>JARHVA010003008.1:1295000-1595000 GCA_037957365.1 Torreya grandis
CTTAAAATCAAGCTAACCCTCAACACAGTCCTCAAAATATATATTATTTTCCTTAAGCTTTCAAAGATTACTGTCTAATTAGGGCAAGAAGAAGAACTTTGTTTTATAGGTGATCAAAGTGAAAGTTCATAAATAAACGAGGCTTTTAGAGGTTAAAATCAAAGGAACATAGTCATCAAATTGTTTCAGGTATGTGTGCATTTTGGTCTGGAATATAAGTGCATAGTCTATATTGTCTAAAGCATAATTGTGTGATCAAGACAAGCTTCTTTGATTGTCCTCAATGTTTTGGGTTAGCGACCTGTCACATCTAGGCATGCATTTCTATTATCACCTTCTGAGGACTACCACCAAATCATGAAATAAAATATCAGATAATCTTAAACCTTTCTTATCTTTCTCTTTCTTTGGATTTAGAATTAATTGATTAGGTTAATTAATGTTTCTACATGTTATTTAGCCCAAGTAAAAATAATTGGTGATTTTTATTGTAATTTAATTAAAATTCATTTAATCATATTACATTTGCGTGACCTTGTGCTCTCCATCCAAGGCTAAATTAAAATTTTTTAGGGTTAATTGTTTAGAAACTAAGATTTCATAAAAAATTAATATATTGTGCCTTCCTCTTAGAGGCATATCTTGTTTCACAGTGTCAAATATGAATTTAGCAAATTTTCTTAGGATTAATTCCATCACATGCCCTTAGATCTAATAGCTCTACTTTCATATTGTTTGTTTTTATTTATCTTAAGTTTTAGGTCATTTTAGTTTTTGATAAATATGTTAAATTTTACTGTGCTTGTAATGGCTCACCTTTTAGATGTATTTTTCAAGATGTTACAAATTCTTCTGTGAATGTTACATGTTTTCAAAATGATATAGAAAATAGTGTGCATGATGATTATGATAATAAGAATGACATTAATGATAAGTTAGAAAAAAAAATTACCTTGATAAGTCTAGGTAAATATACAAATGACATGTATGTATTTAGTGTTGGCTCCCTTTACATAAACAATCATGATTATGTAACAATGATTTTTAATAAAATGTAAACAATTAGCAAAAGGAAAACATTGTTAGCCTTAAAAAAAGCAACTTAGAGAAATATAGATTTGGCTTAGATGTGTCAATAAATTGATTCCTTTGTAGAACATGAGAAAACCCTAACACCAACTATAAGGGATAATGTAAACTTAGATGCATGTTGTTATGTAGAGACCAATGTTTCTTCCTTGAATCCAAAGGTGATAATAATGTGAATGTTAAGGCCTCTTAACTTGATTCTTGGAATGAATGTGAAGATGATTATGATTATGAGCTTGAATTAAAAGAACAATATAGGGTTGAGAACACTAAAAATATAATGAAATATACCATAAATAACCTTAGTGAAATATCTAGATTTATAAATATATTGAAAGAAATTGCAAATCAAAATTTACCTTCTCATGGAGTCATTTCATAAATTCCTTCTAAACCTACCAATGCTCGAGTTTCTATTAGATAGAAAATACAACTAATGTTAGATATTATAATAATAATGAAAATAAGATACTTAACTAGTTATAATGCTAATACATATCTGGATCTAGAATAAGTAGAAAGTGGTCTGGATCTGAATTTTAAAACAGTTGTTTGATTCTATAAATTGTGTCTTTGTAGCCATAGACACTTGTGTCAACCTGGGATGGTTGCATCAATGTTACTGTCTAACTTGGATGCAGGTGTATGGTGTATAATACCTATTAAAATTAGATGTGACCACGTGGATGTTTATGGGTTCTGTGTCAACTTGGCTCTTGTGCATTTAGATCTAGGTCATGGATTATCTCTCATTGTCAAATAGCAAAACCCTTGTTCTTCACCTTCATATTGGCTTTGAAAAAAATGGGTTAGTGGGCACATAGTGTCGAGTTTCCTGAAAGACCTCGATGTTAATGAACATTGCCTACATAGCCAATACTCTAAAGAGAGCCTCAGACTTATGTTGTTCTCCCCTACGTGTTGGTTTGTGTGTGAATCATGTAATATGTGATAAGTACAATAATGACTTAACTTATAACTTAGAAAATATAGCTCTTGGGTTACTCTTTCAATACTTGAGACTTGAAGATGTGTTGTCTTTATGACTGATATGGAAATCGAAGAAAATAGGGGAGCTTAGCTTACTTGAGTTCTTGATATAATGATGTTGGTAAGTGTAAATACCCGTTTTGGTACAAGTATGCATATTTATAGTTTCCTTATATGTATATACTTTTTCATTGAGAATTAGACATCTAGTGACGCGGTCTCTTATGGAACTCTTCAATTCCATTTTGTTTCATTTGATTTACTTGCCCTTGGGCCTATATGTTATGTTTATTACTCTTCATCCCATGTATGCTAGGGATTCCTACCTATTTTTTATGTTATTTTTGCATTTTAGCCCCTAGACATTTACATCCACTGAGGATACTAGCATCGACATTAATGTCCAACTATGACGTAACTGTCCAAGCTTATCTTTTTGTCCTTTTCCATATCTTTTACTTTGTGATAATTTTTTTATCTCTCTTTGCCCATCCTATTGTCATATTTTTGTGTGTCACTAGATTCTAATTCAAAATCAAGATGTTCCTATACATATAAAGGCTATAATCTAATTAACACACCTAATAATTTGATTTGACAATTATATAATTAGAAGGTACTATTTATTTTAAGCTATCAAATTGCACTACAACACTAAATCAAATATCTGAAACATTCAAAAGGTCAAATATATTATTACATTAATTGTACCAAGGGTTACTAGGAGAAATAGCATATAGTCACACTGTTACAATTCCACACACATGCATAAGAGGGAGAACTACATGTGAGTATGGGGTTCTCC
The DNA here is from genome assembly GCA_037957365.1 of Torreya grandis. Taxonomy (NCBI): domain Eukaryota; kingdom Viridiplantae; phylum Streptophyta; class Pinopsida; order Cupressales; family Taxaceae; genus Torreya; species Torreya grandis. The sequence goes on from JARHVA010003008.1 coordinate 1,297,885, forward strand.
TTAAAATATTGGCTATGTAGGTAACACTTAACAATAAATGAGGTTTTTAGGGCTAGATTGACTCATGTACTAACCCCTATTTACCAGGTTATATGAGGTATAATGCAAAGGAATTAAGGTTTTGTTTATTATCTAGATCATGCACATAGGAAGACACATCTAGTGATTTAAAATAGTTACACATGTCACAATACAATCTTGATGCAAATTTGGAACATTCCTATACATATATTTGATTGGACACTTACATCGAAAGTGGACACTTGTATCAACATTACTACCTCTAATCGATGTAATTGTCTGGTAAACAAAAATAGTCATATTACAGAATGAACAAGGTCAAGATATCTATGGCAGACCTATGATGATTCTTGATCATTATCATATTACAGAATAGAACAATAAACAAGATATGATCTCTTTTATCCCTTAGCTACTTTGTACTTGTATTTATTGCACATGCTTAAATGATTTATATTATCAAAGTATTGTATCACATTGCTAAAATCTGAATATTATAATATTGAATTCAAATAACTTTTTTGTTTGTATGTTTCACTTATGAATCTAACAAGCATGAAACATTTGGTGAAATTGTCCTCTGTTTATTGAACCAAAACCCTAATTTGAATATTAGGGTTTTTACCTTCTTCAAAAGTTCATTTTAGATTTTTGTATTTTATTTTCAAATTTGATTTCTCTCTTACTTATATGGGCATCCCCTAGTAATGCTTAGTTATATTATCACTTTTCCCCTAGTGGTTGTGTGCTTCATGATTATCTTAAACATTACAATTCTCATGACATCACTAGCAAAATGCTATGCACAAAAGCTTCATTATGATTGTTACTTTAATCCACCTGATGATGAATGTATTGCAATGAAGACCTAAAAGAACACCAAAAATAAGATAAAACCTCTTTTTCTTATAAATATGATAATGAAAAATCCAATGATGTAAATGCTTATGTAAATGACCAAGATAGTGATTATGATCTTTTTACTTTTAGGTATGACTATGATGACATCCCTCTTGGCTATGACATTGTTCCTATTCCTTTGTTTTATGACAATGAGGAGTTAATAGTAGCATTCCTAATGTTGAAAATCAAAATGTTGCATGCATACCTTCTTTAGTAACTTCAATAATTGAGTGTGTTTCCTCCCCTTCCAATAATGCAAATATCAAAGACATTTAATGTTCCTCCCCTATCTCTCATGATGAAAACGTTCATGAAATCAAATGAAAATAGATAAATATGTTCTTCCACTCTAGTTTGTGATGAAAAAAATACATGTCCTACTTATCCCATTGTCTTGGTTGAGAGAAAAAATAAGAGTGTGTATAACCATCATAAGGAAGTACATACAAAACATGCATTATTTGAGGACACAAATAAACTCCCAATTATATTGCATCTATTGTTTTTATAGATCAAGTCATGTAAGATAAAGATAATCAAAACTAGCATTGCATCTTCTCTCCCTCATTTAGAAAGTAAAACCAGAAGTGAACATTGTACTCTTCCCTCGCATGATGTTGTAAATGAATTATAAAATGTTTCTTTCCTTCCCTTCTTTGAACAATCTAATATAAAAGAGCAAATGATTATAAGCGAATTGCCGACCCCCCCCCCCCCACCCCCCGCCGCCCGCCCCCCGCGCCCCCCACACTCCTATTCAATGTCAAGATATTTTTAATGACAATAGTAACAACCTTTGTGCAATATAACATGATATACTCACCTCTTTAACCATGAATACCCCTTTGCAACATGAAATAAAAACATGTGATCATTTACCCCTTGAAAGTGGAAACGATTCAATTATTCCTATGTTCTATGTGCATGGTAATTTACTACCACTAGCAAAAACTTTAGCGTCTTCTTATAATATGTTATCTATCATGACTTCCATGGGAGATTTGTAACATGTCAAAACTCTTAAATTGCAAATTTCTTCTCATGAGGTTATTCTTGAGGAGAATACATTAACAAAGAAACCTATTGCTATGAGTGTATTTAAGCACCCTTATCCTTCAAACTTTATTATGCCCGAGTTCTCCTTCAATGGTCAATGGGAGCTTGTTATTCATTTACAACAATATACACATTCCTTTAAACATTGGGCCCAAAATGGAAGGTTGTTGTTAAAGGCTTTTCATTGTAGCTTAACCCAAGGGGCTCTTGATTGGTTTTATAATCTTCCAAATGGTTCATTATCAACTTTCAAAATACTTAAAGATGTGTTTCTATCATATTTTAATCGATATACCTTACCTGAATTACCATTGGAACATTTGCAAACATTAACACAAATATATAATGAATATATACAGGACTATGTTTTTTTGATTTAAGGATGTTTTGTATTCTTCAATTTATACACCCTCAGATTTGGAAGTAAAATTTATATTTAGTAAAGGTCTTATTTATCCACTCAGATAAAGAGCATTACACAAGCCCTTTCCTTCATTTGAGACATTATATTAGGATGTGTACATAAATGTGTGTACTCTAATGAATACTTAGACCAAGTTGTCAATATCTTAATTAAAAATAACACATAATAAGTCATGTTTTCAAAATAAATAAATAAGTCATGCAAGATCATAAAATAATTCAAACACCTTCTATAGAATCAATAACACATGTAAAATGCCAAATAATAAAGGTGGTGAGCAAAGGGAAGGAACATGCTTACAAAATATCTCCCATAATTAGACAATATACCTCTACTAAATGATAGCCTCTTCAGTTGGATTGGTACTAACATAGACCACATGGCATATACAAAATTTGTTAGATAAATGAATGATAACACTACTTCCTAATTCACATTATCCACCACACAAATTTGATAAGGCAAAAGGACAACACTTTTGTACTTACCATGGTATTAATGGACATCGAGATAATGAGTGTTTTGATCTTGAGTAAAAGCTTGTAGAATTAGTTGATCGGGGAATCATCACATATCAAAAAGACATATCTAGACCCATTCCACATAATTATCTTAGAGGCTCATCTAATAGGGTTGATCCATCCCATGTTGCTCCTTGCGAGGAACACATGGTCCATCAACCTTCACAAAATATGACCACTAATAGAAGTCCTTCTCCTAGTGTACTCTCACCCATGTCTGATCTCTCCCACACTGATCCTATCAAGGAACCATTGGTCGATCAGGTCCTTCACAAAGAGACACATGGGAAGGTGAATCTACATAGTAGATATGGGTACCTAAATAAATACATACAAATTCACATGACATTTCAATAAATACTTTAGAGGCAATTACATAAGCAAAATCAATAGTCCCATTACTATATGATCATTACAGTCACACTTTATTATTTCCATATAGATTTCATTGCATATGGTGATTTATTTATTGATAATATAATACAATCATTTCAAAAATGAACATATTTGTTACATAATTTACCAAATCCGAACATACACCATGAAAATAGATGCAATTCAAACTATATAATGAGCAACAAAACATTAAAAAATACACATCCATTTAAAACCAAATGAAACCATGTGAGGAATGTCACACACACACGCGCGCGCACACATACACACACACACACACACACACACACACACACACACACACACACACACACACACACACACACACACACACACACACACACACACACACACACACACACACACACACACACACAGACCCACACACACACACACACACAATGATACAAATTTTATCCAAATAAACACATCAATCATATATTTGGGGTATATACCTAGGTGTGTACTCCTCATCACTAGTAATATACATGAACCTAACGCCTCTTGATGTAGATGCACTAGAATCCAACTAGGGCCTGCATACATGAGATAACACATGTACTCTCTCCTCAAAAGCTCCTAACCACTAAATCATATCCTCGTGCTTCCACTACAAAGTGTTATATCAGTTAATCAAAATCTACATGATCTTCATGGCACTCTATTATAATATGTCATGCTTATCCAACTCAACATGTAGCTCCTCACGCTCATTGGCCACAATATGGTGTGTTACCACAACCCTCACTACAGGCTCAAATAAAGGTGCACAAGTACCTGAAATGTCAACAACCCTCTCAATAAATCCATCTTTGGCTATATCTATGGGGATGATACGTGTGATGGCATGTATCACTCAATCCACCATCGTCACCCACTCTTGATTGCCTACAGACATCAGAGACATGATACCAATTAGTTACGTCTATGAAACCAAATAATTTATCTACTATTATAACCAAATCAAATGCCAAAAGTTAAAAACTATGGTGCTCACATTGTCCCTAATGGTTGCTTCATCCACTGGTGTTGGTCCCATAGGATCACTGTCACCTACCTCCCTACTTATCTCTCCTCCTTCACCCCCTTTTGCTACATAAATGACACTGGGGCAAACTACAATAGGAAAAAATAGTGGCCATTGGGCTCTATCCCACCACTATACATAGCCATATGTACATCTCGCATCATTTATTATAGCTAGGAGAACTGTGGGATCTCACTCGTTAGTAGACCTGGGCTAGATCTATGGTCATAGGTGTTGATGTATCATGGGGCCTATGCCCACTCTATGTTATTTGATGCTGGGGGTAAGGTGTCGAGGGCACTTCTTACTCTATACCAAATTTCCATAAAACATACTCATACTGAAAAACTCATAAACACTGGGAAACCGATCAACTAACCACATGCTGATATAGACCTTTTATAACTCATGTTTGTCCTTGGGCTATCCATTAAATGTCTTGTACAGATGCCATAAAATTTATTTTGGGGTCAACCTATCCAAAGTAACATGGTAATTCATCATGGTATATATCCTACCACATTTAAAGACCCATATCTCTATAAAAATCTATGAATGAACCCATCTAGGTAGGAGACCACTAACTGGTCTTACCATTGTAATGTTTTCATAGACCCAAACATGTAATAGAGTCACAGCTCTAATGCCTCCACTAGACTCTCCAGTGCAAACCTATAAATATCCCTATATAATTAGACCAATATAGTGTGACCCCATGAATATTTGGTTTGATCAATCTCAATATGCCACACTACATGGTACATACATTATGAAATACCAACTGTACCGCCCTCCATAGCCACAAATGATGCTAATAAAATGCAAATAAACTTTCATAATTGTGTAACATCACCTCTAATAATATTATCAAAATAAATCATACCACTTGAATCTACATCTAGATCCCTTTGACCAGTGAAATATACATGAGAATGTTGAATATAGCCTAGGTTGCCATCTCTAGAAACCTAAACTCTCATGTTTAATTGGAAGCTAGAAAATCCAATACACATCCTCTAAAGTGGCTATCATCTCACTTTTGGGGAGCTAGAAAGTGCATGTATCTAGATTCCACCTCTCACCTAGGGCTATAAGGAGGTGAATATCATAAAAATTCTATCCCAAATGGGCCACATGACCCAACCCCACCTGATCCATAATGGCCTAGTCGGCCACATCTAGACCCAACTCTACTAAGGTAGAATAATGTTGACCATGCCAAAACTCTCAAATATGTATATCAATATGAAATAAATAATACAACATAAAAAAATATTTAGTAATTATATTTAAGTGCAAAAATATATAAATTATAGTTAAATACACACAAAACTAATAAGACATTAATGTTGGATGCTAGCATCCATGCAGGATAAAAACATCAAACACTAGCATCCACATAGGACAAAAATGTCAGACGCTTACATCTAACCTTGGACATTAGCATTGTGTTATCAATGCAAGCATCCAAAACATCAATGCAGATGTCCACCATCCCACCAAAAATCCAAAAATCACACACAAAATTAAAACTTTTTAAAAATTTAAAATTACTAGTAAGTTGGCAATCAAAATCACTTACCAACTTAGTAAAATCCTGAATGACTAAGGCACTACAGATTACATCAAATTGCATTGATCGAGGATCTCTTCCACATGGCATGGTTTTTATGTAACTCAGAGCTCAAATTTTACAAAATTTATAATTGCAAATGATTTAAAATTTATAATCAATGCTCCTAATATACAACTTATGCACAAATTTCAAACATGCATATCTTGAGCATTGTTTATCCAATTTTGAAACCACAAGTTGAATTAGAATATAAACAATGAGATCTTTCATATTATACCAAATTTGAAAATTTTCAAACTTTACCAAAAATTGCTAAAAATTTTGTTACACAGATATTCTATTAGAAATCAAATACTACCAAAAACAATGTTACAAATTACTGACCACAATACTTTTTTAATAATATCAAGTAAATTATATTGAGCACATTATCAGTTTTAATTTTGAGAGGAGATGACTAACAACCACTATATCACCTCCTCAAAAAAGGGTGGGGGGGCATCTTATTAGGGGCATGTTTATAATTATGTTCTGCATAATTGACTATAATTTGCACATTCTCTAGATATAGTTGTAAGGCCCCATTTTATATAGTGCTCATCTTTGACATTAAATGACTAGGATAATTTGGCTACTTTGACTTGGATCAAGAGTCATGTTGTTAGCCACATCTGGTTGAGGCATGAAAATATTTTTATGAATATTTATCATGTGTTGGGAACCATGAGAAATACCTATTATCAATCATGTTTTGATTACTTAAGAAAGTATGATGCTTACATTTCCTCTATGTGATGTTGAAATCATGAATATGATTATGTTTATGAGATATATTAAATTAAATGATGTTGGATCATTGCTCATAAACTTGTATATTGATAATTCCATGTCTATAAGGTTATATGAATCTATTTATGTGAACACTTGTATTCTTTGGTATGGTTGGCTATGAATAATTGATCGAGTGCCCTGTTTAATTAAATTTAGTAGCTTTAGCTATTAGTTTAAAAGAATTTGATGTGTGCATCGAGTTTGTAGGAACGGGGAAGGGATAATGAAGGAAATGGTCTAAGCCAAGCATGGTTATATCACTAAACATCCTTATGTTAAACCTTTCTTAAACCCATCTTAATTAGTTGATTGTAAATAACACCATTCATCACCTCCTTCTGACTTAACATGATATTCAAATCGTTAACTTTTAAGTTTGGTTGGTGAAACTTGTTGTCATTTTTACTTAAGATCTTGTATCTAACATCAAGAATGTTTAGTGGCCGAATTGAAGATCTTGCATTGAATGCCTAACTCTAGAATCAAGTGGGAAGAGGTGGAGGAGTATAGGAAGCAATTGTAAGAACTTGTAGAGCTGTCATGTACCTTAATTTCATGTAATGAGGCATGGTCTGACAAGTGGAGGGTGGTTCGCTGAGTCTAGGCCATATATATGTAGAAATAGAACACTTTAGGTGAGGAATTTTTGGCCATTTTTGAAAGAAAAATAGACTAAGTAGAAGAGAGAAAATAAGGAAGAAAGCAAAAAGTAGGAAAAGCTAGTTAGGAGAGTCGAGTCTTAGATAACTGAAGGATAGCACTTAGGAGGTCTTGAATCAATTGGGTGAGATTTCTATTAAATGGTTTTTATAACTTATTCCTTTAAATGAAAATAGTTCAGTATTTATTTGATTATCTAACTTAAGGGAGAATAAGACTACTTGGGTTATTCTACCTTTCTTATTATCTTGCCATGGTTGTGTATTGGTCACCATATAGTTATTTGTTCAGTCAAGGGCCTTGGAGAGGTTGTGTTCATCCTTGCTTGACTTGAATGTTTCATTTTCCTATTTGAGTTTATAATGTTATTATGACATAATGTGGTGATTGTATTTGAGAAACATCTTCATGGTGGTAGAATGTCAAGCCTCTTATGTCAGGAATGGTGGTAGAATGCTTGACCCTCCCATGAACGTCATGGTGGTAGATTGTTAATCCCTCCCATGTTGAGGCATGGTGGTAGATTGCTTGACCCTCATATGGCTATTGGATGAAAGTATTTGAGTGAGGTATCCTCTTGTTATCCAATCAAATGACAAGCCTTGTTTATGATGTGAGCTTACCTATTTATTTTTATATTTATAAATTCTTAGCTTCATTTGAATGTTCATTGAATGCTTATTAAAATTATATTTGGGACTGGGAGTATCCTTGGGTAAAAATCAAGAATAGGATTGCAGGTGGTTCCCTTGACTATAGTACCCTTGATTAGATATCCACCCTTTCATTTTTCAAGTGATGTAAGCATGTTTAAAGTTAGGAGTCTCGAGCTCGGTGGTGTCTAGAGTTGTAGTTTGATGATGACAAAAGGTTGGGTGGTGATCCTTCCTTCAAATGGTCTGCAGTTGCTTGGAGAAAATAATGACCATTACTAAAGAATGAATGTTCTTATGTTATTTAATCAGGCCTATATTTGTGCCTTGTGCTTATGTATAAGATGGATGACATATGTTGTAGTGATTAATGTTAATAGCAACAAGCCTGCTTGCATTATTATTATGAAAGATAGTCTTTTATATAATGACCTAGCTGAGGGTATAGACTTATGTCATCTTTCTATTGAACCTCTTTGGTAAGTTGAGATGTAACTTAATGGTGTATATTTAGTATGTAGATCCTTGGAAAAGATTTTTTATATAAGGAAAGATTCCTTAACCTATTTGGCTCTTTAATAAATATTGACAGATTGATTCTCTTAATTAAATCTTTGTTATGAAAGGCTTGTCATTTAAGAATTGTGTTCCCATTTATAATCTAAGGTGATGTGATCTAATGGATCAAAATTATCTAAATATGAGTGAAACTCAAATAAATAGCTATGAGATTGTTATTGGGACTAACAATATAGCTTGAATATATAATTTGAATGTTGATATATATATTTTGGTTAAATGATGTCTTACGAAAGGGTCCTTGAGTTTTAGTAGTCGAGTAGCTATATAATAATACCATCTAATAAATAAAGAAGGATTATGATAAAACTTGGCTCTGATCATAATAAGGCATGAAATCCTTAGGTGTGACTGATGTCTTCCTTGAGGAAACTTAATGAAAGAAGAGGGTCACGTAGACCAAACACAAAGTTCTACATTCTACACCTTAAGAAATGTATTATTTGATCCCTCAACTTGAAAAAATAAATGGATCTATGTGTTAATGCTATAAGAATAATATTCTAAATAATAGACCAGTCATCTCATGGGTTTGAGTAGCTTCTTAAGAGATGATTGGCTAGATTGAGCTTATGTATAGATTTTTTGCTAGTTGACTAAACTAATGAGAATATTGGTTTTGTATTGATTTGATTGATTATGTGAATGCAAGTCCCTTAGGCATAAGTTTAGGCCTTTCAAGGAAGGCAGGTGTAGCTTTGGATGTGTTAATGGTGGTGGGCCATTAGCAGAAGCATTTTGACTTACATGTTCACACTCATCTTAACATTTTCTATTTTTACTGGGATTGTAACTTATTTTTTCTACTTAAGACCAAATGTTTAAGCCATTTTCTATTTTGGATTTCTAATCAAATTTTACCTTGCTAGAATTTTGAGTTCTAAACGGATTTTGCCTTAGCCAATTTTTGGTTCATTTGAAAGGTTTGGCTAGATGATGTTGCATGGCATCATACTAGTAGCTTCAAGTATTAACAGGGCAATTTTAAACCCCTAATACCCTTGGGGTCTTGAGGAGATACCAAGTGGTAGCATTTTAGAGCTTTGAACCTGGTAGGGTTGAGTCATTGAGGCTAATCTCCTATAGCCTTTGAGGTCTCAAGAGCCAGAGGAGATGCCAAGTATTAGTGTCCTAGAGCTCAAAAGATTGGAGGGATTAATCCAATAGGGATATTACCCTGATGTTTTCATTGTCTCAAAGGCCCAAGGAAAAGATAAGTGGTAGCATGCCATAACTCGAAAACATGTGTAGTTGGGTGGTCAATAATGGATTTAGGTCCCTTAATCATGATAAGTGGCATGCGCATAGTCCCTCAATAAGTTAGACTTGAGTAGAACTAAAGTGGCCACATGGTGATCAACTATGTCAGCATTATCCTTGGTCACATTTGACATTCATCTCAACATCATAACATAGTAACCTTAGGGTGTAGGCCAACAAATGAATTCTTTAACATTTAACCAATAGATAAAGCTTTCAGATCACTTATCTAGTGACACGTGAATGTTAACTTAAATCTAGTAGTTGGTTTGAAAAATGTTTGGTGTATATCTACTCATGTTTATGGTCTAGTTGCATGTGAATTAGTAATAGTCATCTCTATTTAAAAAAAATGTGCATGACATCAGTGGGGGCATGATTTAGAAGCATGGTCTCCACACTTATTTGTTATTCATCACCTCTAGCTTATAGTAGGGGCATATTTTGGAAACATGTCCTCCACATTGGTACTTATTTCAATTTTCATATTTCGTAATATATAGTGGGGGAATGCTTCACAAGCATGCCCTCCACACTTACATAGTTTCTAAATTGGCAAAAATACACAGTGTATGATTTAGATTCATAGTTGTGGCAAAATTCTATACTTTGGTACTATTTGTTATACACATTTTTAGCATGAGGCATATCCAAGGTACATATGCTATGCAATGTGTGTATAATATTTCAAAATTCAAGCTAATTTTAGATTTCAAAACTCTTTTATTAGAGCTTGAGTTGCAACACTAAAACTATGGACAATTAGTTTTGCCATGTGGCTTTCTAGTTTCTAGATGGACTCTGACGTCTACCCTATTGATGTGTAGAATGAGGAGAGAAAGTTGAACATGTCATAATAATGATGATATTTGTGAGCATGAGCCTCCTAATTAGCTGGGGTTGAATGATATAAGACCCCAACTCCTTTTGGACATGCAACAAATGCATGCTATTTTATATGATAGATTGTCATGAACACAACATGAGGCTAAGAGGCACTCTCCAAGGAATTCATAAGGGGAAAAAAGATTGGTTTAGAGAGAGAGGTCTTGAAGTACTTATCATCACCATTTAGAGGGTAACCAGGGAGTGTTGTATCACTGAGGTGAGCATTGGGAGAGATAGAACTTAGACCATCCTCCCATGCTTGCACTTGGAGATTTAGTTAAATACTTCATTATGATGCATCCTCCTACTTTTGATGGTACTCATGAGGGATTTGTAGCAGAGGCTTGGTTTTCTCGTATGTAGGATGTTTCACATTATATGACTATGATACCAATGGGAAGGCATGTTTGGGAAACCACCTTCTTAGAGATGCAGCTAAGATGTGGTGGGAAGGAGAGGAGTTGAATCTCCACTTGACACCAGCTTACCTCACATGGGAAATATTTGAGGAGTGATTTAGAGAATGATACTTCTCCCCTCAATATGTTCAAAATAAGTTAGATGAATTTCATGACTTTTGACAAGGAAGTAACATAGTGGCATAGTATCAATGTTAATTTATAGACTTAATCAAATATGTGCAAGGCTATACAGATGATACCATCAAAGTTAATATGTTTATTAGAGGCCTAAATTTGGATATGGTTGGTTTAGTGTGCATTCTATCTCCCAAAACCTTGGTAGTGTTAATTAAAAAGGCCTACTTGGTCGAGGAGTCTCAAGGAAAGACTCAAGATACTTAAGATAAATTGAGGGGCAAGATGCAATCGTAGCATGACTCAAGGTTATAAGGTGTGCAATGTACACATAGGGGAGGTTGGAGAGAAAATAAATCAAACTTTGTACCCCCTCATTAGTAGGAAGCGAGTAACCATTTTAGTTATGACCAAAATAGAGATTGAGTTAAGAGATACCTCTAGAGGCGAGGTGATGCTAGACCTTAGGATCATCAACAAAATAGACCTGTATAGACTCAATAGTCAATGTAGATTGACTATTGAGTCTATGCAGGTCTATTTTGTTGATGATCTTGAGGTCTAGCATCACCTCGCTATAAGGAACATCACCTTGCCAATGAAGAGGTGAGAGACTCAAGGATTACAAGTTGAGATATCCCATGCATAATTTAAAAAAATTTGTAGCTATCATTCATGCTTACATAAGGTGGTAACACTTTTTACTTGGTCATCACTTTTTTATAAAGGAATACCACTTAAGTTTATAGCATCTATTCAATTAGCCTAATATCAATGCACATCAAATATGTTGGATGGATCTATTGTGTGAATATGATTATAAAATTTTGCATATCAAAGGAAAGGAAAACATGGTTGCAAATGCCTTGAGTAGGAGGCACCATGAGTTAGCAATAATGAGTTTATGAATTGACTCGAGAAGTCATATTTTGGAGTAGCTCCCAAAGGGTATCCTTTATAAGGAAGTGCAACAATTGTTGGATTCTGGTTTGAATCTAAAAAGAAATTTTGAAGGTTATTATCTTGAGTTAGATGGCCTTTTACACCATAAAGGGTGTATATATGTTCCATCAACTAGGGGATTACACGAGATAATTTTGTTTGAGTCTCATAAATCTCCTTACCAAGCTCACCCTAGAGTTAAGAAGATGCATGATGAGTCAAGGAAATTATATCATTGGGCTGGTTTGAGGCATGATATTACTAATTTTCTAGTTCACTATCTAGATTGCCAAAGGGTTAAGGCCAAACATCAACATCCAACATGATTTTTATATCCTCATGAGATTCTAGAATGGAAATGGGATACTATCTCCATGGATTTCATTGTAGGTTTGCCTACCTCGTAATATCATCATGATGAGATTATGATGACTATGGACAAGTTGACCAAAGTAGCTCACTTTTCTCCTATGAAGACTACCTATAATACCAATTCAGTGGCAAGGGTCTTCTTAGATGACATTGTTATATTGCACATGATTCCTGTAAGATTATTTTGAATAGGGATCTAGTGTATACTTATCACTTATGAACTTCATTGTAGAAGGCATTGGGCACCCAACTCAATTTTAGTACTTGCTACCATCTTGAGACTAATGGACAGACTGAGAGAGTCAATCAGGTTCTTAAAGACATGTTCCACATGTAAGTTATGGATCAATAATCCAATTGGGATAACTATTTGTATCTTGTTGAATTTGCTTACAATAATAGCTATCATAATTCAATTAATATGGCACCTTTATAGGACTTGTATGGTTGAGCCTATAGAACCCCACTAAATTAGGATAAACTTGAGGATAGAGTTGTACTTGGCCCTGCCATGTTAGAATTCATGGAGCGACAAGTGGTTAAGATCTGGTAGTACCTTTAGATTGATAGGGATCAAAAAAATAAGTATGTTGATGCAAAGAGGATTGATAGACAATTTAATGTTGGTGATAAAGTATTCTTAAAGGGTGAGACCCGACAAGAGCCCTATCCATTATAGAAAAGGTCCAAAGTTGGCACCTCATTTTGTAGGGCCATTCGATATCTTGGAGACTATTGGACATGTATTTTATTGATTGGCCTTAACACCTAGCCTATCTCATTTTCATGATGTATTTCATGTTTTTGTTTTATGATAGTATGTAGATGACATTGTTCATGCATTGGATTGGATGATCTTGTAGGCCAAGATTGATAGAGCTTTGATTATGGAGCCCATAAGGATTATAACACACACAATGTTGGCCCTTCAAGGTAAAAACTTGGATCAGGTCAAGGTCCAGTGGAATAAATATGACAAATCAAAAACTACCTAGGAATATGTTACAACTTTTAGGGTTCAGTACCCTCACCTCTTTTACTGACTTCCAAGAGGAAGTCTGCATAAGGGGAGGGGGATGTAAGGCACCATTTTGCATAGTGTTCATCTTTGACATTTGATGAATAGGAGATTTTGGATACTCTGACTTGGAGTCAGGAGTTATGTTCTTAGCCATATCTAACTGCGGTGTGCAAATATTTTTATGAAGACTTATCATGTGTTGGGAACCATGAGAAAAACTTATTATCAATCATGTTTTGATTATTTATTTAAGAAAGTATAATTCTTACATTTCCTTTATGTGATGTTGCAATCATGACTTTGATTATGTCTATGAGATATATTGACTTAAATGATGTTGGATCATTGCCAATAAACTTGTATATTGATAATTACATGTGTATAAGGTTATTTGAATTTGTCTATGTGAACACTTGTATTCCTTGGTATAGTTGTAATTGGATAATTGATTAAGTGCCATGTTTGATCAAATTCAGTGATTATGACTATTAGGTTAGATGAATTTAATGTGTGCATCAAGTGTGTAGGAATAAGGAGAGGCTAATGAAGGAAATGGACTGTGCCAAACATGGTTATACCACTAAACAACCTTTCCTTAAACATTTATTAAACCCATCCTAATTAGTCACTTGTTAATAATACCATTCATCACGTCCTTTTATCTTAACATGATATTTAGATGTATAGCTTTTAAGTTTGGTTGGTGAAACTTGTTTTGTTGCCTTAAGATCTTGTAGCCAATGTGGAGAATGTCTAGTGGCTGAATGGCATATCTTCAATTAATTGCCTAAGTCTAGAATCAAGTGGGAAGAAGTGAGGGAGTCTAGGAAGAAACCATAGGAACATACAAAGATGGCATACACATTATTTCCCCATAGCGAGGCAAGAGTTGGCAAGCAAAGCATGGTTGGCTAAGTCTATTTGATTCTTTGGCTTAAGGAAGAATAAAACCACTTAGGTTATTTTGCCTTTCTTATTATCTTTCCATGGTTATGCATTGGCTGCCATGTAGTTATTTACTCAGTCAAGGGACTTGGAGAGGTTGTGTTCCTACTTGTCTAACTTTAATGTTTCAATTTCCTATTTGAGTGTATAATATTATTATGACATAATGTGGTGGTTGTCTGTGAATAACATCTTCATGGTGGAATAATTTCAAGTCTCTTATGTTGGATGTGGTGGTAAAATGCTTGACCCTCCCATGAACATCATGGTGGTAGATTGTTAATCCTTCCTATGTTGAGGTACGGTGGTATATTGCTTGACCATCTTATGAATGTTGGATGAAAATATTTGTGTGAGGCATCCTCTTGCTATCTAACCAAATGGTGGGTCTTGTCTATGCTATGAAATATTTCTTGTTCACTTATCTATTTATAAATTATTAACTTCATTTGAATGTTCATTGAATGCTTATTAAAATTATTTTTGGGACTCGGAGTCTCCTTGGGTAAAAATCAATAATAAGACTATAGGTGGGTGCATAGTCATTCTCTTGAGTATAGTACCCTTGCTTAAATATCCATCCTTGCCTTTGCCAAGTGATGTAAGCATGCTTTGAGCTAGATGTCTAGAGCTCGAGGGTGTTGAGCGTTGTAGCTTGATGATGACAAAAGGTTAGGTAGTGAGCCTTCCTTCAAATGGCCTACAGTTACTTGGAGTGAAAAAGGATCATTATTGAAGAATGATTGTTCTTATGTTATTAAATTAGGCCTAGAGTTGTGTCTCATGATTATGTATAATATGGATGACATCTCTTGTATTGATCAATGTTAATAACATCCAATTTGCTTGTATTATTATTATTATGAAATATAATATTTTATATAATGACCTGTGTGTGGGTAAAGATTGATGTTATCTTTTTGTTAAACCTCTTTGGTAAATTGAGATGTAATTGAATGGTGTATATTCTGTATGTTGATCCTTGGGAAGGATTCATTATGTAAGGAAAGATTCCTTAGCATGTTTGGCTCTTTAATAAATGTTGACATTTTGATTATCTTACTTAAATCTTTGTTATGAGAGGTTTATCATTTAAGCATTGTGTTCCCATTTATGATCTAAGATGATGTGATCTAATGGATCACACATATCTAAATATGAGTGGAACTCAAATAAATAGCTATGAGATTATTATTGGGACTAACAATATATTTTGAATATATAATCTAAATGTTGATGTTATTTTTGGTTAAATGATGTCTTGTGGAAGGTTCATTGAGTTTTAGCAGTCAAGTAGCTGTCTATTGAGAACCATCCCCATAATATGGCCATCTAATAAATAAATAATAATTATGATAGAACATGGATTTGATCATAATAAGGAATGAAATACTTAGGTGTGACTGAGATCTTCCTTATAGAGACTTAATGAAAGAAGACCAAACATGGAGTTATGTATTTATACACCTTAATAAATCTATTGTTTGATCCCTTGGCTTGAATAAAGTAAATGGATATATGTGTTAATGCTTGAAGAATAATCTTCTAAAGATTAGATGAATTAGCTCATGGGTTTGAGTGGTTTCTTACAAGATGATTGGCTAAATTGAGCTTGCCTAGTGGTTTTATGCTAGTTGACTAAACTAATGAGAATATTGGTTTGGTATTGAGTTAATCAATTATGTAAATGCAGGTCCCTTAGGTGTAATTTTATGCCTTTTAAGGAAGGTAGGTGTAACTTTGAATGTGTTAATGGTAGTGGACCATTAATAGAAGTGTTTTGCCTTGCCTGTTTGCATCCATCTTAACATTTTCTATTTTTTCTTAGGCTTGTAACTTAGATGACCTAATTAAGACCAAATGTTAAGCCATTTTACATTTTGGCTTGCTAATCAATTTTTACCTTACCAAATTTTTGAGTTCTAGATGACTTTTGCCTTGGTTGATTTTTGATTCGTTCAAAATGTTTAGTCAGATGATGCCACATGGGATCATCCTAGAAGCTCAGAGTATTAATAGGGAATTTTAAACCCCTAATACCCCTAGGGTCCTAAGGAGATTCCAAGTGGAAACATTTTAGAGCTTAAACCACCAGGAGGGCTGAACTATTGAGGCTAATCCCCTAAAGCTTCTAAGGTCCTGAGAGCATGAGGAGCTACTAAGTGGTAGCATCCTAGAGCTCAAAATCATATAGGGATTAAGCAATTGGAGCTAATGCCCCAATGCTTATGTTGTCCTAAAGGCCTAGGGAAATGCCAAGTGACAACATCTTAGAGCTCAAAATCCTGGGTGATTGGGTGATCAACAATGGAGCTAGGGTCTCATAATTATGACAAGTGGCATGCCCATGGTCCCTTGATAAGTTAGATTTGAGTAGACTGGAAGTGGATATGTGGTACTTGACTACATAAACATTAGCCTTAGTCAAATTTGATGATTATCTTAACTTCATAATGTAGTAACCTCAGTGCATATGCCAATAAATGAATTCTTTAGTATTTGACCAAGTAGATGGAGCTTTGTGATCGCTTATTCAATGGCATGTGAATGTTAAATTTTTCTAGAAGTTGGTTTGAATAATGTTTGGTGTATATATGCTCATATTTATGGTTTTTCTACATGTGAATTATTAGTATTTGTGTCTATTTTTTTATATGGGCATGACATAAGTGTGGGCATTCTTTGGAAGGATGGCCTCCACACTTATTCACTATTCAACACCTCTACATAATAGTAGGAGCATGTTTTGGCAACATGTCCTCCACATTGGTACTTATTTCAATTTTCATATTTCTCCATTTATAGTGGGGGCATGTTTCTAAATCATGTTCTCCACACTTTCGTAGTTTCTAAATTGACAAAAATACATAGTGTATGATTCAAATTCATAGTTGTGGAAAAATTCTATACATTGGTGCCATTTGTTATATACAATTTCAGTGTGAGGCATATATAAAGTTCATATGTTATGAAATGTGTGCCTAATATTTCAAAATAAAAATTAGTTTTAGATTCAAAAACTCTTTTATGGACTATTACCACATCACAAACTTTTATTTATTGATACCCCTATTAAAATTTTACATATTGTATTGAGCCTTACCCATCTACAATAGTTGGATTTTTTTTGGCATGACTGGAAAGATTAAATCATTTAATATCACCAAGTTTTTGGGTGAGCTTGATTACAACACTTACCCTACACTGAGTTATACATATACATATATTTTGCACTCGAGTTGTGCTAGATGGGAAATGCTACTCTTAATGGCTAAAGCACCACTCTTCCTATTTTGGGTTGGGGACATGATCACCTTTCCAACTCTCCCTAATCTAGGTAAAACACCACCATGGTGCAACCCACTTGACCACTTATAGGCTCACTCATATTTTTGGCCAAAAGATGGATGAGGTTTGAAGCCCCCCTATTTACTTCTTCAATTTCCAACACTCCGAAACCATTTACTACACAACATATACATAGGTGTAGTTTATACATGCTCTTTCTTTATTCTAATTTTTATTATTGCTTACATATAAATTATATAAATTGGTCACTTTGTGGCATATTCTTGATTGCATGTAATATTCAAATGAAAGGATCAAGAAAAGCTTAAGCAAAGACAAGGTATTTTATCCACACCATGGTATGTATTTTTTTCCTTCAAACTAGTAATTTCAAATTTTATTACATTACTAAATTAAAGGGGGGAAAATTTGGACACCCATTTTAGTACAAGTACACATATTTATAGTCTCCTTGTATGTATATACCTTTTCACTGAGATTTACATATCTAGAGACATAGTCTCTTATGGACCTCTTCGATTCCATCTTATTTCACTTGATTTACCTACCCTTTGGGCTTATATGTTATGTTTATTACTCTTCATACAATGTATGTCAAGGATCCCTACCTATTATTTTTTGTTATTTGTGGATTTTAGCCCCTAGACACTTATGTTCACTGAGGACACTAGCATTGACATTAGTGTCCAACTATGATGCAACTATCCAATCTTATCTTTTTATCCTTTTCCATATCTTTCACTTTGTGACCATTTTGTTAGCCCTCTTTTCCCATCCTATTACCATATTTTCATGTGTTACTAGGTTCTACTTCAAAATCAAGAGGTTCCTATATATACAAAGGCTATAGTCTAATTAACACACCTAACAATTTGATTTAGAAACTATCTAATTGGAAAGTACTATTTATTTCAAACTATCAAATTACACTATAACACTAAATCAAATATTTAAAACATTCAAAAGGTCAAATATACTATTGCATTACTTGTACCAAGGGATACTAGGAAAAATAACATATAGTCATTGTTGACCCTTTTTTGACCAACAGGCCAAAAATCGGTCCCCTTCTTCCCCTACTATTCTAGTGTAATTCATTTTTTGATTTTGCACAAGTCCAGGAATTTCTACGGATTCTGCAAGTCAATTTCTACAGACTCTACATGTGAAGTTTCTATGGACTCTACAGGTGAAGTTTCTATGGATTTTGTAAAGAAGATTTTTCTACGAACTTTGCAGGTTAGTCTTTTGGTGCATGAAGAGTCAGTTCAAAGAGTGCTGGGTTTTACAAGGCTTCTTTGGGCTCTTGTCTAAAGAAATTCACAAGGAAGGTTGGTAGCTTTGAACTGTTGAACCATTGAACCGGTTCAACTCCTTGGTTCAATGTGTCGGTTCATCGTCTTGGTTCAATGTGTTGGTTCATCACTTTGGTTCAATGATTTGGTTTAATGGCTGAGGTTCAATGCCAAAGTTCATCACAAAGTTCAAAGCCTTGGTTCAATTGGTAAAGTTCATCGCTTGGTTCAATTGAAGGGTTCAACGATCGATTCAATGCACGATTCCAACACTTGGTTCAAGCGACAGGTTCAAAGGCTTGGTTCAACAAAGGAGTGGCATGTAGTGTTGAATCGTTGAACCATTTTTGGTTCAATCAGTCGGTTCAATATCTCAGTTCAATCAAGTGGTTCAAAGGAACATCCCAAAAAGCTAAATGATGAGTGCCCTTATGAAGGGCAATTCTGAGTCTAAAAGCCCTTGCAAAGGGTAGGGAACACTTTGAAGGTAGCTGAAGGTTTTCAAAACATGAAAAAATCTTAAGGCATTGAATTCTTTCAAACTTTTTGTCTAAAGGATTTCCTTCAGACAAAAAGTCTGAAGGAATTTGGGGAAGTTGCAGCCAAAGAACCCGAAGGAATAATCAAAGCAACTGAGACAATTCTCATGAACTTTTTGTCCATAGGAAAATTGCCCATAGGAAAAAACCTACAGAATGGGCTCGAAGGAATTTGCCAAGGATGGTGACGTCCCGGAAGCCATAAATTTCAAGGAGGTGGACTAGCCATTGGTTTTCAAGCTGTGATGGGCCCGTGAATGTCAAATTTTACAATAAGAAATCTAGAGCATAGAAGGTGCCAAGTGGCAACCATGAAAGGTTTTGAAATTATTTTCTAAGAGCATCAGAATGTGCCACGTGTCCCCTGTAAGGCTCGGTAGAAGCTGACACATGTCGTCTTCCACAAAACCTTCAAAGGGTGCCTAAAGCTTCCATGAGTCAAGCGGATGATGCCATGTGTCCTACCAATTTCACAGTAGAATGCACCACATGTCACTTATTTAGAAATCAGTGGAAAGTGGCCAAGACAAGTAGCAAGAGCCCAAGGAACACAGCTACCCACCAGAAGAAGCCAGAAAGAGAGAGACTAAGAAGAAGACAAAGTGCAGGAGCAGACAAAGCATCCAAGTGGCGAAGAAGGTGTCAACTCAGGGACTTACTCCAACAGGTGATACAGTGTATGAAAATTGATCATTGGGAGGTGAAAATGGCTAGCGATGGACACATTTTCTTCATTTTGCATTAATGAGCAAACAAGCTACGTAATAACCTTGAAGGAGTGATATTGTAAGCAGACAATCAGTGCGGCCGATAATTTCTCATATGATGTTTAAGCGGCTTGCTCTAGCCAATGATCAGAATGCACATGGGTCATTTGTAAAAAAGGGTGCCAAAGGGCCTCTTCTCTTCCTCTATATATTGTAAAGCTTCTCATTTGAGAAAGGATCGACTCTCTTAGCCTTAAGGCAAAACTCTGCCCAAAAATCTCTCAGGCTTGTAAGGCAGAGCTCTGCCAGTTTTTACCTTGAATCAGGACTTAGCATTTTTACCTCTATCTGGACCTGCACTTTAAATTATATGTCTATTTTCTTCTTTTGTGTTAAGTCATTGTCTTTCATGCTTTTCACAGACTGATTACAACATGTCCAGTACATTGTGAAGTCTCCTTGCTGTAGGTCTGCCAGAAGTGTCTACAGGGAGAATATAGGTGCCTATGAATAGGCTGCCATAAGTGTGTCTAAGGACGCCTCTGGTAGTTTCTTCATCCTTGTGTTTTCATGGACCCCTAGCTGACTATTGCAAAAGAGCTTCCCACTTTAGATGAAGTGTATGGCCGTTTCTTCTTGGTGAAAAGTGTATATTCAGGCTGGGTGGGTCATCACTTTTCTGTTGTATCACCTTTTCATTTTTAGGCTTAGGTTCTATTTTCAACATCTCTCTCTCCCTTTTCATCCCCCCCTTTTTTCATTTTATTTGTTAGCAGTAGGAGAAACTAGGGCCTAAATGATACATTAGAGGGAGCTAGCCCTTATCTAGAGACTCTCCCCTCTAGCTTCACTGGTCCCACAGGCGAGAGGGGAGTTTCCATTATTGCGTGTGGAAGGGCGGGAGCTAGGCATCCTACCCTGGGTACAATCCACTGCATCAACAGTCACATTGTTAAAATTTCACACACATGCATAAGAGAGAGAACTACATATGAGTCTGAGTCCCTCTTTGGAGTATTGGCTATGTAGGTAACACTTAGCAATAAACAGATGTGGTAGAGATAGCTTGACTCATGTACTAACCCCTATTTACTAGTTTATAAGAGGTATAATATAAAAGAACTAGGGTTTTCTTATTATCTAGATCACACACATAGGAGGACATAACTAGTGATGTAAAAAAATTTACATGGATGACAACATAGACTTAATGAAAATTTAGAGCCATTCTTGTACATATCTTTGATTAGACACTTGTGTCATAAGCATGCACTTGCATTGATGTTATTTTCCCCAATCAACACAACTATTTGATAGATAAAATTAGTCATAATATATAATAGACAAGGTTAATATATTTAGAGTAGCCTTTTGATGATTCTTGATCATTGTCATATTCCAAAATAAAATAACAAACAAGATATGCTCTCTTTTATCCTTTGGCTACTTTTTACTTATTGTATTTATTACACATGTTTAAATGAATTACATTATCAAAGTATTATAATACATTACTAAATATGAATATTACAATATTGACTTCAAACATCTTTATTGCTTGTATGTTTCTCTTGTGAATCCAAAAAGCATTAAATAATAAGTTGCCTTGGTCTCTCTAGGTCTTTTCTAGGTTGGTTCTAAGTGAGGAATTAGTGAGGGTTGATCTTATATTTATACCAATCCCCTTGTATAATATCTCACATTAAAGCACTTAGGTTGAACATAGGTATATGTTTCATTTACAAATTGGATGACTTTAGGGCACTAGAAACTTGTGTTGGGATATAACACTTGCGTTGACATAAATGTCTATCTAGGACACAAGTGTTTAGGTAGTTTTAAAATTAGTGTAGGTCCAAAACTTGCAAAGGTGAAAGATAATAAGGTTTATAAAATTTTGGGTAAGATATTAGGTTTGAGTCATCATAATAACATAGGTTGGACTAAGAAATAAGCGACTAGGCACATAAAGATAGTGTATGTGAGCGTTTTAGCAATAAGAAAGGTTTAGAAGTTGAAGGTACATCAATGATATGTATTTTTCAAGTGTACAAGACTGAGGTGATATACAATTTTGAAACCATGTCTACATTTCCCCCTTTAATCTAGCAATTAAATTTATAGTTTAAAGGAAAAAGAATGCGTATCTAGGTGTGTATAACACTCCTTGTCTTTGTTTGAGTTCAATTTGAGTGTTTTATCGATGACTAACCTGTAACCAAGATCATGTTACAATATACAATCAGTGCATATTATATGAAATTGAAAGAATTTAAATGATTTAAATTTGAAAGAGAGCAAGGTTTAGGAGTACACCTGTGTATCGATGCAGCCGTCTTGCCATTTGAAAATTTGATTTAAAAGATATAACATTATTAATCACTAAAACTGATATTAGGACAAACATAAAACTAGAAAGTGCATATATATAAAGAGATAGAGAGATATTAGAGGGAACATGCCCTCAACCTTGGGAGAAAAATGATTTTCCACCCAACAATTAAAATTAGCTCAACCGTGCAACCCGATCATACTTATTACCTAGTGAGTGTGAATGAACCAAGTCAACTCACACCATAAAACTAGTGAGGTTGGATGATGTTAATAAATTCTAACCTATAAACTTGGGAATATTGAGTGATTCAATAACCTCAACCATACCAAAAAGAGAACTAATTAATACATTATATTAGCTCAATACAATTCGTAAAAGTCCAATCTAGTGGGTGATGAGTCCTTGAAAGTGTTAAGATTCTAAAACTTGTTTGATTTTACAATATTATGTGCACATTTAATATTATACACACCTTAGATATGTATCATGTTGAAATTATGTACAACAATTGTACCAATGTATAGAATTCTAGCAAAAATGTGTATTTGAATCACATAATTATAAATTTTGGCCAATTTGAAATTGTTTTCAAAAACTGCCCCCACTATATATGGAGAAATATGAAAATTGATATAATTTCCAATGTGGATAATATGTTTCCATAACATGCCCTCGCTGCAATATAAATTAGAAAATTGGTGAAAGTGTGGAAATCATGTTTCCAAAACATGCCTCCACTGCAATTCGAATATGAGAACTAGTGTAAGTGCCAATATGGAGGACATGTTTCTAAAACATTCCCCCACTGTAATTTGGAAATGTTGCATATTGAATAAGTGTAGAGAAAATGTTTCCAAAACATGCCCCCATTATAATCTAAAATTGTGAAGTAATGTGGAAGTCGTGCCTCTATGGCATGCCCCCAATAACATGCACCCCTTTTAAGGTGAGGGAATAAAAAACTAGTATTTACCTCACCTCAAAAAGATAAGATAACCATGTAAACTATGAATGTACCATGTAACATATAGAGGGAACAAGTCTAGTTAGATATATCATTTAATCATGAATAATGTGATCACACCAAGTCTTAAGATGTATGATGTGAATCATGGAAACATCTAGATAGCAACACTACAATCTAAAAAAGAAATCAAGTACACACAAAAGAGCATTCAAAACTCAAAATCAAGAGACAAAGGTTCAAGGAGACATCAAACAAGGGGCATGTTCAAATGCTACACGATTGAAGTGACATGACTTAGTCAAATGTCCAAAAATTAAGAAATGATTTATTCAAATATCAACATATAATAAGCAATGACAATTTTAAATGTAACAAAATAAAACAAAGGTATGGGGGCTAAAATAATTGGAGCATATTCAAAATTTCAAACAATTAAGACAATATGAAGGCACGACACTCAAGGAACTGCATACATGAAATCATAATCAACCAACAGAAACATAACATACTAGTCCCTGGATATATGTGTTAGCAAAAAACATTAAATACATAGCACACCAAGTACATTGCAAAAGATATAATCATGGATAAAGGCATGTATAAGTATATATATGAGATCAAACATTATAATGTAAAGTGACCATAGAATGATATAACTTGGATTTAACATGATCATAGAGGTGGATGCCCATAACATCCTAGTGATGTGAGTAGAAGGAAAACCCAACATCTAAAAGTGCATAGATCATGTATGTGTGTTTTCTTGAACCACACTCAAAAAATGTGTGAAACATGTGTGTATATAGGAAATATTGATATGCCATCTACCAACATGGAACCAATAATATATATGGTAAGGAGCTAATAGGATATATAAAAGTTGAACATATTTTTCGGTTTTTGTAGTTTTTTTAAAAATGGTATTTTTAGAATGTTTGAAAGGAAGCGACTATCTTATGATCACATATAAAGGATGATCATAGATATCTCCCCACTATGAGCCTTGTGTAATAAACTAATGACACTATCAAGGAACATGTATAGGTGTAATATCTATCTTTATAGTATATGTGATGCTTTGCGTATGTAAAATATGATTTTGTGTTTGTGAAGAAGATATAATAAGAGTAGGGATTCATAGAACCCATTGTTAGGTGCTTTGTAATTTGTTTGGAACAATAGTAATAGGAACATGTGTAGGTGATCTAGATATTTGAATATGGTGTGTAGTAGATGAGTATTTTTTAGAACCCACTATGGATCTATGATGCAATGGTTATTCAAGTACTAGCTACCTCCTAAAGGGGATTTCTTGTTGCTTACCCTTTTTTAGGAGATTAACCTCATGAAGTTTCATAATTAATTACCTGGGTACAAATTTGTCTTGCTTAAGAGGATGTTCATATTGAATTTTAAAAATTGTAATTACCCACTTAGCATAAATGCATTTAACACAATGCACTATATAAGGTACTACTCAAAGTGTATATATCAAAGGTCATCCCAATAATATATCAAAGACACCCATGGAAGGTATAACTAAGAAGTTAATAACCATATGTGTAGGACATGCATGTAAAGGTAAATAAATCTCACCAAGAACCTATTGTGAGGTCCCATCAAATTGTCTAACTAACCTGGTTGGAAGATTTAAATCATGATTTGTATAACCTAAATACATAAGTAATGTCATGGTACAAATGTTTTCACTTGTACCATTATCAATCATAACATTGTGTATAGTTTGGTGATCAAGGTATGCTCGAATGAATAAGGAATGAATATCTGAGTCATCATCCCTAATCTCATTATCATATAAATTAATAAAGGGTCCTTGAACCATATTAGGTTTATGACATGTATAATTACCAATAATCCCATCCAATGGGTCCTCATAATGAGATGGAGGAGGGTGCACATTATATGCCATTTGCACTTCTAGATCCTTCTTTGTATGATCTTGTAAATTTTTGTTAAATATTTTTTGCTTCTTGTGATCACCAAGTTGTGAACCTGGTTCCTTTGGAGGATCATCAAATTTAATCTTTTGGTCATTGATGAGGTCTTGGATCTTATGCTTCAATGTGAAACATATGTTCTTAGAATAACCAAGGCCTTGGTGATAGTCATAATAAACATTCACATCATACCCTTTGGGTAGAGGTGTACTCATATCAACCTCTATAAGATGAGGTAGAGATATAATATGACACTCTACAAGCCATAAGAATAATGAAGTGGGAGACTCATGTAAGTGTGTAAATTATATTCATGGTGCATTGGATAAGACAAGCTGATTAGATTGTTGTGAAACCACATTAATAATTATGTTTATTTCTTTTCTAGGCTTAGGAGTTTTGACCTTATATCTTGGTCTAATAGCAAAATTTATATTGGATGTAGATTTATTTGGTGTATTTAATACATATTTAAGTTTGTTCAATGAATAAGTTTCATTTCATGATCGTAAATAATATGGCATAAGTCATCAAAAGATTTGAACTTTTTGAATACAATGGACTCATGTAAAGGATGAAGCAAACTTTGCTTGAAAATATATTGATGCTCCTTATTTACCATAGGATTGGTCATTTTAGCCAACATTGTCTTGTATCTCAAGACATACTCATTAATAGGTTCATTGGTTGCTTTTTTATTTTTGTAATTTGGGCATAGAAAACATTTTCGGTAATGTTAATAGATAAGTGTGCCAAAAAATTATCTACAAGTTGTTTGAAGGCATTTACTTATTGAGTTGGTAAATCATGTAACCACTGTAAAACATAGTCTTTTAAGCTCCTTAGAAATAATCTGGTCAAAGGTTTATCATTGGAGGCATAATCAAGGCATGACACATAAAAAGATTAAAGATGTTATTTAGTATCATGCTTGCCATCATAAAATGAGAACTTAGGTTCAACAAAACTAGTTTGCAAGGGGTGAAAATATATATCCAATGTAAGAGTATTATGCAACACCTCTTGTGAATCAATAACATAAGGTGATTTCATAAAATTTGTTCAATATTTGTAACCTTAGTTTGTAAAAGTTATATAGTTTGGACAAGAGCTTGCACCTCTTGGCCTTTTAGGTTAGATATTTAATAAGTAACTAAAGGAGGTGTACCCTTAGGTTGGGTAGATATAGGCATTAAAACTGGTATTTAGGTTGAAGTATTTTGGTTTCCCATGATAGATGTGGTAATAATAGTTTTAGGAAACAAAGGTTGAAAGATATAATCCATGCCTCCACTAAATGTAGGTAGATTGATTGGTATGGAATCAATTATAGTACCATCTAATGAGTCACCATTTCTCTTGAGGAAGCCTTAGCCTTGTCATGCTTACTAATTTCATCTCTTATAACATACAAAAATGTATTTATTAAGCTCTTATTATTATTGAGATGAGTGATCAATGCTTCTTTATCTTCCATTTGAAACTGGGTTTTTTATTAATATTTTCCATTGCTTATAAATGAAAAACTGTAGAATTTGAATAATAAATTGAAACCCTAGCTAACTAAAAACCCAAAGAATAAAATAAAATTGCATTCATATGAATCTGGTTCACCAAATGTTTAACCCTAAAATGTAGATGTGGGGAATCTAGGGTTAAAGGGGTAGAGATAACATAGGGAACAAGGATGATAAATTATTTATAAAGCAGGCCAATTGTTTTCAAAATTCAGACATAAGATGATAAATTATTTATAAAGTAGGCCAATTGTTTTCAAAACTTAGACATAACATATACTAATTTTATTATGTTGAGATGCTAAAGATAAAAAGTACAACTATGCTAGATATTATAATAACAATGAAAGCAAGATACTTAGCTAGTTATGATGTTAATACATATTTAGATTTGGAATAGGTAGAAAGTGGTCTAGATGTAGATTGTGGAACAATCATCTGATTCTAGAAATTATGCCTCTATAGCCATGGACACTTACATCGACCGAGGATGATTATGTCTTTGTTATTGTCTAACTTGGATGTGGGTGTCTGGTACAGAATACATGTTAAAACTAGATATGACCACCTAGATATTTCTAGGTTATGTGTCACTTTCACTCTTATGCATTTAGATCTAGGTCATGGATGGTCACTTCTTATAAAATTAAAAAACCCTAGTTCTTCATCTTCATATTGGTTATGGTAAAAATGGGTTAGTGGGCACATGGTATTGAGATTCCCTAAAGACCCCTATATCAATGAACATTTCCTACATAGCCAATACTTTAAAGAGGGCCTCAAACTTATGTAATTCTCCCCTATATGTTACATTATGTGTGAATCAAGAAATGTGTGGTAAGCAAGTACAATAGTGACCTAGCTTGTAACTTGGAAAATATATTTCTTGGGCCACTCCTTTAGTACTTTAGACTATTAGATGTGTTGTCCCTATGAATGATATAGAAATAAGAAAAAATAGGGAAGTTTTGCTCATTTAAGTGCCTGATATAATGCTTTTGTTAAGTTTCCTTGGCTTCTCTATATATTTTCTAGGTTGGTGCTAGGTGAGAAATGAATGAGGGTTGATCTTATATTTATACCAATCCCCTTGGAGAATATCTCACAATAAAACACTTAGGCTAACCATATATATACAATTTATTTACAAATTGGATGACTTTAGGGCATTAGACACTTGCACTAGGATAGGACACTTGTGTCGACACAAACATCTGACTAAGATGCAAGTGTCTGGGTAGTTGAAAAACATGTGCAGGTCTAAAACTTGTAGAGATTGAAGATAAGTAGGTTTATAACATTTGGGGCATGATAACATGTCTGAGTCATCTAAATAACATAGGTTAGACTAAGAGATAAATAATTAGACACATAGAGATAATGTATGTGAGCCTTTTAATAGTGAGAAAGGTCTAGAAGTTGAAGGTAAATCTATGATATATATTTGCAAAGGGTAAAAGACTAAGGTGCTATATAATTAAAAAATAGTGTCTACAACCTTACGTCTAAACTTTTCCCACAATGATAGATTATTGATCAATTTGTTCCCAATGAGCTTGAAGGATTGTGGAATTGATTGTTTATATGATTTACCATGTGGATTTGTACACTATTTTACAACCTTATTTGATGATTTTTTCCCCCATTTTTGAATCAATTTCGGTATGAAGGTCACATTTTAAAAATTAGCTTAAATAAAATAATGACCAAATGAGACCATTAGTGAGTATGTGTTTTAATTTAAGACTGTGCTTATCAAGATGACTTGTCAAGTACAAGATAATGAATTTAAAAGTATATTTTCCCATAGTTTGATCTCAATCATAGGAGAAAGTGACATTCAACACTTACACTCTTTCGATAAACTTTGTCATGTTATAAAAAAACTTTAACATTAAACTTTTAGATGTAAATGTGCTTAAATATGGGTTAAATGCTCCAACTTCTAATGGTTATAAGTTTCCAAATACGTTAAGATTTAATATTAGAATAAATATATATATTTCAAACCAATAAAGGTCATATAAATGAATTTAATGTCATAGAGAAATCATTTCAAAGGCTTGTCTTAACTCAACAAAGAGGGCATAAACAATTTACTAATCTTATGAGTGTCCAAAACAAATATCAAATAAATTACATGAATGTAATATGATTACCTTACCTCAAATAAAGGATTTGGATCCGTCAAATACCCTTTCTTGCATATTATGACCCTAGTGCATTGTGTGGCTGCCTTAGATTACAAGAACATTCAACAAATGCTTACATAACTTTGAAGCAATTTATAAAGTATCTCATCGATAACAATCAAAATCAATTGGGTGGAACAAGTAATAACATGAATGCATTAGTGGATTCATGATGTAATAACAATCAATCAAATGACAAATAAAATGTCCATATGGTAGACAAACCAAAGTATAGCAACATTTCAATGGACTATGGAACACACCCATTTGATGGTTTTAGTGGTGTGGTTGATTCAACTAAGAGGGATAATCCTCTCACTAAATTGTGTTTGATAAGAGTATGATTCCAAATGATATCTCATATAATGGCCCTTTATTTACAAGGGAATTTTTAGATGGTAAGGTAAAATATGCCATAATGGTCAATAATGGCTCAATCTTGAACTTATTCCTTGGGGAATTTATCTATAGTCTTGGACTTAGTACAAAACATTTAGCATTCACTCCTAAAATTTTTGTAATATATGATGGTATTGGTAGAGAGCCTCTTGGTTGTACTATCTTGAATATTAGAGTGGGTTGAGATATAATTTAAAACTTATTCCACGTGCTACTCAATAATGAATTTTAAAATGTGTTACTTGGTATACCTTGGATATAGTAAATGAAAGTAATCCCATCTACTATGAATCAAAGTTAAAAATTTATATATGATGATCAAGGTATTAAAATTAATATATACAAAGATTTTTTACTAAATCAAGAGAAAAATGACATCCTAACATGTAAGCAATCAAGGTTGATACTCAAAATAATAGACCAAAAGGTACAATTCCACATGTCCATTTCAAAGAAAGTGCAAATGAGGTACATGTTTCAAGCTATAGCCATTAGACAACTAATGGGATATGAAAATAATAAATATATAAAGACTACTGATGAGGAATATGACACTTCAAAGGATGACTTCCTATAAATCGATTCTTGGGTACCTTAACACCTCATATGCAGACTTGATTCTCATAATGATTAATGTAATACTTTTAGAATTTAACTCAATCATTGGTTATCCTTTTTCATACTTATTACCTATTTATGAAATGCTATGCTATGAATTATTTATGTGTCATTTATTTATTTGAAACATAGATTTAAATATTCTCAACCTTGTGATTGTATTATAACACACATTGCTTGCTCGTGTCATACATGCATCCCTATGTAAAGCCCTAATTTGATTAATTTTCATATATGTTTTGATGGGTTTGTGAAGATATATCCAAGCATTATTTTTCAACAAGGTATAGGTTTATGATTATGGATTCATAATAGATTGGGAGCACATCCCATATTCAATTAGAATAAACTCTGGGGAATGTGGTACATCTCATTCTTCCAATTTATGTTATTCTTCAATTGATTATTTAAATACTACTTTTGTTCCACATTATAAAATGTTTTATGTGCTTGATATGTATTCTCTACAGTTAATATACCTTGTATGCATGTCATGTCTTCAACTACTCGATATTTTTATGTGTTTCACAAGATTTATACTACTTAATATGATTTTTTATATCTCTAATGTACATTATATGTGACATTGTGAATGTTATATGCCTATAGTGCCTTCATAGTACTTTTCATGTTTCTATGTGTACTACATATTTTTAATACTTTATTCTATATAGCTATATGCTTTTTATATCTCTATTGAGCTTTCATGGTGCTTTATATATTTTATATACTCATGCTTATAGTGAGTAATCTATGTCTTGTCATATATTTGACATATGTTTTCCTAATTAATGTGTCTTCAGTGTGTTTGATGTAGCTGATGTGAATTCATTATCTTATGTGCCTTATATATACCTGACATGACTTCACTATACTATATTCCTTATTGTGCCTTCATATTCCTTGATGTGCCCGTAATTGAAGTGTCTAATACATGATTTGTCATATATTTGACATGCCTTTTCTACATGTTTAATTTGATTTCACTATCTTATGTGCCTTCTCTGAGCTTGGAGTTATTCTAGTATCCACAATGTTTGTTTTGTGCCTTATCGCATAGTTGACATATCTATATTATGTTTATCTTACTCAGGTGTATGGTGTGTTTTATGGTGTCATTATATATATAATGCACAATGCATTTATCACTTTCATAGGTTTCCATTATCCATATCATGTATCCATTGGGAAAAAAAACTTACATGCATGCTTTATATTGATATATCTTATAGTGATGGTAATATATTGTGTATCTCTTAAGCCTGATACTCTTGATCTTATATTTATTATATCATAGGCTCATATAGGGAAACTTATTCATATCATACATGTTATATACCTTTCTATATCATGGATCAATTATTTCATATTTTATCTTATAGATGGTGTGTTCAACTCCTTTTTGAGATGTGATCCTCACAAGATCATCCTAAATCTCAAAAGGGAGTTATATATACCACTCAACATATTTAGATACAATCTATAAGGGGATGTTGAAATGTCCCTTTTTGGCTAGAATTAGAACAATTTGGGTTTTCCAATAAACCCTAACATAAACACATGTAATTTATGAATTTTGATTCAAGACCTAAGCAAATAAAATTTATAATTATGTAGATGCCAATTTTTAGGGAAGAAATACAATATTTTATTCGCCAAAATACTTTCCAAAATTACAAATAAACACCAGTTGGATATAGGAATGCTCACTTTCCATAAACCCTCAACAACTCTACCTGTTATATCAAATTTAATCCTTCCAAGAGTGTTATTTCCCTAGTGAAGGTCTCCAATGGTGTTTGATACCTTATCAAAGTCTACAAGTGGTTTGCTAGCCTAGAAAAGGGCATACAATAGTTGTGTCCCATTCATAATGCCCTCCAAATGCTATACTTCATACACAAACAACCCTAGTAATTTGAAAGTGCTAATTTATGCTCAATGTAACCCTTGAAATATAGTTACTCATTGAAGGTTAAGTGTTTTGATCCTTACTTCAGTATTTTAGTGAAGGGTTTTATCTCCAATGGATGCAAGTCAAGCAAAACATACTCAAAGTTATGATTTCAATTGATAAAAATATAATGATCTTTAAAAATGAACCTCCTTCCCCTTTTTATATCATTTACCTTAAAAAACCCCTCCAAAAGGGGTGTGTTCCACTTGGAGGGAATAATTAAATGTTTAAAAATTACATGTCATATAATTTCACTTAAGGGATAAACTAGTCCATGATAAAAAAATCCCTTTTTGAGGTCAAAATTAGAAAAGATTTACCAAAAAATACCTTTTTACAACTTGAAAAAGAGAACAAAAGTTTCCCCTTTTATTTTTCCTTCCCTTAGCCTATGGGAAACAACAAGGAAACAATTTTAAGGGTCTTCAACTACTCATATTTGATAAGGGGACATGAAAATCCTACCTTCTCAAAATTGATTGTCCTCAAGCAATTACAAATTTGGATGCTATAGAATGGTTTCCCCTTCCCAAGAAGCATCCTAAAGAGGCAAATCCTTCCAATGAACTAAGTATTCCATGATGCTTCATTTTTTAATATTCCTTCTCAAACCTCTATGATAGAATCTTGAACCAAAATCAACTTTCCTTCATCATCAAGTGGTGACAAATCAATGGAAGGAGTTATGTGTTGCCCAAGTGACTTTTTGAGGCATGAAACATGAAATTCCTTGTGAATCGAACTACCTTCGAGTAGATATAACTCATAAGAAACTTACCCAACCCTCATTAGAACTTTTTAGGGTCCATAAAAGTGGTCTTTAAGCTTTCTCACTCCTCTTTACTCAATGGAAGATTGTTGATATGGCTGCAATCTCAGAATTACCATGTCACCTACCTCTCTATTTGATGCTAGTCCACATACAAGTTCTATTAGTTTTGAGCATGCTGAAGATTCATTTTGAGATGATCTAAAATTTCAAGGCTCTATTGTACCAAAATTTCATCCCTGGGCACTCTACTATTGGTTCAAACCATGTCTATAAAATAGAATGCATCATACTGATACAAGTCCTTGAAGGGTGATGTACCAATTGACATGTGGTATGATTTATTATATCAATACTCAACCATGCACATCCACCTATTTCACATTGATTGCTCTCACAAGTTATAATTTTGGAGGTATTATTCCACCCATTTGTTCACTATTTCAGTTTGCCCATCAATTTGTGGGTCTATCTAGTACTAGGAGACAACTTCGTACCCACAAAATGGAAGATTTCTTGCCAAAAGAGACTCATGAACCTATTGTACCTATCACTTAAAATGTTCATAGGTAGCCCATGAAGTTTAAATACTTATTTGAGAAATATATCAATCACTATGGAAACCTTATACTTGGATGGAAATGTAAAAAAATGTCATATTTAGTGAGTCTATCCACCACTATGAACATGTTATTGTTACCTTGTGCCATGGGCAGCCCCGCGATGAAATCCATTGATATGATTTCTCATTTTTTGTGTGGGAACCGATAGGGGATGCAAAAGACAAGATTTAAAAGTGTGTTCACCCTTTTTTATTGGTAAATATGGCACTCCCAGTTGTATTTAATAATCTCCACTTTAAGGCCCTTCCAAAATAACCTCTCCCTCACTTGGTTGTATGCTTTAAAGTAACCCAAATGACCATCCATTGGAGTATCATGTACAACATTCATTATTTGATGTTTTAACTTGGTTTTAAGGGTTAAAAAGACCCTATTTTTTTATAAAATCAGACCATCAACCACCTATTACATTCCATCATCAACTTTACCTTCCATGATAGCTATAGTAATTCCATATTTTTCACACTTAACTGTGATTACAACCTTCTAATCCATTGTA
This sequence comes from Torreya grandis, assembly GCA_037957365.1. NCBI lineage: Eukaryota > Viridiplantae > Streptophyta > Pinopsida > Cupressales > Taxaceae > Torreya > Torreya grandis. The sequence goes on from JARHVA010003008.1 coordinate 1,332,180, forward strand.
ATTTCACTCATAAAGTATAAAACAAGCTTCCTAGATAATGCATCAACAACTACATTGTTTTTCCCCTTGACATACTCAATATCAAAATCATAAGATTGCAATTTACTCACCCATTTTTTCTGCCTATCACTTAAATTAGTTTGGTTGAGGAAATACTTCAATCTATTATGGTTCATTTTCAACACAAATCAAATATTGTTTGAGTTTGGCCAAAGTGTGTATGATGGATATCATTCATTTGTCATAAATGGAGAATCTATGCTCCACTTCCTTGAATTTTCTACTTTCAAAAGCAATGGGATATCCTTTTTTCATTAGGATAGCCCCTTTACCTTCCCCAAAAGCATCACATTCCAAGATACATAAAATGGTGAAATTTGGAACAAGTACTAGGTAAGTTCTCATCACCTCATTGATATTTTAAAAGGCCTTCATGGCTATTTTTTACTAGTTAGAATCTCATTTCTTTGTCAAATCCATTAGTGGGGTAGCAAGATGTGAAAACCCCTTCATAAACCGCCTATAGTCACTTCATAAGCCAAGAAATCCCCTCAAATGTGTCATAGTAGTGGGGGTGGCCAATCCACAATGGATTGTATCTTTTATTGGTCCACATGGACCCCTTGGGCATTGATTATGTTCCCCAAATACAAAATTTTTAAAGCTCCAAACTCACATTTGGATGCCTTAGTGAAGAGTGCTTGTTGTTCCAAAACTCCCAACTCTATTTCCAAGTATTGTCGATGTTCCTCCCATGTTTTACTATAGAAAAGAATATCATAAAAGAAAACCAACACAAATATTATCTATTATTCCCTAAAAACATTATTCATGCATGATTGAAAAGTGGCAAGTTCATTGGTTAAACTAACTGGCATCAACAAAAAATCATAGTGTCCAAAGTGACATATAAAAGTAGTTTCTTGCACATCCTCTTCCCTTACCCAGATTTGATGGTACCTATTCTTCAAATCAAACTTGGAGAAGTAAATTGACTCGTGAAACTTATCAATCAACTTATCAATTCTAGGTATGGGATACCTATTCTTGATGGTTTTCTTGTTCAATAGGTGATAGTCTATGCACATACCCATAGTCCCATCTTTCCTCTTCACAAACACAATTGAGGAAGCAAAAGGGTAGAACTAGGCCTTATGCGATCCATCTCAAAATTATATTTCATACCCTTTTAAATTTATTCCTTATAGATATTTATGTGGAGGTAAGGTGTAGTATTTATGACTTTAATTCCTGGTTCCATTTCAATGATGTGATCAAAACCCTATTTAGGGGTAGCCCGTGAGGAATACTACCATACACCTTTGTGTGCCTATCAAGGATGGGCTAAATATCCTTGTGATGATGTAGATGTCCCAAATTAGAATTTGTAGCACTTAAAAAACATTTAGTTGCCTAAGCAACCTGCCCTTTATGAAAGGCTTTTTCCATCCTCTTTAAAGTCACCACTATGGGTGTTGTATTGTTCAAAGTGTGTATCATCACTTCTTTATTGACTACCCTAGATTTTAGTTCCTTTCTTTAATTCCCTAAGTGAGTGCAACCATTTTACTCCAAGAACTAAATTAGTTTATCTTATACCAACTACATATAAATCATCTTCAATTTTATGCTTATCCAATGTGAATTTCAACCTTATAATCTTCTTGGTACAAGGGATGGTGAATTAATCTACCATGGTTACATTAAATCCTCTAATGAAGTATTTTTTAGCTCGCATCTCATTTCCAATCCCTCCTCATTAAAATTTTGGGTTGACCCACTATTAATGAACATGGTGACCTTTTTACCTTGAAATATCCCTCTCATTATAAAGGGATGGCATCTAGGAGCTCTTGATAAGGTGGCAAGGGTGCCATCCAAGTTGTCCTTTTATCCCTTACCCACTTGTTCTTACTCAAAGGTGGTTATCCCTATCTCTTCTTCTTATTTTTCTTCTCCATCTAAAACCACTTATATGTAGTGAATTTGCCCCTTTCCAAGGCAACCATGCCCCAGAGTCCATGAATCCTTGCATGAAAAACACAATTTTCTTCTTCTTAATTCATTATTGACTCTCCCTCATCTTTGTTCATCCTTGGTAGCTCATTTATCTACCTAAATCCTTGATAATAAGGCTTATTTTACTTCCCAAAGGGGACTAATTTTGGCTACTTCAAAATTTCCATGCTAAGCTACCCAAAATTATTTATCCTTTGTTGTCCAAAGGGCCTAAAAGTATTACTTTTCTACATTCCTAAAGGTAGGATTTCCCCCCTAAGAGATATAGATTCAAGGTCAAGAGCCTTTTGAATGGCCTCTTAAAGTGTAATATGGTTGAAATCCTTGACTAAACCTTTGATCAGGTCAACCAACCCCTCCGTGAATAAAACTATAAGTCTTCTTTTTGAAACATTTGATATCATAATTGAAACCCTCTGAAAATTAGTCACATACTGCATGAAAGTCTTTTGTTTCATTTGAGCCAATTCCTTGAAATGAAGTTTTAGATCAACCCTATCAAATATTTTAATTATTCTTTTACTAAATTACTCATAGGTGTTTATTAGGTGGTGATATTTGTTACCAAACTGTGGTACCACCACTCATGGGCAACTCCCTCCAAATGTAAAGTAGTGAATTTTATGGCCTCATCCTCCATCATAGGTGAATTTGAAGGCATGTGTCTAACTTTTGTATCCATGCTTTAGTTGAACTTTTGGTATATCCATCAAAAGTGGAAGGTGTGAACTTTCCCAAAGCATATTGAATATATCCTTAGTTATTCTTTGGTTTATGACTAGCCCTCAAACCCCATGCCTTTATTTAATATCATTAAATCTACAAGGCTCATTTCCTATCTAATTTCAGGTGGAAAATTCATATACTCCTCATGACTTATAGCCACATCATCCCATATATAAGGTTGTTCCTCCATTTCTAGATTGACTTCCTCTCTATGAAGGAAGTTGGGTTGATTAGGCCTTTGTGTAGATCCAAGCATCACCCTTGGTGGAGGGAGAGGGTTTTTGTATGTACCTAAAACACTTCCATCACCATTATGTGGCTTTTATCCATTCATATCCTTCATGGTTTGGATGATTTTAGCCATCATCTCCATCAACCACTCTTGAGTTTGAGTTTTTTTTCAAAACTAGCCCTGTCTGGGTCATCCATGTCACTATGCCATGGTTGTTATAATTCTTAATTTAGCTACTCTTGATATTCTACCTAATTTTTTAGACCCTTTTTCTTTTCTTTTTCATAGTACCTCACTTCCCTATCACTGTTGGGCATGAAGCTAACTTAAACCCCCATAGCTAGCCAAGAATTTGGCTCTGATACCACTGAAATGTCCCTTTTAAGGTAAAATTAGAATAATATGGGTTTTTTCAACAAACCCTAACATACACAGATGAAATTTTTGATTTTTTGATTCAAACCCCAAGCAAATAAAGTCAAATTTTTATACATGCTAGTTTTAGGGCACGCATACAAATTTTCATTCACCCAAATACTTGCCAAAATTATAAATATTACAACTATATACAATACCTTCAAACCTTATTTTTATGAACTAAATATATGACTAAAAATTACAAATAAACACTAGTTGAATATAAGAATGGTTAAATTTCCATAAAGCCTCAATAAATATGCCCTCAATATCAAATTTAATCCTTTCAAGAGGGTCATTACCCTAGGGAAGGTCTCCAATGGTGTTTTATACCTTATCAAAGTCATAGAGTGCTTTTCTTCCTTAGAAAAGGGCCTCAAATAGCTATGTGCCACTCATAACACCCTCTAAATGCCACACTCCACACCCAAAATGTCATAATAATTTAAAAGTGCTAATTTTTTCTTAATGTAAGCCTTGAAATAGAGTTATCCCACTAAAGGTTAAGGGTTTTCATCCTAACTTCAGTCCTCTAATGAAGGGTTTCATCTCTAATAGATGCAATTCAAGCAAAATGTCCTCAAACTTATGATTTTAATTGGTAAAAATAACATGATTCTTCAAAATTAACCTCATTCCCCTTATTATATCATTTCCTTCTACAAGCCCCTCCAAAAGGGGTGCATTATACTTGGAGGGAATATTTGAATATTCAAAAAGTACATGCCATATAATTTCAATTAAGGAATAAACTAGCCCATAATAAAAAAGCCTCCTTCTCAAGTCAAATTTAGAAAAGATTTTCCAAAGAGTACCTTTTTAAAACTTGAAAAAGAGAACCAAAGTTTCCTCTTTTATTTTTCCTTTCCTTAGCCTATGAGAAACAACAAGGAAATAGGTTAAGGGTCTTCAACTGCTAATATTTGAGAAGGGGACATGACATATATGCATTTATATGTCAACATTCTAATATTATTAATTTTTTCCTAGAGAGGAAGTTGTAAACACTAAAATCTAGTATTTAACACTTGACAATGTTTATCTTGACATACACTTATCCTCCATGACTTATGCATCTCCAAATAGTTCTCACTCATCATTCCCACACACATACATGATAATTATGAGCCCGATCCCTTTTAAGTTGCTATAAATCACCTATAGGAACACTTGAATATATGCTAAAACATATAAATATCCTATTCATATAATTATAGATCATTATGCTTGTATTCATATCTCATGTCAGTAATGTCACACTCAAATAGTAATGTTGATGTTATTGTTTAAAGGTTGATGTTACCACCTTTTGCCTGGTAATGTCTATTTTTCAAATTTAAACCCTTCCTATAGGTCGACTCATTCACCTAGCTTATTGGTGGCATGGGAAATTATCCAAATGGACTCATATAAGTATAAAGTAAACCCACACTTAGGACTCACTTGTAATTTGTCCATCAAGCACATATACACTATTGCACACTAAGAAAATATACCATATTCATCTTAAATTGCAAATTAAGCACTAGGATCAATCATCAACTAAATTTAAAATATATCAATCCAAGTCAAGAGCTAACATTGTTAAGATAAAAGCCATATCTTATAGGTGCATTCATATATTGAATGAGCACATTTTCACATTGACACTAAGGGGAAGAATTACATGTGGCTTGACTTCCCTCTTCAAAGTATTGGATACATAGGCAATAGTTAATCATTAATGGTGATGATTAGAGTTAGATCACCCCATTTACACTTACTTTTTATAGGTTTTCATCCTTCACAAGCAACCCTAGGGTTTCAATGAAAAGGACTATGATTTATGAAGTTTACAATGTAGTTGAGGATCATAAGAGATATGTATTATTGGTTAAGATTCTCAAAATCATCATTCTTCACTTTGAATTGGATAGACTGCACAAACAAAGATATATCAGACAAGTGCACTAAAATATATGATCATAGAGAGACAACCCTGCATAGGACAATAATATCAACCATAGACAATATTATTGATGTTTTTATTTAGGTTTTAAAAGGTGCCAACCATATGCACATAAATAGTTAATTCTATATCTCAATGAATCATAGGCTTGCTTCTAATTTGGTTCCATTATTAGAACATAATTAAATAATAAAGATAAGTATCTTGATCTCTTTAGTACTTTTCATAAATAGTAAATTGCTTTATTATATTAGTTACATTCATATATATGTTTGATTGCCATATATTACAACCTAAATTAATTTTATAAGTTTAGCCTATTGAGATTAACACTAATTTAAAAATAAGGTAAGCATAAGTATTCAAATTACTTTATCTATTCCAATAAAGGAATTTCCTTAGCACATTATTCAGTTTTATTACACTCAAAATTGCATCTAATAATTTAGAAGGTGTGGAGGCCCAAATTTTATAGGGTGCCTAACTACATCCTATTTCATGCTAGAATCAGGATTATTATTTTCAATTTTTTAGATTTCAATAGATTATTATTATTTTGCATTCACCAATGCATGTGTAGGAAAAATAAATAATGTTTGCTGTAGAATCACATGTACATTTCATTTTATCTAGAACTTCATGCCCAAAAAATTTTGCATCCACATGTTTTCTTTTAGTTTTATATATATGCACATGCACACATACACACATACGCATGTACATGCATCAAGATAGGTAAAAATTTAGACACCTAAAAATGTCCCCTATGCATTTATTAGTCATTAATATTATGATGTTAGTATGTTTTTGTACATGTTAATTATTGTTCCAAATCGAGCATTAATGACATGCACTTCTGACTTTTGATGGTTTCTAACCCTTCTACCAACATTCTCCAACTATCATATTCACTCTTCCTTGATTTCCTACCATTATAAACACTTGTAGAAAATGTGCTCTAATAGTCCAAACATGCCTAGAATGTTACCGTATGGTCCTAAGAAATTTATGTGGCCCCTTGTGGCTAGAGTCCACTCGCTTTCTTTAACCCACTTTTTCACCCTATGACCATTTGATTTCAATTTGAATGCCAACAAAGGCCTAATTAAAATTCAATTTTGCTATAAACACACAAGCATTACAATTCATTTACATAAGGAAATCTATAGAATTCATTTTATTATTCACATGAATCTATTGATCATTTAAAATAATTATAGAGGAAATCAAGTAATCATTATAGCATTCGTTAAATCACATAAGTTCATGTAGACACATTGGTTGGCATGTTATTGGTAATTGAAGTTTAATAAATTAAATATTATTTTTGTTTATGGGTTTGATAAGTAAAATGTGCTTAAAATTTGAGCTAACCCTCAACACAAGCCCTAGAACCATATTGTTTTCCTAAAGGTACCAAATCTTATTGTCTAATCTAGGCAAAAATAAAAACATTATTTTTTAGGTGATCAGAGTGAAAGATCAAAAAAATGAGTGAGGCTTTTGTAGGTCAAAACAAGACAAACACATTCATCAATTTTTTTTGGGCATGCTTGTATTTTTGTCTAGAATGTAAGTGTATGGTCCAAAAAAGCTTGTTAGATTACAATCAATTTTATGGATTAACATCCTATCACCTCTAAACATGTATTTCAATTGTTAACTTTTGATAACTACTCCTAGAATCTAAAATAAATTTAGATAAACCTAAACCTTTCATGTCTTTATCTTTATTTGAGTTTAGAATTAAATAATTAGGTTAATTATTTATTTATGCATGTTATTTATCCTAGGTAAATTTAGTTAGGTATTTGTGTTGCTATTGTGTTTTTCCTAAATCATCCAAGGTCCTATGTATACTTATTTTTTCATAAAATATAGGAGGAAAATCACACGTAAAGGTCCAACATATCACTTAAGCTTGAATAATTAAGCACTCACTCAAGTCAAAAAAAGATAACACCAAGATCCCTTATTATGATAGTAAAACATTAATATATACACATTCACATCAACTTATACTAGAAAATAAAGCTAGGAAACATCATCTATGTAAATAAAGAATAAGATCACAATACTCATCATCCTAACAAAATCGATCCTTATATTCACATTAATATGAGTCATTGCATTATATAGTCTATAATTATTTCCATGTAAGGTTAATATTTACATATGTACCTCAAAGGTAATACTTCCTTATCCTTCAAACCCTAACTTAATGTTTCTTCTGAAGCAATTTGACTTAACAATTCTAAATCATCCAACCTGTAAAATATACTCAAGATTTGATTCATTCACCTAGTACATATGAAAGGCCAAAGTTGTTATTCATAGATTTATGCATAACCCTTAGATCCATACAAGTTTTTCCCAACTCAACACTTTCACCAATTGTCTACACATCTTATAATATTCCATTCTATATCCATCCACCTATCTGTGTTGTGGCATATTCTTTTGCCATCCTACCATATTATTATCCATCCTGGATCAATCTTATCTAATCTGCATCTTCCTTATCTATATCGGTGCCATGTGTAAACTTATTCATTATCTTTCCTCACCATGAGTGTGTTTTTTGTAACCCGCATGTTGTGCATCATAGTGAATTTGAAAAATCCTTATTTATGTGTGCATGATCCTTAGATATGCACTTTTTCAAGTGTCTAAGAGTTAGTGGCTTGTCTCACTCACACATTAATCCTCAAATAAACTTTATATAATTTCCTTAAGTTTAATTTCAAGGTCAACATTACCCCACACTACACTTTTTGTATATTCATAGACAAACTAGTACTTGACTCTATTATGGTAGGTTCACATGTATGTGCAACCAACACTCTGACCAATTTCTCCTATATTTCTATATTCATTTATGACTAACAATATATAGTTGATTGAATCTTTGGTATTATTTCCTATGCTCCATCCAATAATTTATTAAACACTTCATTATTATTGATATTTCTCTTATATGTTTGTATTAAGATAAACCCATTTTTGAACTGATGTGGAATCCGACTCAAACACATTAGGAGGTTCGAGTCTCCCCTTGGATTAAAAAAGATAAAATAAGTTGAAGTTCACTAGGAAAAAAAAGGTCCCAACAAAAATAAATATTGATAGAAAAAGAGCAACAACCACTTTTAATTAGTGCGAGAAGCAACCTATTTTAGCTAGATCAAAAACTAGCCTAGACTAATGGAGAAAGAGGTTAAGATATCAAAAAGAACAATCGAGGTCTCTATGGGACCCAAACCCAACAAATAAACAACCCAACACAACCTAAGCAACAAATAGGGCAAAAGTAAGGAATATAGACCCATCGGGGTCCCAAGAGGGACCTATAATGAGTAAAGCAATATTAAAATATAGAAGGCTCCCAAAAGGGACCTAAACCCTACAAATCTCATTTAAAGTACATTTGAGCTTATAGTTGAGGATTTTGTCCAGACCCCCAAACTAGATTTTTTCCAAAGATACAACCTAGTCTCCCCAAGGGAATCCATAACAACCATAAACCAACAATCTTGGGCATAATGGAAGGCCTAGGTTTCCCCAAGGAATTAGTGAGAGTGAAAATTTGAGAATCATAAAAAACATTAAAAGAAACTATTGTCTCCAAATCTTGTACCCTAGAAGGGGTTTTTCAGTATTCTTCCATATTTAGGCAATGTTGAATCATTTCCAAGCACGTGGGTGTGCCTATAGGGGAAATGAACCTCTAGGATTAAAAGGGCTCACTCCCTAAATGTGTTTCTACAAGACAATTTTTGTTTAAACTAGTTGAGTTAAGGGAAAAGAGTTAGAAGTTCTAGAAAAGGAAAACCTATTCTAAGGGTGGTGATATACCAAAATTATCTTCCACATAAATGCCATATCCTAGTGCATGATGCAACAAAAGACACAGGGTATTTCCAATTTATAAAGAATCTAAACCAAGTGTTTCAACACAAAGGTGAGATGTGTAAAATGTCATAAGGTAAATGAGTCTGAAAGGCAAACTTTGCACATTACAAAATAGTAATACACATGCAAAAATTCATTACACTTAGACACACACTATGTGACCTATTAGAACCAGAACCCTTGCTTAGGCATGAAGGACAAAGGATCAAGACCCTCACTTATTGTCACTATTTGTTAGTTACACACTCAGACAATGTTCAAAACTTTAAAGAAAGATGACTGGTAGTAATGCTTAAAGGTAGTATATCATTCTAGTAGGGCTTCACCGTACTCTGTGTGTATCTCTTTTCACTAGCCAAGGGGATGTATATATATCAAAAATGAAGAGAGAGAGGAAAGCCTTTAGCACCAAGGAGAGTAATCAATTTGTTTCAAGTCACCATCTTCAACTGTAACTATCTTTACAAAGGATTCTTGCTCAAGCCATTTGGTTAATCTATGTCATCACAAGTTATTACACATTTGGTCCTACTCTTTCAAAGATGCTTTTCCAATGTTTGTGTTAATAAAATAAGGACATTTTTGGCTGAGTCATGGCATCAAAATTGTTATTACAAGGGAGTCCACCTATTGTAGATTTATCTCTTTCATTCTATTTGGTTTTGTCCTTCTTCTTTGATTGGTCCTTAAGGAATGACTCGAATCGTAGCTGATTAATTGTGATATGGGCTCTCTCATTATTTTTACAGATGAAGGATGTGGGCCCTTAGATCTAATTGAATCCTCTTGTGTTGAAAACCAATGGTTAGCTCACTGTCTTCAAGTTGATGTGTACTTAACTGTCATTTCACTTGGGCATTTCATTCGGGCATCTTGCTTTGGACTTTTTGTTTATGGCTTGTTGGAAGGATTGTTGCAGACAAAAAGTTTACAACAATTCCTTTAGACTTCTTTCAAAGGTCACAGCTTAGAAAGTGATCCTTTAGAATTTTTTGAAGGGTACTTTGGAAGGAAAATGACCCTTTGGATCTTTTCGAAGGGCACTTTGGAAAAGTTTTGAAGGGTACTTTGGAACGAAAGTGACCCTTCAAAACTTTTTGAAGGGCCCTTTGGAAGGAAAGTGACCCTTCAGAACGTTTTTAAGGGTACTTTGGAGGAAAGCATCCCTTCATAACTTTTTAAAGGGCAATTTGGAAGAAAAGTGACCCTTTGAAACTTTTTGAAGGGAACTTTGGAGGAAAGTGGCCCTTCAAAAAAGTTCTAAAGGGAACTTTGGAAGAAAAGTGACCCTTCAATACTTTTAAAAGGGAACTTTGGAAGAAAGTGACCCTTCGAAAAAGTTCTAAAGGGCACTTTGGAAGGAAAGTGACCCTTCAAAACTTTTCGAAGGGCACTTTGGAGGCAAGTGGCCCTTCAAAAAAGTTTTGAAGGGCACTTTGGAAGGAAAGTGACCCTTCAAAACTTTTCAAAGGGCACTTTGGAAGGAAAGTGACCTTTGAAACTTTTTGAAGGGCACTTTGGAGAGAGAAAAGACCCTTTAGAAAAGTTTAAAAGGGCAATCTAAAGAGAGAGAGACCCTTTGAAAAAATTCCAAAGGGAAAAATTTGAAGGGAAAAGACAAAGAAAGAGAATTATTTCAGACTTTTTGTTTAAGACAAAAAGTTTGAGACAAAAAGGCCAAAATAAATGATTCCTTTGGGAAAAGGCAAAGAGAATTCTTTCAAAATTTTTATTTGAGACAAAAAGTTTGAAAGAATTCCTAGGCTTGGACAAAATCCCTGAAACAAAGGAACCTTTACAAAAGAGATAACACTTAGGCAAAGGGGGTGAAAAATACTTGAACAAGGTTGAAACAAATCTTTTAAAGAAGAGAAAAGAACTGATTTATTTCATGAGTCCTTCACAATTGAATTGAAAACAAATAAGAGATGTTGAACTTAGCCAAAGTAAATTTTGAAATAAGGGTAAGAAATTTGGCTAACATTCTTGGTGATTCCCAAGGGAGGCATGCCTGTTATGCCAAAGTCCACTCACCTAAATCGTTCCATTAGGCATAGATTCATGCATATAGGCACTTCAAAGAGAATTGAACAAGCTGTGGCTCAAAAACACACTAGTTGGATTGATTCACACAGAGAGGGTAGAGAGACACACCAAATAAAAGGAAGGAAAACATGCCTATGCTACAAATCACTTAGGGAACACAAAAAAGAAGAAAAGGAAACACATACATCTAAAATAGTATTTAAAAAAAGATGAGAAAGGGCTAATATCAATATTTCAAGTGTATCCTATTCACAGGGATAGGCAATTCTTCTCCATTTATTTTGTACAAATGAAATGAGTTGCTTTGTTTGCACTTACCGAGGATATAAGGGCCACTCCACAAAGTATCAAACTTTATATGTCTACCTAGCTTTACTCTATCTTTAACTCATTTCATGACCAAGTCACCCTCTTTGAACACTCTTGCACTTATTCTTTTTTCAAAGGACCTCTTCATGAGCACTTGATGGTACTCCATAGCCTTGTGTGCATCATCCCTTACCTCTTACAACTGCATTAGTTCTATCAACTTGACTTCCATTGGAGTGTTTTCAAGTAATTCTAGCTACTGTGAAAGTTCTACGGTAGGGAGATCTTGGGATATGGACAACCTGACTTCTCTCTCATAAAAAAGTAAAAAGGGAGAGCTACCAATTGATTTCTTAAGAGTAATCTTGTCTACCCATAAAGGTATTTTCAACTTGATATGCCTGGCTCTTTGATTTTTCTCCAAGGATATCTTGATGATATTGATGAGGTTCTTGTTGGTAGACTTAACCAATCCATTACCTTGAGGGTAATAATTGGATGAGGTACTCAAATGAACCCTATTCCTACCTGCCCAATCAAAAGTTTTGGCACTTATAAAATCAAGTGCATTATCATAAATGATGACATAAGGAACTCCAAAACTTATTATAATGCTATCATAGAACTCCAATATAGCATTATAATTTACCTCTTTTAGTGCAATAGCTTTTACCCACCTTGTGAAGTAGTCAATAGTAGTCAATATCCATTTGTGTTTAGCACTTGATGGAGGGTTGATCATACCAATGAAATCAAGGCCCCATTACATGAAAGGCTGGTCCATTGGATATGATTCAATGGAAGTACTACAAGTTTCTATTTGCCTATAAAAAAGGCACATTGAGGACATACCTTATCCCAATGAGAAAAATCCTTAAAAAGATTAGGCCAATAGTAACCATGTCTCATTATTTTTGCAGCTGTAGTTCTAGGAGAGAAATGACCTCCATCTACACCATTATGAACACCTTCTAGCAACATGTCAAACTGATCATTGTCAACACATCTTAACATCAAACCATTTATGTCTTTTGTAAATAGAACATTATCATCAAGGTAATGGGGAATTGTCTAAAATCTAAAGTATCTCCTTTGAGACTTGTTGAAACCATTGAGACACTCACTATTTTGAAGAAAACTGATGATGTCTTGTGTCCAGCTTTGAACTAGAACATGATCAACTGGTTGGGGTTGAAATTGGTTGATTAAAATCTCTTCTTTTGGATCTTGTAGATCTAAAGCTAAATTCTTACATAATCCTAGTCCTCTCACCAAGTTTATCACCTTGATGTCCACATCATACTCCATCACCTTTGTGATCCAGCTAGCTCTTTTTTCATTGAGGTCTTTGATCAGGAGAAACTCTTTGGTGCTGGGCTAAGAAACCATGACATGTCTCTTATTATTTAAGACCATGTGCCTAAATTTTTTCAATCCCCTTACCACTGTCAAAGCCTACTTCTCAACAAATGTATATCTGACCTCATAGTCTTCCAATCCTTGGCTAAAGAATGTAATTGGTTGCTCAATCTCTTCATCATTCTTTTGTATCAACATGGTTGAGATTGTATCAAGGTTGGAAAAGGTATAAAGTATGAAATACTTGGAAAAGTTTGGGTTTAAGAGAGTAGGAGATTTTTTAATTTCTTACTTGATTGTCTCAAAACTATTCTTTCCCTCCTTTGTCTAATTAAAAACTTGGTTTTTTTGTAGCATGGATGTGATAGGTTTTACCACAACTACAAAGTCTAGAATAAACCTTATGAATTTTTTTATTTTAATAATAATATTTTCATTCCCTTCTTGTGTTGAGGTAAGGACAAGCTTAGGATAGCCTAAATCCTTTCGGGGTCATAGACAAACCTCTTTCTAAAATAATGTGCCCAAAAAGTTTACCTTCATGAACAACAAAGATGCACTTTTTTGGATTAAGGGATATGCCATATTCCCTGCATTTCTCAAACACCTTCCTTAGATGTTTCATATGATTAGTAACATCATTTGAAAAAATAGTTACATCATCTAGGTACACAAGTAGAAACTTATTGATCAAACCTTTAAAAGCCATGTCCATTGCTTTTAGAAAAGTGGCTCTAGCATTGAACAAACCAAAAGGAATCTTCTTATTGGCAAAGGTTCCACAATTTGTAGTGAAGGCTATCTTGAACTGATCCTCCTCATTTACCAATATTTGGTTGTACCCTGAATAATTGTCAAGAAGAAAGAAGCGTTGGGAACCTGAAATAAGCTATAGAATTTGCTCTATGGAGGGTAGTGGATAATGATCTTTGAGAGACACTTTGTTAAGATCTTAAAAATCCAGACAAAGTCTAATCTCTCCATTCTTATTTCATATAGGTACAATATGGGAAACCCAAGTTGAGTGTTTGATAGGAAAGATAATCCTAGACTCAATCAACTTGGTTAGGTCTTTCTTCATGAGTTCTTCTATCTTGGGATTGATAGGCCTTTGCTTTTGCTTGTCTGATTTAGCTTCAGGTTATAAATCGATGGTATGATGAGCTAGACTTGGATAAAACCCTTTCAAGTATTTATACTCCCAAGAAAAGGTGTCATGAAAATCTTTGCACAATTTAGTAAAATCCATTCTCTTGAGTTGAGAACATACCTTGTCAATTTTCAAAAGTCTATCCTTGAAAATCAGGGCTCTTTCATAGTTCTCTTCCTTTGTTGACATGATCACTCTTTCTTCTTCTAATCATCCTCATTGAAAACACTCTCTAAGGTAATAATCCCTTTAGGTATCCTTTTTGTCTTCAACTGAATGATTTTTGCTCTTCATATTGATTATGTAGTCTCCTTTGGTTTCTTGAAGAGAAACCTACCTCATTTTGCAAAAACTGTGCAATGTGTTCATCACTTTCAAACACCTACCATGATGCTTCATTATCTAGAATACAGCGTCTCACAATGATCTTGATATGAGATTGATCTTTATTTTTTCCCACATCAGCAGCTGTATCAAACTGTGCCCCTATGACAACCAATTTGTCAGCATGTTTATTGGAATCCCCTATTATGTATTGTATGTTGAAGGCATCAAAGTATTCAAGTAAGTCCCATACCCTATTATTGTAGGATTTAAGCAAGGGATTCTTGGTTGTATCCTAATTTATTACTTGGTGGATTTCCAACTCGCTATCTCCATAAACCTTTAACTTTTTGATCCCTCTCTTCTTTTCCCATTAGAGACCATGGACTAGGCCTTCATATTCTGCCACATTGCAAGTGCAGCTAATGTGGAATCTATATGAGGAGTAGTATTGATTATTTGATGGAGAAAATAACATAATGCTAGCTCGTATACCTACTTTGCTTCTTTAACCATCAAAAAATATCTCCCATATGCCATCAAGTTCATGATCTTCATTAGTAAGTGATGGGATTAGAACATCCCCTTCAAACATAAAGTAAACTCCCAAATCAATGTCTTTAATGAAATTATATGAATCAAGTCCATGTGTTTTAGTGATATATTTCTCAAAGAAGAGGTAATAAATACCTTTAAGGGGGGGGATACTTCACCATCCATAACACTTCTAGATTCTTTGCTAATTAGACAATTCTGATTTGAGTTTGTCTCCATCTATGGCTCAATATGAAACCTTTTTAAGGGTTAAGTCCTTATAGTCACCTTGGTTTCATATATATTTTTCAAATCTAGAAAAGGCCAATCAGTATAAAGGTACCCTCCTATCTTATCTGTGAAGTCCCTTGACAAGGAGATAGAAAAATGGGCTTGAAGGTCTACCACCAAAACATCTTAAAAAATTGGAAAACTTGGGCAATCATGTAGAAATACCTTTAGACCTTTAACCAATCCCAATGTCTTAGCTAGAGTCCCATCAAGATGAAATACACCCTTTCTATGTGGCTCATATCTTAATCCCAACTTATCATCCACCACTTTAGGCATAATAGTGGTATTAGCTCCACTATCCATAATGCAATCATGGACCAACTTGTCTCCCACAATGAGGGTGAGATAAAAGGGTGGAGGCTTTTTAGACTTGGTGGAGGGATCTAAGATATGGCTTGGATCATTGGTAATGGCTACACCATTGTGATTTGAGGTTTGAGGGGCTATATGAATATTTGCAAGCTGTTTTTACAATAGCTCCTTTTGACCAGGTATATGCAAGACTTCCCAAAGAGATATGCTTATCTTGGCATTCTTTAAAGAATCAATAATGTTTAGATAGAGAACATTCACCTTTTATTGAACCCTTGAAGGCAGAAAAGGAGTCTAAACCTACTATGCTATAGGTTTGACAATCCTACTTGCATTCTAATTTTGCTGAGGAACATGACTTGCAATAGGTACATCATTAGGATTCACACTTTGTGGCCTTGGGGAGGCATCACTTGGAGTTACATGCACTCCTTGATCTTATTCTAGTGATATCTTCTTAGCTCTTGTGTTGGTTTTAACTGGTGTGCTTTGATTTAAAACATAATCATCTCTTTCTTAGAAGTTCATCATGCCTACACTTTGGCTACTGCCTTCTCCATGGTTATCCCTTTGCATAAAGTCTTCTTCTTCTAACATTACATAAGGAGTAACTTCTTCTTGTCTTACTAAATCTTGGATGTCTTCACCATCATGCACAAACTAACCTTGAGGTTGTCCCCATTGGTTCAAATTATTCTCTCCTTAGACCAGATTAGCATGTATTAGAACAAAAGCCTTCATGGAAGGAGTGGGATTAGGATTATAAGCATTAGGGTGGAGCTCTATAGCCTTGTTGAGGATAATATTGATGGTTAGGTAGAGCACTTGTTTGGAACTAAGATTGCTTGAGATCAGATTGTAATCATTATATTTATTCATCTTTGTCCATAATACTATCCACTTTCTTAGGTAAGGCTCTTGGCTTGACATTGGCGTTAGGAATTTGAGCTATGCTTGGAGCTTCAACTGAACCATGAGACAACAATGGCATGTAAAATCTTGGAGGGAGTCTTTCAACTTATATTAAGCTACTTTCAACTTCAATAGCTATTTCATATGCATCAGGTAGAGTGAATCCTCTTATAGATTGTAACATCATTGTTACATTAGTACCAATACCTTTGAGATAGGTGGGGAACACAAAGCTTAGAGGTATCATGATAGGCAAAAACCTATGCCATGTCCTTTGAAATATTTCATTAAAATCCCCCATAGATTTGTTAGAACCTCTCTTTTTCATGTTCAACTATTATATCAATGAAGTGTGGTCACTCTTATTCTCAAATCTAGTCACCAGTAATTACCCAAAGCCATCCCAATTGTAATGTAACCACCTTCCAAAGTCCTATACCAATCAATTGCTTTAGCTTTTAGAGACATGTCAAGTAATCTAATGGCTATGTTGTCTTGGGTGACATTATGGAAGTTATAAAAATTTGAAATGTCCCTAATATGCTCATATTTGGTAATAAGACCCTCTCCATTAAAACCAGGGAGATTCTTGGTAGCAGAAGGAATAGGGTTGTATAAAGGAAAGTCAATTAGATTTTGCATGTTAAAGGATAGGAAAGGCTGTTGTCTATACATTTCTCTTCTTTCCTCTTGATCTCCTATTTATCTGACCTCCTCAACTTATTCTTCTTCTTCTTCTCCAAAACCTCCTTGCCAAGGATTTCTAAGCACTAGGAATGGTTCAGCGCATTGTTCTTCAAGAATATCTTCAACTAGAGGGGATTGATTAGAAGTCCTAGATGACCTAGTGAGGACCATGAAGTATAATGTGGGAAAATTGATCTACAACCAGAGATTCTCACCTTTTAGAGTCACCAAATGTTGTATTAAGAGTACAAACTTGGGTTCGTTAAGACCAAGATTCACTTTGACATGTAAATAACTGAGAATTGGGGTCCCATCAGGCAGCTAGAACTATTGTCTCCAAATATTTAAAGGGATATCTCCCTCAATGTGTCTCTATAAGAAGTTTTTTGCTTAAACCAGTTGAGTTAAGGGAAAAGAGTTAGAATTTATAGAAAAGGAAAACCCATTCTAAGGGTTGTGATACATCAAAATTTTCTTCCACACAAATGCCATATCCTAGTGCATGATGCAACAAAAGACACATGATATTTCCAAGCTCTAAAAAATCTAACATAAGCATTTCAACACAGAGGTGAGATGTGTAAAATGTCACAAGGTAAATTAGTCTGAAAGGCAAACTTTGCACATTCCAAAATAGTAATACACATGCAAAAATTCAATACACTTAGACACACTCTATGTGGCCTATTAGAATTGGAACCCTTGCTCAGACATGAAGGACAAAGGAGATAAGGATGAAGACCATCACTTTTTGTCACTATTTGTCACTTACACACTTAGACAATGTTTAGAACTTCAAAGAAAAGTTGACTGGTAGTAATGCTTAAAGGCAAGATATCATTCTAATAGGGCTTCACTATACTCTGTGTGTATTTATTTTCACTAGCCAAGGGGATGTATATATAGTAAGAAGGAAGAGAGAGAGGAAAGCCTTTGGCACCAAGGAGAGGAGTCAATTTATTTCAAGTCACCATCTTTAGCTATAACCATCTTTACAAAAGATGCTTGCTTAGGCCATTTGGTTGATCCATATCATCACAAGTTATTACACATTTGGTCTTGCTCTCTCAAAGATGCTTTTCCAATGTTTGCATCAATAGAATAAGTATATTCTTAGCCTAGTCATGGCATCAAAATGGTTATTACAAGGGATTCCACCTATTATAGAATTGTCTCTTTCATTTTATTTAGCTATGTCCTTCTTCTTTGATTGGTCCTCAAGGAATGACTTGGATCCTGGTCGATCAATGGTGATATGGACTCTCTCATTATTTTGATGAATGAAGGATATGGGCATTTAGATCTACTTGAATCCTCTTGTGTTGAAAACCAATGATTAGCTCACTATCTTTAAGTTGATGTTTACTCAACTATCATTTCACTTGGGCATTTCATTCAGGCATCCTGCTTCAAGCTTTTTGTTTATGGCTTGTTGAAAGGATTATTGCAGACAAAAAGTCTACAAAAATTCCTTCAGACTTCTTTCAAAGGTGATGGCTTGGAAAGTGACCCTTCATAACTTTTCGAAGGGCACTTTGGAAGGAAAGTGACCCTTCAAAACTTTTTGAAGGGCACTTTGGGAGAAAGTGACCCTTCGAAAAAGTTCCAAAGGGCACTTTGGAAGGAAAGTGAGCCTTCAAAACTTTGTGAAGGACACTTTGGAAGAAAAGTGACCCTTTAGAACTTTTTAAAGGGCACTTTAGAGGAAAGTGGCCCTTCAAAACTTTTCAAAGGGCACTTTGGAAGAAAAGTGACCCTTTGAAACTTTTTAAATGGAACTTTGGAGGAAAGTGGCCCTTCAAAAAGGTTTTGAAGGGCACTTTGGAAGAAAAGTGACCCTTCAGAACTTTTTGAAGGGTACTTTGGAGGAAAGTGGCCATTCAAAAAAGTTCTGAAGGGCACTTTAGAAGGAAAGTTACCCTTCAAAACTTTCCTAAGGGCACTTTGGTGGAAAGTGGCCCTTTAGAAAAGTTTTGAATGACACTTTGGAAAGAAAGTGACCCTTCAAAAATTTCTAAAGGGCACTTTGGAAGGAAAGTGACGCTTCAGAACTTTTTGAAGGGAACTTTAGAGAGAGAAAAGATCCTTCAAAAAAGTTTCAAAGGGTCTTAAGAGAGAGAGAGAGACCCTTCTAAAAAGTTTTGAAGGGCAAACTTGTAAGGGAAAAGACAAAGGAAGAGAATTATTTTGGACTTTTTGTTTGAGACAAAAAGTCCGAGACAAAAAGGTTGAAATAAAGGTTTCTTTTGGGAAAAGGCAAAGAGAGAATTCTTTTAGACTTTTTGTCCGAGACAAAATTCCAAAAGAATTCCTAGGCTTGGATAAAAAGCCTCAAATAAAGGAACCTTTCCAAAAGAGATAACACTTAGGCAAAAGGGGTGAAAACTACTTGAATAACATTGAAGCAAAGCTTCTAAAGAAGAGAACAACTGGTTTATTTCATGAGTCCTTCATAATTGAATTAAAAACAAATAAGAGATGATGAACTTAGCCAAAGGAAATTTCAAAACAAGGGTAAAAAATTTGGCCAACAAAAATCTCACACCAGAGGTCTTTCCTTAGAGACTTGAACACAAAAAAAAACCATAATGAGCTAAGAGTAAACACTAAGTTCCTCCTTAACATTTTCACCAATCGCTTCTTGCAAGAAATTCTATCAAGGGGGAAGATAGATGCAAAGGACTCCTTGATGCTAGGCATCCATCTCAGTTGAAAAGCATAGTAAATAACTACACTTAAAGTAAGCTTGAAGAAGAGGAAATAAAAATCAACTAGTACTCCCACCTTACTCCAAAAATTGTAAGAACAATCCCCAAAACCTAGACTGAGATCCCCATAATTCATTGAATCATTATAGTCCTATTTCTAAAACTTCCGCTCCTTGAGATGATTCTTGCTATCCTACTCTAAAATTTACATTTTGCCCTATAGACTAGAGAAAAATAACACATATCCAAAGCCAAACAGAGTCATTCCTTTCACAAGTATGGTTGAATAAATAAGCTAAAATTTTTCATGACTATCCAAAGCTTGTTATCATTGAGGTTATAGTCTTCAAACAAAGCTAGTTTCTTTAACAAATAAGAATCTAGGAAATAAATTTTACATGCATAAACCAAAACTAAGATAAATAGGGCACAAAATTTATTGTAAGAATGACCCCTAAAATGGAGACTTACACCATTCCTCATACCATCCATTCAATTTATGACAACCTTGGTCAAGGCAAGGCCCTCCAAAGGCCAAAGAGCAACCACAAAATGGGCCTAAATAAGCATTTTTAAAGGAAGGGAAAAACCGTTCATCACAGTTTTTATCCAAACCACCCACCTTCCCAAAATCACTTCAAAAAACATATCTTCCAAAGTCAATAAGCTTTTATCCCCTAAACTCCCCTCTAACCTCTACTAACTAGGTTTCATACCTATCCAGGGCTGATAATCCCTAGGTTTGTAAGCCTTAAGTAAGGCTAAATTCCCCAACCATGATTCAACCATGGTCTAATTGTTCATCAAAAGAGTAATCACCCCATCATATATGAAGTCATCTAGGTGAGATCTTAACCTTTGAAAATCAAAATAGATTCCAATAGAGCATTCACCATAGAGTAAAAGTAGACCATGTAATGAAGAGCTATCACATGCTAGAATTGAAGCCTTAGACCCTCACTTCGTTGAATGTTCAACATACCTTTAAAAGGGTGTTCAACTATCCAAACACCAATGAGACTCTGTCCAGCATGGAGGGAAATATATTTTGACCTAACCCTTCTCTTGAGGAAATAAATAATGGGTCCATCGAGTAGATCTTATGGCATGTCTTGCTAAAGAGCAAACACAAAAAAGCTCCAAAATTTTTAGTCAAAATTTCAAATAAAGAACATTTCAACATTCCCCAGGTCAAGGAAATAGAATCCCATTACAACCAAACTTTATCAACCAACATAATAAGGGATGACTCAAAAAATTCTAGTCAAAAATAGGAGAGCCATATGTATCTAAAATAGCTAAGTAAGGTATTCCTTTATCCTTACACATTTGATGCAACTAAAACTTCTCAAGGTTAAGCTTGTCTAACATAGAGATGTGGACTGAAACAAAAGAGCTCTCCGCCTCCAAGGAAGCCACCAAAGCATTGATTTTATCAAGATAGGTAGATAAAAACCAATCCTAAAATCAACCCTCATCATTTTTTGTCTTTGCATAGACTTTGTTTAGATCATCCTCATTTCCCCCTTTATTCAATCTTATACAAATTCCCACCATAATTTCTCTTATATGTTTAAATTATTACAATAATGGATTTTATTTGATACAAATATGTTGTGCACATCATAACTTCTCCACTCAATAACTTATCTTGAAGCTCATTAAATAATCCATCCAACCCCATGCACTTTTTACTTATTTATATTTTAACTTTTGGGGTTGTTTAAATTTCCCCACCCTTTCTACTTTATCCTCCTTCTTATACATGTGCTTCATCATGTTCCCTGCATGGTGACATATTCTCCCATTTGCTCCATTGTATACATAAATCTTGAGTATATATTTTCAGCCTTTTTTTAATCTTTAATTGGATTCAATTATACTCTTTATTATTTGCTTGATATGGTTTTAAAGCTCCAATTTTAACTCCTTGAACCTTTTTACCTAGAATATTTCATCTTTAGAGGTTTGAACCGGTGCTAGAGAAACGTGAAAAAAATATTCGATTGGCATGCCTAACTTTTTTAGAGGTGATTTCCAAATTACATCAATATCCCCATAAAATTCTGGGCTCTTCAGCCCATTCCATCAAACTTTGAACTTCATCCTTATATTTTTTCAAATATTCTTGATCCTTCTTTCATTTTATCTTGTATCTCCTCAAGACTATTTTTTCCAATAGTTCCCTCTTAGTTATTTCCATAACTAGCCTCCACACTAATAACCTGATAAATTTTGTTATCATTATTATAAGATCCACCACCTTTGATTCTTCATCCTTATCATCATCAAGTTCATCCTCTCATCCCTTTTCCTTCACAATGGGACTTTAAACTCTAGATCTTGAATGTGACTATACAAAATAAGTTCCAACTTTTTCAGTGCCCTCTTGGTTACATTTTTCCTTTGAATAATCCTAATGGACAACCTTAAATATGTTATTTTTGTCATGGGTATTCCCTCCCTCATAAAATACATTATTAATATATATCCTACACTTCATTTGATTGTTGTTGCATATATTGTGTATTTTTTTATACATTTTGTATCCCTCTTTATACATCACCGTCTTCACTATTGTTTGTTTATTCTTATTGTTCCTTTGCCACCCTAGTTATTTGTGCACCTAATTCCTTGCAAGGTGTCTCTTATGCATTAATATATTTATGCACAATTATATTCATAATATTTTTCTACAATGCCCCTTTGTCTTTGTGGGTCTTGAATTCCTACTAGCAAACTTGGATGTTGAAATCATTTATCAATCAGACTAATTTCAAGAAGATATTGAGGGCTCATGTTAGTAGCATTAGTGTGGAATGTCTAAGTTTTCCCTCACTTATTTCATTGACCTACACCTCAATGGTGACTCCCCAAAAAGGCACTTCACCTGGAACTCTTATTCGTAACTCTCTTTAAACTAGTATTCCTCCTCTAAAAACTTATTTTTGAATATGACTCAGGGTTGCACCTTACCCTCCTAGTCAAAAAAAGTTCTAATATGTGTATATTGAAGGTTAATTTCCCTTAGTATATAATACATTTTCTTTTTGTTGGATTAATGCAACTTGTTCTTATTTTTTCCTTCTTCTTTCTTCTTATTACATGAAACATCTTCACCAATCACCACTCACCTCTCCACTTGTATATTTTGTGTTATTTTATTTATAATTATACCCTTATTTCTCAATGGTCTTAACGTTCATGTGATATTCTACTAAAACTTCCCCACTTTCACAAATAAATGTGGCTTGATCTCTAGAATTTCACTATCTAAATCTTCATCTTTTGAAACTTCCAAATTTATGGGAGGATTATACCTCCTGCTTAATTAATTCCTTGATGCATAAATCACCATAATATATAAAATTGGTCTTGGAATGTCTCTCAATCTATTTAATGTGAACTAAAAATATTTCACAATGGTTTTTTTGTGGAATCTTGGCCCAAGTTGACCATTCTCCACCCTTAGTCTTAAATGTTGCTAACAAAAATTGTGCCATTAGACAAATTATAATGAAATATTTATACTATGGTAGAATATTTGGTGATATTATATTTGAACACTTCATACTCTTATACTAGGCATTCATACTTTTTACTATAAACATATGTCATATAATGATTGCACATGTACATCACATACTTCACTACATGCAAAACACTTAATCATTGATGTGAACATAAATCTTCCTTTAATAATCCTAATTTCCTAAGTCATTAAAAAGATAAAAATAATTCCCTAAGTAAATTATTCTCCCATTTTGTGCACATATTAAAATTCCATGGCCAATTCTTCCACAATACATTTGGCATGGGTGAAGATTGTCCCCTTCTTCACTACTAGACATGCCAAACAAACAACCTCCTTGGTCATCATAGTCCATTATCTCAGAGTTATAAATTATGAGCTAATTATCCATGTAACAATTTTTATAGATGCTATTAGTAAATTATCTACCTTAATCATAATGCTCCCCCTAATATCCCAAAAAAATTTGCTACTCTATTAATTGTGATATCTTCTTCAATTTCCCATGCATGTTATCTCCCTCATTTTTTAGAGTGGTTATCTTATTTATTCATGCAGTCAAGATCATCATTCATCATCCCCTGATGTTCAACTATCCCTCATGGGTGCATGTTAAAAATAACTTTAATATCTCCTCTGAATTCCAAAAGTAAGATAGCTCATTCAATTCTAACACTCTTGTAGGTGCTAAGTAGTGTATCATCTTGCCTTTTTCTCTTGGATTATTCAAATTCACAACTAAAAATGTTTATTAATCCTTATTTTTATGCTTAAAATATTCCACCATGTAGGATGCTAAATAGGTTATCAATGTTTGTCCCTCTATAATTGAATCTATAAATGCAATGAGTGTTGTCATGAATGGAGGTTTGTTATCAATATTTTTCTTCTTCACTAGAAATGGTTTTTCATATCTCTACACTCTTACTTTTTATTGATTATTTTCATCCTTCTTTATATGTTCTAAAATTATTTCTCCATGCCTTACATCCATTTCTTCTTTCTACCTTTTCCTTGCTGCTATAGGTCCTTGCACCTTTATTTTTGGCTCCTTACAAAATGGTTGAGGGTTTGTATAACCCTTGTTTAGACCCTTCTATTACCCACTTGACCAGTCTCACTTTACCCTTAATGACTCTTCTTGACTAGATGACCTTCAACCAACTATGTTTCCATTAACACCATTGTGTACTCACTCTTTATATTTCTTCTTTATCTAATGCCTTCCATTAATTATAGTATCATGTTTCTCTTTTACTCATATTTTCTTCTTCTCATTTTTGGCTCATTAGTCTTTAAATTTTTATGTGACCATTTTAAATACACTGTAGCTCTTATATGCTTATATATGCATTTATTACGTCATCTACCTAATCATTTTATTGAGTGTGTTCTTTCTTCTCTTATTGACATCATCCCTTATCTCCATATTTCTTCCTTACTTATTCTTAGGTCATATACAACATCTTCTCATTCTTGTGCAATATACCTACACATCAATCATCCAATATGTTCCTGTGCACCATCTATCATTCTTTTCTATTTTTTAGATCCTAAAATTTTCCCCCAAAAAATATTTAGGCACCACTTTACACACTCTATATCCTTTTTGAGTCATGCCATTCTCACACTTATCTTGCCAATTCATGTTAGCCAATATTACATATATTTTTCCTTGTAATTATCTTGAACAAATTCCTCTTGTGCATCTTCCCATTTACATAAAAACTTACCATGTCATATATTTGAATTCCATTGATTTTTTTGTCAAGTTTTTTAAATTCCATTTCTCCTTTCACTTTGATGATTTGTATGTCAACCATATATATAAATTGGATTTTACCTCCCTTATTAAACACTTAGAAAAATAAATCCTCCCAGAGATGCTTAGACATTTGATGTAAAAATCCCAAGAGATTCCTCACTCAACTTGCCTAACTGGAGTTATAGGATTGATTGTGCTTACCAACACAAAGTAAAGAATATGTTAATCAAACCAAACTAGAAACTAAGAAACATTTTTGTATCACAATTTTCTATTGCAAATTCTACCTTATTTATGACCTTTCCCCATGCATCACTTAAAAATAATTAGATCATATTCTTGATAATATTCCATTAGAATGTCTCTTCAATATACCATTCATGTTACTTTTTCTCTTGTACGATGATTAGGTTGAATTTTAAATGGGGTTATTTTGTCAACCTATGTCATACATTTGCCTTGATCTATACATGTCAACATGCATAAGGTTTCTTTCTTAATCTCCTTCTTGGATGAAATGTTTTTGTGTGTCACTCTACTCTGTGTATTCTTCCTTAATACCATTTGTGTTTGTGCATCCCCCTTTATGCACATGTTATATTTAGGCTTATATTATACATTATTTGGTACCTTTAATTTTGGCTTTGACATGCTTCATTATAGTTTTCATTTTCACACATCGTGTGCCACTCCTTGCACACATCAACCATGACCTTAACCACCTTATGAATTTGTAGTTTCTTGAATTTGGTTTTTACCTCCTAAGGTTCCTCAACTAGATAATTATTTGAATAAGAGACCCACCTCTAAATCATCTTTGGCCCCTTATTTTTCTCATCATTCACATTTTAGCTTCATATTAATCTAGTTGTCACTGGATATGAACCACCACCACTCACCTTTATGAATTTTAGTTTAGTTACTTTGAATGTGTCATGTACCCTTTAGGCACTTGTTTATCTAGAAGTGTCAGACACTTCTTCCTAAGTTATCAAGCTTAAGGTTTCCTTCTTCCATATATAGCCCATCTACATTATCTACACAACAACATTGATGAGATTGCTCTTTTCCTCATGAGAATATACTCCTTCCACATATGCTAAATTGTGTTCATTATTGATGGGAATAAAAATTATTTATTCCCCATTTGTAAAGCTCATATAATGATATTTTAAGCATATATCATCTTGATTGTCATAACACCATGGTTTCCCCCAAAAATGAGATAATTATAGTCTTCAACTACCTCTATAACTTCAAAATATCTTTAAAATGACACTCCCATTGTCTCCAAGTATACTCTACACAAGGCCTCAATAGGTCTTGAATTAATTTGTTAGCCATGAACACCATATTTCTCAAATTATTCAACATGAACTTTCCCATTCAATACTATGTCTCCTTCATCAATATATTCACTTATGCACCTATGTCGATCAATATATTTTTGATCTTCCAATATTTTATCTTGGAATCGATACTTAATTTATGGATGTATGGAATATTATTCATTAGACACTTTCTTTGTGGTCTTTATTGAACTGAATCTTGGTTATCCCCTACAATTTTTTAAATCTAAAATTTTAATAAAGGCATTACCCCTTTTATTTTTAGTAACAAAAGGAGTTCTATTATTTATCTAACTCCTTCCTAAGTAGGATTTTTTTTCAAGATTTCCTTTACTATCTCCCTATCTCATGGAATATGTGCAATTCACCCTAAAAAAATATTATCATGTCTTATGCTTCTTGTAAGATGTCCTTATACGCATGCACACTAGGATGTACTTTCTGCCCCATATCCTGTCTTGATTATATAGTCCTTCTCTATAATAGGAGGTTGACCATTCTCATAATTCTCATTTTCATCCCACTTCTCATATGAATACTTATCTTAGGACATATACAATCTCATGTATTTGTTTGATTTTTCACCCATGTTCTTTCTTGACCAATCTAAATCATGCATGTGGCCTTTCGTGCTTCATTATTTTGTATGATATTTTGACATAATTGAACACAATCCTTCATATTATAGTCTCATTTGTAATGTCTAAAATTTGTATACATGGTACAATCCCTTTGATATTGTCCTTGAACACACTAAAAATAACTTATAGGGCCACCTCCCCTGGCTCTACCCACTCTCGTGCACTAAAAAAACCTCCCTTAGTTTTAGTTAATTCTACCACCTTAGTTTTGGTAATAATCTCCACCTTGTTTTTTGTTAAATCTACCACCTTGAGATTGGTTATAATTTACATGGCACTGATAACCACCTTGATATTGTGGTTGTAGTACAATGGAAACATGGTATAACCCCATTTATATCACAATATTAATTCATATTTAACTATAATTTTATATGTCATGTGTATTTGAATCATATATATTGTAATAACATGTCACATTATTATGTTTTACATGTTGTAACAACCAAAAATTGCACATTATATGACACCCCTTGAGAACCTTGCATTATAATGTCACTATGTGAACCTTATTCTCATTATAATTTTCCTTGGTGAATCCATCCAACTCACAAGTGGTAAAATAGGCTAATTTTTCCACTTCCTCTACAAAAATCATTGACAAATTATATAACCATGTCACCATACTTGAAATTTGGGTCTCAAGGATTGGGCTTATCCTTGTATCGATGTTCCTAGCCACTTTGATTTTAAGCATAACATCTAGTTCTTCATATGCATTAGTGAAATTATTAATTATAAAATTCCTTTTGAATGTTAATAATAATCCACCACTAAACCATTATGCAAATTTCAATGGGTGTATCTCATAAGATAACATCAATAATTTTATTAAACCACAAAACATATGTGCATATAGATTCACTTACATCATATTTAATCTCTTATAGTGAAGAGATGTTCAGCTGATCAAACTCTAGAAAATAAAATTTCCTCAAAAAGTCTTTCTTAAGTTCATCAAAGTTAGCCATCATCTAATTGGGGTTGTACTTATGGTACCAAATGTACACATGATCCAATAATGCCATGGAAAATTGGTTTGATTGTATTTATAGCACATGTAACCCTCTTGCATGCCATGTGATCTCACATTTGTGAATGTGGTATGTGACATCATTGATTCCTCTATAATGTGGTAACTTCATAAAAATTTCATATACTATTTATATATGATTTATTACCTATTGTTAATGTTAGGTATTGTTTCATAATGTAATACCTCACCATGATCCACTAGTTACCCCTCCTCCTATAGCTATAATTGATGTAACTCTCTATAATTTGTATAGACACTAAATATAAATCATATATCACCTCAGTATTGTATACTTGGCAAGTAATTCTCCTGGCTACACCCTTTAGTTCTTAATAACTTCCTCCTATCGAAAGACTTGCATCCACTATCACTTGTGCATATTGCTTATCTCTTAGTACTACCATAGGTTAGTATGATGACTAGGCATTATGTATTGCTTAAAATTCTTTAAACCTACTTATCATTAGATTTTGTAAGTTTTAGACCTATACCCATGTTCTAGCTTCCTAGACACTTACATCCTAGCCAGATGCCTAGTTTGATGCTAGTGTCATGTGCCAAACTAAGTGTTGAGTGCCCTAAAGTCATAAAATTTGTAAATGAAATGTATCCCTTTGGTTGGTCTAAGTTATTTTATGTAATATTTTTCCAAAATGGGTTGGTATATATAAATTATCAAACCTCATTCATTTCTCACCTATCATAGACCTAGAAACTCATAAAACAACTTAATAAAAATAGACAATTATGCATTCAAGTGAGCAAAGCTTCCCTATTATTTCCTATTTCAATATCAATCATGTTAGTGTAGGTTTTTATTTTTCCCTATTATTTAATTAGGGAAATTATATATTTATGCATACATGGAGTTTTTCTACATTCGTGGGATAGGCTAGCTTATGTGGAGATGTGTGTCATAGATGTGTCATAGGTGTCATAAGTAACTCCTTTGACCAGCTATTCTGAGTGTGGGACTTACTTCTCTATTCTTAGCACCCTATCACCACCTTTCATGGAGGAGTTACAGTCTATTCTTGGGGTGCCTTGACCACCTTTTATGGAGGAGTTACTTACATGCTTTCCTATATGTATTCTTCACTTTGGCCATCTTATGTTAATGGAATATTGGCTTTTCTCCAAATTGTCTATGCAATTGTCTCTTGTTTGATTTCATTTACTTTAGCATTTTCTATTATTCACTTGCTTCGTCCTGTGTAACCACGACTCATGCATCCTCATTATTTAGACCTTGGCGAATCCTCTGATATGGTATTAGAGCCACCCCGGTAACTGATTATCTATTTTGCTATTGCTTTCATTGAAATCTAGAGCTTTATTAAGGCATTTTTTTTGTGAAATTTGAAAATTTTCAAGAGATATTGGTAGTTATCCATGTTATTATTCCTTCCATGGCTTGTTTGGTCTCTCCATATACATGTAGGCCTGTGATGACATCATTTCCTAGATCTGTGTGATCCAGATCTGCTTCAGGGCTATTTTCCACCACACTTGGCGTTGGAAGTGGTTGTTGAAGGATCTACGTTAGAGGAGAAAGGGAGCATACCAATGTGGCGATGCCTGTGAGTTTGTGCATGGTGTGTTTAAATGCTAGCTTCACCCAGTGCACTAGGACACAACTATGTAAAGATGGGCAGAACTATAAGTGCATGGTCTATTTTTTCACCCACACACCAGAGCAGCTCCCTCTATTGCCCTCAACTTCATCACCACAGGCAAATAGTGGTTAGTCAAGGAGCACACTTGAGTTGGCACTACATGCATTAGCCATGAAGAATTCACTGTCAGTGTTTTACGATGGCTCCCCATGGCATCATTTGATAGATAGGTTAGTTGAGGGTTTGAATTATGCTCTCGACATGTCGTATTTCACAAAAACTATGCTGTCTTCATCGACTTCCACTCTCATCGGCAACACACACTCTCTGCTACCATTAACACAACCTCTCTCACTGTTTGATTGGTAAATCAATCATTTGGTTTTTTGAATTAAAGTCAAATTGGAAAAGTATTTTAAAGGTTTTAAAAACTTGTATCTTTGACCTATGAAGATGAAGGGTGAGGCTCGGGTTGATAGGAGGCCAATTCCCCCTCACAAAGACCTCCTTTGGATTCCTCTCTCTATGTCGAGTCCAACGAGTGGTTAGAAGGCCACTTTCTCTCTCAAAACAAGCATTTTTTTAATGTTTTAGTGTTTTTTTACAAAATTACTAGTTTACAGGAAATTAAAACTTTAAAATCTTACAAACAGTAGCTCAAATTCGAGTGCCATATTTTCAAAAAGTGCTTAGTTTTAAATTTTCCACAACTTAGGCTAGATAATTGTAAAAAATACACTACTTTATAAAGTGCCAAAAATTTGCGTCTCCTGGGACACACTTTCGGCTGAGTCTGATGTCCTGTTTGCGTAAAGTCTTTCACTGATTGCTCTAAGACGCATTCTCAGCTGAGCCCGATGTCTTTTGAGTGTGTAATTGCATATTTGGGGGGGGGCACTCAACATTTTTGGGGGGTGTGATTGCTTTTCAGCACTTGCAATCTTTGCTTTCATTTTCCTTTTTGCATAATTTCACAACTTGCAATCAACACAACTTCACCTAAATTCAGCTCAAAATGGATTCTTTTCAACTTAAACCCCTAACACCCTTTAACTATCATGAATGGAAGGTTAAAATGTCAATCATTCTTAGAAGTAAAGGGTTGTATAGGATCACCATGGGTACTGAAGTAAAACCCAACACTGATGCTGAAAAGGTCAAGTGGTACAATAGTAGTGATGAAGCCTATGGATTACTAAGCTTGTCCATGTCTCTAGAACTTCTCTTCCATTTATAAACCTCTAAGACTCTCAAATAAATATGGGACACCTTAGAAACCTTATTTGGGAAGCTTGATGAGATGAGAGGTCATGAGCTCGAAAATGAACTCATAAGTCTAAGTCCTAGCAAATTTGACACCCTACAGGACTTCTTCACTAGGTTTAAGGCCCTTAGATTGCAATTGAAAGAATGCAGGATAGAGAAGAAAGATGATCAACTCATCCTTTTTATTCTCATAAAGTTAGGTCCAAGCTATTTAGCCTTTGTCTCCACTTTCCATGCCACAAAAAGTGCCCTTGGCACTACATGAAAAATGCCTTCTTTGGATTCATTCATTACTAACTTGACTAGGGAGCACGATAAGCTAATTCAAATGGGCAGAATGAAGTCTACTCAACCCCAAGCTTTGATATCTGGAAATGGTAAGGATAAGACTTCAACAAAGGAGAAGAAGAAAAAGAATAAGGACCAGGAGAAGAAGAAAGACAACAACAATCCTACCAAAAACAACACTGAATCTTCCTTTTCCAATGCTAAACCTAAGAAGGAGAAGGTTAAGTGCGCCTATTGTAAAAAGACAGGGCATGATGAACATAAATGCATGAAGAAACAAATAGATCACCTAACTCATCTTCTAGAGAAGCACAACATAGGTGTTCTTGAGTCCATCAAGTAGAATTCATCTACCCAAGATTCTACCAAGGCAAAAGGTAAGGTTAAGGAGAAAGAAAAGGGCAAGGCCCTTGTAGCAACTATAGCTTCTACAACATCATGGGTCATTAATTCAGGTGCTTCTCACCACATGGCCTCTTCACTGGTTGAGTTTGCATCTTTAGAGCCTTGTAGCATGACTTCATTTAGTTTGGGTGATGACACATCAGTTTCTATTACAGGGAGAGGGTCAGTTGAAATGGAAGGAGGAACATTCAATAATGTTCTAAGTGTTCCTTCTCTTTCAAATAATCTCCTATCAGTGTACCAAATCACTCACATTGGTCAGGGCATGAGAGTTGAGTTTTCACCAGATTCAATGGCTATCAGGGAGTTTCATATTGATACTACAGTTGCAGTGGGTAGTGCAGATCACCAAGCAAGGTTATACACCTCAAATTTTTCACCAGATTATTCTCCAACAGTATTGTTGACTCACTCAGATGGAGTTAGCAAATTATGGCATGAGCGGTTTGGCCACCTTAAATACTGCTACCTTGAACAACTTTGCAAAAATGACACGGTCATTGGCTTGCCTCGTGTCCAATTCTCAAAAGGACTTTGTTAGGTGTGCCCCCTTGGGAAGAATCCCGAAGTGAAATTTGACAAAGGCAAAGCTTGGAGGGATTCACAAACTTTGGAGTTAGTCCACAATGATGTATTGAGACCCTTTCCCAAACCATCTTTCACAAGGGCCAAGTACATCCTCACTTTCATTGATGATTTCTCTAGGTACACTTGGATATATTTTCTCAAACAAAAGTCTGAAGTGTTTGAAAATTTTCTAGACTTCAAGGCTCTTGTTGAGAAATAAAGTGAGAAATCCATCAAGGTTCTTTGAACTAATAATGGAGGAGAGTATGTCAGCAACAGGTTTGAGTAGTTTTGCACCATAGAGGGGATTGATTTGCAGCACACAGTCACTTATAGTCCTTCACAAAATGGGGTTGCAGAACACAAAAATAGGTTCTTGAAAGAGATGGGTAGCTGTATGATTCACTCCAAATCCTTAGCACCACAGTATTGGGCTGAAGCCATAAATTGTGCTTGCTACATTCAAAATAAGGTTCGTCACAAAGCTTTGAAAGGGATAACACCCTTTGAAGCTTGGCATAAAAGGAAACCTGATGTTGAGCACCTTAGGGTTTTTGGATCCTTAGCCATGGCTCGCATACCGAAGAAGAAATGCAAAGCTATGGAACGCCAGTCCAAGCCTTGCATCTTTATAGGATATTCAAATGGTATTAAGGGGTATCGCCTTCTAGATCCGACCACTCATGAGTTATTCATTAAGAGAAGTGTCCACTTTTAGGAGAGTTCTAGAGACTCAACACTTGGAACTTCTTCTCTTTCATCAGATCTACTTCTTGATGATGATTCCTCAGATTCAGATTAGTCATAGCAAGTTCTTGAGCCAGAGACATCTTCTTCTTCTTTGAGTTTAGACAGTGAGGATAGTGATGTAGAGTCATCCACCTCTAGTCAGTCAGAGGATGAGGAGTTAGCACTTGACTCACCCACTTCTAGGCCACTTTAGGCCAGACAGACACTTGAGAGTGCTGGCACTTGGGTAGGAGATCCCATAGATGACAGATGTACTAGGAGGGATTTTTAGAGAGATCCACATGCCTTTTTTGCTTTGGTTTTAGATCCACAAACTTTTTGAGAGGCAGCGGGGGTACCTAAGTGGGATAGTGCTATGGAGGAAGAATATTCTTCCTTAATCAAAAATCACACTTGGGATTTGACTTCACTTCCTAAGGGAAGGAAGATGGTTCGATGTAGGTGAATATATCAAACCAAGTTTGTTGTAGATGGGTCGATTGATAAGTACAAGGCGTAATTGGTTGCCAAGGGTTTCTCATAGGTGGCAGGCATTGACTACTCAGAGACCTTTGCACCCGTTGCAAAGATGACTTCTATCCGACTCACCTTAGGTATTGCTATAACACATGGTTGGGATGTGCACCAGATGGATGTAAAGAGTGCCTTTCTTCATGGAGACCTAGAGGAGGAGATCTACATGGAGCAGCCACTAGGATTTGTTCAGGATTCTTCCTTAGTATGTAGACTTAGGAAATCTATTTATGGCCTCAAACAGGCCCCTCGAGCATGATATGCCAAGATGGATTCCTTCCTTCTCATAGCGGGTTTCACTAAGTGCCATTCCGATCCTAATGTCTACTTTTTACAGTAGGATGACTCGCTCTTGATTTTGGTTCTTTATGTTGATGACCTTTTGATCACTGGGAGTTCTTCATCGGCTATTGCAATGGTGAAGGCATCTCTCCAGGATAGATTTGACATGATAGACTTGGGTTTGTTGCACTACTTCCTTGGCATTGAGATCTCACAGTTAGATTTTAGGGATTTCTCTTGCACAAACTAAGTATGCTCTCGACTTATTGGCTTGGTTTCACATCGCTGATTGCAAGCCATCTCCCACTCCCTTTCTATTAAGAGTCAAGCTTGAGGCTAACTGTTCTTCACCATTGGTTGATGCCACTCGATATTGACAAGTTGTTGGCAGTCTCATCTACTTGACTCACACGAGGTCTGACATATCATATACAGTGGGACTTGTCCCCAGATTTATGTAGGAACCTCATGAGCTGCATTGGAAAGTAGTTAAGAGGATCTTGCATTACATACAGGGTTCACATAGATACGGGATTCATTATAGATTTGACATAGAGGTTGACATGTTTGGATATACAGATTCAGACTGGGCTAATGATTCATAAACTCACAAGTCCACTTCTAGTTATAGTTTCTCTCTAAGATTTGGGCCTATCAGTTGGTCTAACAAGAAGCAAAATGCTATTGCTATATCATCCATAGAGGCAGAGTATAGGGGAGTTATTAATGCAGCTACTGAGGCTATTTGGCTTTAGGGGATTCTTTTTGAGTTTGGCATTCCTATCAGGTAGCCCACCATCATTTATTGTGACAACTAGAGTACTATTCAAATTTGTAAGAATCAAGTTCAGCACCAACAGACCAAGCACATAGAGATTCACATGCATTTCATTTAGGAGCTTATTCATAGTCAGGTCATTGACTTAATCTTTTGTCAGTCTTCGGAGTACGTTGCAGACATCTTCACCAAACCTTTCATCGAGATCAAGTTCATTCATCTATGAGCTCTTCTTGGGGTGTGGTCTACATTATCAGCAACATCATCTTCAGGGGGGGCCTTCTAGCCTCTTCATTTCTTTTATGTCTCTCTTTTGGGGGGAAAGGTTTTTTCCTATGGGTTTTCTCCTTTTCTCTATCTTATGGGAGATTGCATTTGTACATGGGTACCTCATCAGGCCTAGTTACTGGGACCCATTTTATATTTCCACACTGCCCACCTAAGCTATCCTTATGGAGAAGTGTTAGTGTAGGTTTTTATTTTTCCCTATTATTTAATTAGGGAAATTATATATTTGTGCATACATGGAGTTTTCCTACATTCATGGGATATGCTAGCTTGTGTGGAGATGTGTGTCATAGGTGTCATAAGAATGTCATAAGTAACTCCTTTGACTGGCTATTCTGGGTATGGGAATTACTTCTCTATTCTTAGCACCCTGTCACCACCTTTCATGGAGGAATTATAGTCTATTCTTGGGGTGCCTTGACCACCTTTTGTGGAGGAGTTACTTATGTGCTCTCCTATATGTATTCTTCACTTTGGCCATCTTATATTAATGGAATATTGGCTTTTCTCCAAATTGTCTATGCAATTGTCTCTTGTTTGATTTCATTTACTTTAGCTTTTTGTGGTATTCACTTGCTTCATCCCGTGCAACCACGACTCGTGCATCCTCGTTATTCAGACCTTGGTGAATCCTCTGATAAATCATATGGATAACCCATATATAAGTCTAAATTATTGAAGGAGCATTCCATGAGCCATATTTTCCAAGTCATAAGATAGGTTACTCTATCTACTTGATTATTACACATTATATCCTTATGTACACACAAGCCAACACATATGGGAGAAATACATAAGTATGGGGCCAACTTCAGATTATTAGTTATGTAGGCAGTTATCATTACAAATGGATCCTTGGGAAAACTCCACACCATGTATTGACTAACCCATTTTTACCATAGTCACTCCAAGGGTGAAGAAGCTAGGGTTTTATCATTTGGGATAGCCTATGTGGAAGATTTGAAGACACCAGTAAAAAGGCAATTAAAACTAGAAAAGTGAAATTGATAGATCTAGAAAAGAATCTATATTTTGTCAGGGACACTAACATCCATAAGAGGACACTATCATCAACACAAGTGTCCAAATCTATTAGAAGCATCTGAGGAAGAAAAATAGTCAAAATCCTAAATGAATAGAACATAGAGCTGGGTTATTACATTGAGAAAAATTTAGGAAATATTAAAAGTCTAGAACATAATAACAAACAAGTTATGTAGATATAAAATCATTTATATATTTATTGCACATGCCTAAATGAATTGTATTGTCAAAATATTGTATTACATTTCTTAGATCTGAATATTGTCATATTGCATTCAAATCATTTTATTAGCTTAGTGTGTTTGTATTTTGATCCCATTTTGCATAAAAAATTCTAGTGAACCTGTCATATATTCTTATTTAAACTAAACCCTGAATTGCATTTAGGGTTTCTCTTTATACAAAAATTCATTTTAAGATTACTTTATTTGCTTTCCATATCTCATTCAACTCAGAAGTGGTAAACTAGGCTACTTTTGCCAGTTCCTCTATAAAAAATTATTGAAGAATTATATAACCATGTCACCATATTTGAAATTTGGGCCTCAAGGATTGGACTTATCATGGTATCAATGTTCCTAGCCACTTTTATTTTAAGCATAACATCTAGTGATTCATGTGTATTAGTGAAATTATTAATTATCAGATTCTTTTTGAATGTTAGAAATAATCCACCACTAAACCATTATGGATATTTCAGTGGGTGTCTCTCATAAGGTAACATCAATATAAGTTTATTAAACCACAAAACATATGTGCATATGCATTCACTTGCATCATATTTAATATGTTATAATGAAGAGATGTTTAGTTAAACAAACTTTGGAAAATAAATTTTCCTCAAAACATATTTCTTAAATTCATCAAAGTTAGCCATCATCTAATTGGGGTTGTACTTATGGTACCAAATGTACACATGATCCAATAATGTCATGGAAAATTGGTTTGATTTTATTTCTAGCACATTTAACCCTCTTGTATGCCACATGATCTAACATTTGTGAATGTGGTATGTGACATCCTTGATTCCTCTAAAATGTGGGAACTTCATTTACTATTGCTATATGAGTTATTACATGTTGTTAATGTTAGGTACTACTTCATAATGCAATACCTCCCCATGATCCACTAGTTACCCCTCCTCCTATAGCTATAGTTTATGCAACTCTCTCTTGTTTGTATATATAATAAATCTAAATTATATAGCATCTTAGTATTGTATACATGGTCTATAATTATCATGGTTGTACCCTTCAATTATTAAGACCTTCCTCTTATTGAAAGGCTTGCATCCATTATCACTTGTGTATATTGCTTATCTCTGAGTACTACCATATGTTAGTATGATGAATAGGCCTTATGTTTTGCTTAAAATGATTTAAAACTACTTATCATCATCCTCTATAATTTTTAGACCTATACCTATGTTCTAGTTTCCTAGACACTTGCATCCTAGCTAGATGCCTAGGTTGATGCTAGTGTCATGTGTGAAACTAAGTGTTGAGTGCCCTAAAGTCATAAAATTTGTAAATGAAATGTATCCCTTTGGTCAACATAAGTTATTTTATGTAATATTTCTAAAAAATGGATTGGTATATATAAAATATCAACTCTTATTCATTCCTCACCTATCATAGACCTAAAACTCACAAGACAACTTAATAAAAATAGTCAATTATGCATTTAAGTGAGCAAAGCTTCCCTATTATTTATTTAAATATTAGTCATAGGGACAACCCATATAAAAGTATAAAGTAATAAATGAGCATTCCATGATCCATATTTTCCAAGTCACAAGATAGGTTACTCTCTGTACTTGATTATTACACATTACGTCCTTGTGTACACAAAAGTCAACACATAGGGGAGAACTACATAAATATGTGGTCAACTTCAAAGTATTAGTTATGTAGGTAGTGCTCATTAATAGATGGATCCTTGGGACAGCTCCACACCATGTGTTTAATAACCCATTTTTCGCAAAATCACTCTAAGGGTGAGGAAGCTAGGGTTTTGTCATTTGACAAAGAGGGATAGCCTGTGTACAAGATTTGAAGACACTAACAAAAAGATTAAAAAAACTAGAAAAGTGAAATTGATAGATCTACAAAAGAGTCTATATTTTGTGAGGGACGCTAACATCCATAAGAGGACACTATCATTGACACAAGTGTCTAAATCTACTAGAAGTGTTCGAGGAAGAAAAATAGTCAAAATCCTTAATGAATGGAAAATTGAGCTAGGTTATTACACTGAGAAAAATATAGCAAATATTAAAAGTCTAAAGCATAATAAAAAACAAGTTATGTAGATATAAAATCATTTCTATATTTATTGCACATGATTAAATGAATCATTTTATCAAAATATTGTATTACATTGCTTATATTTGAATATTGTCATATTGCATTCAAATAATTTTATTAGCTTAGTGTGTTTGTCTTTCAATCCCATTTTGCATAAAACATTCTAATGAACCTATCATCTATTCTTATTTGAACCAAACCCTAAATTGAATCTAAGGTTTATCTTTCTAAAAAATTCATTTTAAGATTAGTTTATTTGTTTTTCATATTTGATTTATTACATGGGCTTAGCTTAAGTAATGTTTACTTTTATTTTTTCCCTAGACATTGTTAATCTCCTCTTTATGATTACATCTAAATTTGTATCCTTCCTCAACATGTTTTCTTCAACTACAAGCTCTAGGAAACCCTTTTTTTGGGTTCATTGGTTTAATATTGTTGATGACTAATGTATTTCATATGAGGATCTCATGGCATTTAAAAAACTGCTCAATCTCCCTCCTTTGATTATAACTATGCTAATAAAAAAATTAATGATGAAAATGCAAGTCTAAATGAATATGCTTAAAATCATAACATGATTTCACATGGTTATGAGTGTGATCATACCCCTATTGAATGTAAATATGAGGAGCCTAGTTATGATATTTATCCTATCTCTAATAATGAAAGGCCTAAAAAGTTAAAAATGATCAATTTTGTTAGTGCATCACATAAATGTGATCTAGTAGACATGTAATAAATTAACATTTATAATGTGGAAATTAACAATGTTTCATGCAAACATTCTCAAGATGAACCAAAAATTGACTATTTCTCTTCCCTTTAAAATGATGCAAATAGTGAAGGAAGTGAGTGAGTGCCTTCTTTCCAAAATAATGACATCATGGAAAATTTTATTCTTCCTTTAAATCACTCAAATATAGCTAGTGAAAGTACTTATCTCTCTGTAGATCTCCATGATACAAATACATGTACTACTTTTCTTCCTCTTGTTTTAGATTGGAAAGATGAAAATGATAATACTAACCAAAGTAGTGTAGATGCCAATGTTTTCCTACTCTTCTCCCAACTCAGAAAAATAAAAAAACATCTTTTCCAAAGGTTTCATAATGAAAATAAATCCAAAGATAAGTAGCAATAAGGCAACTCAAGATTAAAATGCTATCTATTATAATGTCCCTTTGTTAGATTATAATGATGTCACTAAAGTAGAAAGTGATATTACATATTTTACCCCATTTTATTTTGAGTTCAAAAATGAAAACGAAGCTTGAATCTTTCCTTCATATGATAATATTTCAAGCAAAAGGGATGAAATTCCTCTCTTTCATCTTTCCTTCATATGATAATATTTCAAGAAAAAGGGAAAACATTCCTCTCTTTCATATTTCCTTCATATGATAATATTTCAAGCAAAAGGGAAAACATTCCTCTCTCTCCCTCTTTTACAATTTCTACTAAAAATCATGTTCTAATTATAGATGAAAATAATGAAAGTACATCTTCTAGCCTTATTGCATATAATAATAATCCAAGTACTTAGGCTCTTTCAAATAATGATTGAATTAAACTTCATGATATTAAAAATGACATAATGATCTCTCTTGAACCATCATGTAAAGTGGATATACCTTTACCTAGTGTTTAAAACAACATCATGATCCTATCCTAAAATACAATGAGGATGGTAAGGATCCTATTATTCATATGTTCCATATGAATGGAAAATTAAAACCTCTAAGCAACTATTTAACCTCTTTACTAATACCTCCTAGTCATATGTTATCTCTAATGACTACCATGAGAGATATTCAACAATAAATAACTATTCTTAAGTTTCAAGTTTTCTCTCATGAGGCTAATTTTAATGATAATAACTTAGAGGATCAACTACTTACTAGAGATAGTTTTTAAATATCCTTATTCTTAAAAATTTATCATGCCTAAGTTCTTCTCCTTAAGTGTTTAAGGCGATCTTGTTCCTTATTTTAAATAATATACACACTCATTTGAACATTGGGATAAGAATGGATGCTTGTTATTAAAGGCTTTCCATTGAAGTTTAGCTCAAAAAGATCTTGATTGGTTCTATAACCTCCCAAACGGTTCCTTATCAGTGTTAAAAAAATTGAAGATGTGTTATTATCCAATTTTCATCGATATACCTTACATAAGTTACCATTAGAAAGTTTAAAATTATTAAGACAAAATGAACACAAGTCCATTCAATACTATGCCATCAGATTGAAGGATATATTGTACTCCTTAAACCATGTCCCCTTAGATATGGAAGTGTAATTTATATTTAGTATGGGTCTTCTTTATCCACTTAGAGAAAGAGTGTTTCAAAATCCTTTTAATTCATTTGGAACCTTATATTAGGATGTGAATCAATATGCATGTGCTCTAACGAATACCAAAATTGAATTACCTATTTCTCCACATCAAGGCAAACATGGTATAAACAATGCTTTCAAAGAAATTAAGAAACCTAACAAGGGCCATGAACCACTTCAAAAACCTTATTCAAAATCAACAGTACATACAAAATAACAAATAGTAAAGGTATTATATAAAGGAAAGGAACATCCTTACAGAATACCTCCTATAATTAAACCATTTGCCTCTATAAAAAGGCAACCACTTTAGTTTGGTTGGTACTAAGATTGATTGCATGATATATTTCATAAACTATTGGATAAATGGATGATAAAAACTCCTCCTTATTTGTGTTACCCACCACACATATTTGAAAAGGTTAAAGGATAACACTTTTACACTCACCATGGTATAAATAGGCACCATGATAATGATTGTTTTTCTCTCAAGTAGAAGCTTACATAGTTTGCATATGGGGATTTATTGCATTTCAAAAAGATACATCTAAATCCATTTCCCCCACTTTTTATAAAAATTTATTATAATAGGGTTGAGACATCCCATGCTAATTATTTTAAGGAAAACATGGCCCATTAAAAATACAACCATTAGTAGAAGTCCTTCTCCTAGTGTGCCTTCTACCAAGACTAATCTTTCCCACACTTATCCTACCAAGGATCCATTGGTTTATTAGGATCCTGATAGAGGGACACATGGAGGGGGCATACATACATAACATATTTTGGTACCTAAACCAACACATAAATATCTATAATATATTTATACACATATATCAACTATAATGACAAAAGTAAAACCAAAAGTTTCATCACCACATGATCATTACAAATGAGTTTTTTAATTTCCAATTAGTTTAATTTTATATGTTGATTAATTAATTATCACTCTATTGTAAGTTTCATTAAGATTGAAATATTTTATACCACCATGTATTTTATCATATCCAAATATCAATTACATAAAATAAGTGTAAGTAACCTATACACAATGCATAAAGAACTAAAAGTACACATTCATGAAGCAAAGTTACCAAATAAAAACTTACCGAAAAATCATGATACAATTCCTAATTATACTATGCAGCATATTCAGATATACAGAGCACCTAAACATGTTTCTATTATCGCTACTTCATTCAGCAATGAGTTCCACAAACCCCTACTCCTTCTATTATCTCTTTATGACCACAAAGTCCTATTATACATGTGTAGAGCATTATAGATCTTAAAATGATATATATTACACCTATACATGATAATTGGAGGTATCATTAGTTTATTGCACTAGGTTCATAGTGTGGAGATACCTATGAGCATCCTTTGGATGAGATCACAGGATAGTTTTTCTTTTCAAATATTATAAAAATACCAAAAAAATAAAAAATTCAAAAATCCAAAATGTATTTTCAGATTTTACATGTTCTATTAGCTCCTTGGAATATATGCTATGGTTCCATGTTGGTAGATAACATACCATATATTTCTATATACACGTGTTTTATGCAAATATTGAGTGTGATATAGGCATACCTAGACACATAATCTATACACTTTCAGACGTTGGGCCTTCTCCCTACTAATGTATTTTGGATATTGGGGGCATCCACTTCTTTGATCATGATACACTTATGTCATATCATTATAGGATCATTTTCCATTATCATGTTTTAAGCTTATATACTTACACATGCCTTTATCCATGCTCATATGCAATGTACTTAATGATTTTTTCTAACACATATATCTAAGACTGGTATTACATGTTTATGTTAGTTGCTTATGTTCCATGATTTTCATTTATACTTCCTTCAGTGCCTTCTTTTGCATTATATTGCTTGTTCAATAATTTGAATATGTTTCATTAATTATGGCCCCCATGCCTATGTTTGCCTATTATGACATTTACATATGTCATAGTTTGTTATATGTTGACATTTGAATATGTCATTACTTGCTTTGTGGACATTTGACTAAGTCATATCCATTTAATTGTACAACATTTAAACATGCCCCTTGTTTTAGGTTTCCTTAGACCATTGTCATTTGATTTGCTTTTGAGTGATCTTGTGTGTGTACTTGATTGCTTATTGATCTTATAATATTACTATCTATATGTTTGCATGATTCACATCATGCATCTTAGGACTTGATTTGATCACATACTATGTACCTCATTACTATATATACCTAGACATGCTACTCGTATATGTTACATAATATATTTAAAAATTATACAATTATCTTATCCTTTTAAGGTAAGGTGACTACCAATTTATACTTCTCACCTTAAAAGGGGGGAATATCATCATGATATGTCATAAAGGCATGACTTTCACACGTTCACAGTTTTAGGATTTAAGGGGGGCTTCCACACTTATGTAATATTCAATATTTTCATATTACAGTGGGGGCATGTTATGGAAACATGTTCTCCATACTTATAACATGTGTCAATTTTAAATTATAGTGGGGGAATGTCATGGGAACATGTCTTCTACACTTGCAAAATTACATAGTTATATGATTTAGATACACATTTGTGGTAGCATTTTATACATTAATATTATTGTTATACCAAAATTTTAGATTGAGACACATATTAGGTGAATATGCCATGAAAAATAGTACACAAAATTGTAAAATCAAATCATATTTTAAATTTTGAATAATTTTATGAACTTTAGCCTACACCAAGATGGAATTTTATGGACTATTATTGACGTAATCTACTGTAGTAGTTGGTTTGATTTTGGAAAGGTTGAGGTGATTAAATCACTTAATACTACCAAGATGATAGGATTGAGTGATCAAATCATCCACTCATACCATATTTATAGTGTGAGTTGACTTGGATCACTCATGCTCACCAAGTTATAAGTTTGTTTGGGTTGCATAGTTAAGCTAATCTCAACTATCAGGTGGAAACTCACATTTTCTCCAAGGTTGGGGGAAAGTTTCCCTCAAATATTTATATATATTTTCACTTGAAAGTTTTAATATTGTCTTAATCTCATCTCCAAAGCTTCATAATAACGCATCTCTTCAAATCAAATTGCCAAAAGGAAAGATGGTTACATCAATAGAATAGTATAATCCTAACCTTGCTTTATTTACTTAAAGCATTTAAAGTTATTTCAATTTCAAATTATATGCACTGATTGTATACTGTATCATGCTCTTGGTTGTAGGTTAGTCACCAGTAAAGCACTCAAGTGGGACTTGCTAAATACAAGGTGTGTTATACACATCCATATATGCACTCCTTTTCCTTTAAACTAGTAATTTCATTACTGGATTAAAAGGCGGGGAATGAAGATACTAAATCTAAGTTATATAACACCTTAGTCTTATATACTTTGAAAATACTTCTCATGGTTATACCCTTCAATTATTAAGATCTTCTTGATGTCGAAAGGCTTGCATCCACCATTTCTTGTTCTTATTACTTATATCTTAGTTTGACCATATGTTATTCTAATGACTAGTCCTTCTATTTTGATCAAAATTATTTAAACCTACTTATTATCATCCTCTATAATTTTTAGAACTATACCTATTTTCTATATTTTTGAATGCTTGTATCCCAGCTGGATGCCTATGTAGTGTTTAACCCTAAAAATCTAGATTGGGGTTATCTATGGTGAAAGGGGATAGAAATAGCCTACGGTACAAGGGTGATTAACTATCTCTGTAGTATGTCAATTAGATGCTAAAATCAAATATAACATATGTTGAATTTATTAAACTAAGATAGGCTAAAAATAGTAAGTACAACCATGATAGATATGGAAATGACAATGAAACAAAGTGCTTAGCTGGTTTTGATGTTAACAATATTTTAGATCTAGAATAATAAAAAATTAGACTGGAAGAGG
Organism: Torreya grandis; assembly: GCA_037957365.1. Classification (NCBI taxonomy): domain Eukaryota; kingdom Viridiplantae; phylum Streptophyta; class Pinopsida; order Cupressales; family Taxaceae; genus Torreya; species Torreya grandis. The sequence continues at coordinate 1,376,772 of JARHVA010003008.1, forward strand.
GTTCTATAATAGTCACCAATTTATATCTTAAGTGCCTTTAGAGCTATGGATACTAGCGTCATCCTTATATGATTACATTGATGCTATTATTTGAACCTAATGCATGTATCCTATATAGAATAACTATTGGAAAAGGATGCAACCACCTGGATGCTTCTAGGTTTGTCTTCACCTTTACTTCGGTGCATTAAGATTTGGGTCATGGACTATTGATCCTCATGAAATTGTAAAATCCTAGTTTTCCATATTCATATTGACCTTGGGTAAAAAGGGGTTAGTGGGTATAGTTGACCTCAAAGACCCCTCTATTAATGAGCACTACCTATATAGCCAATACTCCAAAGAGGGCCTCAGAATGATGTAGTTATCCATTACATGCTAGATTGTGTGTGAATCACATAATATGTGTAAAGTAAGCACAATAATTACCTAGCTTGTAACTTGACAAATCAAGCTCTTAGGCTACTCATTTAGTACTATAAACCTATATACATGTTGTTTCTATGATTGCTATGAAAATAGTAGAAAATAAGAATGCTTTGATCTATTGAGTGATTGATTTAATGTTTAGATAAGTTACCTTGGTCTATGCTAGATTGTAGATCTGGAATGAATGAGGAATGATATTATATTCATACCAATCCTTTTGAATAAATAAATAATATTAAAGCACTTAGGCTGACCATTAGGATACCTTTCATTTGAAAATTAGATGAATTTAAGGCACTATAAACTTGTGTCAAATTAATAAATTTGTGTTGATGTAGGCATCTATCCTAAACACTAGTGTCTAGGGAACATAAAAATAACTACAAGATCATAACTTGTAGGAGCATAAGATAAGTATATTTTAAGCATTCTTGGAAAGATACAAGTTTGGGTCATCAATATAAGACTAGTTAGACCAAGAGATAGGCCAAGGGGAATAAGATAGAGCAAATTTGAAACTTTTAAAAGGAAGAAAGGTACAAAACTGAGAGGAACAACTAAGGTCTGATTTTGCCAAGTGTATAAGACTTAGGTGCTATGTAATCCATAAAATCATCTACATTTACCACCCTTTAATATAGTAATGAAATGATTAGTTTAAATGAGAATAAATGCGTACTTGAGTGTGTATAACACACTTTGCATTTTCTTGATTCTAACTTGAATGATTGACCTACAACCAAGAGCATGTTACAATAAATAATTAGTGCATATAATCTAAAATTTAAAGTATTTAAAAGATTGAAATTGAAAGAGCAAGATTTATGAGTATACCTATGTATTAAGATGTAATTGAATTACTTATTAGCAAGTTGATATGAAATATATATCATTGTAAGGCTCTAAAATTGAGATTTAGACAAATATATATAAATCTAGAAAGTGCATATATCTAAGGAGATAGAGAGAGATTAGAAGGCACATGCCCCAAACCTTGGAGAAAAGGTGAGTTTCCACCTAAAAATTTAGATTAACTCAACTATGCAACCTAATAATACTTATAATCTAGTGAGCATGAGTGAACAAAGTCAACTCATACTATTAAACTATTGAGGCTAGATGATATAATAAAATCCAACTTGAAAACTTTGCAAGATTGAGTGATTTATTCATCTCAACCATACCAAAAATGAACCAACTAATGTAGTATATTGGCTCAATACAACCTATAAAGGTCCATCCTGGTGACTGATAATAGTCCTTGAGAGTGTTTTAAAATCAAAAACTGATTTTGACTTTATAATATTAAGTGCACATTACATAACATATGCACCTTAGATATGACTCATGTTGAAATTGTGTGTAAAAATGGTACCAATGTATAGAATTTTCCCACAACTACGAATCTAAGTTATATAACTATGTGTTTTGGCCATTAAAAACTATGTAAGTGTGGAGAACATGCTTCCAAACCAAGCCCCCACTATATATGGAGAAATCTCAAAACTAAAATCAGTGCCAATGTGGAGGGCTTGTTTCAAAAACATGCCCACATTGAATCTAGGTGTGTCAAATATGAAATAATTATGGAGAACATGATTCTAAAGCATCCCCCAATGAATCTAAAAACTGTGCCAAATGTGAATAAGCATGGAGAATATTGTTCTAAATCATGTCCCCACTAAATATGAAATTGTGCCAAATGTGACGAAGTGTAGAGAACATGCTTCTAAAGCTTACCCCCACTGAATCTAAAATTTTGCCAAATATAAATAATATGCCTCTATGACATTCCCACACTAATATGCCACCCCTTTGGGATGAAGGAAGAATATAAATTGGTAGTTACCTCAACTCAAAAGGATAAGATAATTGTATAATCTATGAATGTAACCATGTATCATATAAAAGAACATATCTAGGTAAATGTAACATTAAAAGGCATAGAACAATGTGATCACATAGAAGCCTAAGATGTTGAAAAAGATCATGGAAACATATAAAAAATAATAGTGCAAGCTCAGCAAGAAAATCAAGCACACACATAAGAGCACTCAAAAGTAATTCAACATACAATAGTCTTAGGAGACCACAAATAAAGGGCATGTTCAAATGTCTCACAGTCAAAGGGACATGACTTAGTCCATTGTCCAAAAAAATAAGGATGACATATTCAAATGTACATACAAAAAACAATGACATATTTAAATGTCAAATAAAGTATGCATAGGCACAGGGCTAAAAATAAAGGGGCATATTCAAATGCTCAAACAAGCAAGACAATAGCAAGGCAAGACACTCAAGGAAGTGTATAAAATAAAGCATAAGAAAGCAACATAAACATATCATAGTATCTCATAGAGAAAATGTGTTAGCAAAAAATGTCAAGTACATAACATATCAAGTACCCTATGAGAGATATAATCATGGAGAAAGGCATGTGTAAGTACATATATGAGATCAAAACATGATGATGTAAAGTGACCATAAAATGATATAACCTGGAAGTATCATGATCATAGAGGTGGATGCCCCTAATTTCCATATGACATGAGTAAAGGGAAGGCCCAACATCTAAAATAGTAATATATCATGTATTTGTGTATGCCTGTATCACACTCATATATAAGTGTGACACCCATGTATATGTATGAATAATTGATATGTCATCGATCAACATGGAACTAACACATATATGTCAAGGATCCAATAGAGTATATAGGTGCTAAAAAATGTTTTGGATTTTTTTGAAGTTTTATTTTTTATTTTTTGGTATTTTTGTAATATTTGAAGAGGAAATATCATCCTATGATTCCTCCAAAGAATGGTTGTATGTATCTCCCTACTAAAAACCTAGTGCAAGGAATTTATGGTACTTCCAAGGAACATGCGTAGGTGTAATATTTATCACTCTAGTGTTTGTAATGCTATGTGTAAGTATAATAGGACTCTGAGTTCATGAATAAAAAATAAAAGGAATACAAGTTCGTGGAACCCATCTCTATATGCTTTATGGCTTTTTTGGAATAACAATAGTAGAAACATGTTTAGGTGCTCTAGATGTCTAAATATGATGCATAATAGAAGATGAGGATTCTATGGAATTCACTATATGTCTATGATGTAATGGATGTAGACACTCTTTTTTGGGCACTTTCATTTCTAAATGAACATCAAACTAATTTCTAGTAAATAATGCACATTAAGCCTATAAATCACTAAAAAAACCAAAATTATCTATATATGAGATGCAAATGCCCTAAATTGCATTAAGGATTCCCTATTTGGGGTAATGCTCTGTATGCTATGATAACCTCTCATGGATTAATCCCTAGTTAAGTTACAACCTTGCAAATTGAAATTTTCAAAGAATTAAGTGGGGAACCTAACCAAATTCTTGAAATGACCAAAAGATAAAGTAGGATTGATTAACCAAATAAATCAAATTAAATTCTCAAATGAAAAATTCATGTTGAATTAATGAATATCTAATTTCTAAAAATTAATTTTTAACAAATATCAAAGAATATGATGTCATCAGCCTCAAAGTCAAAAATTTGAAATATCAACATAAGTGAAGAATGTTGAGTGATGCTTAGTAAATGCAACCTCTATCCCAAAAATATAAATGCATTAAATCTCCCAACCCTAACCCAAGCTTGACCACACATGGGTTGGAGTCATTTAGAGAGTTATAAATACAAGAGCCATGACCATTCTTCAACAAGATTTTAAGTGCAAAGAAATAATGCCAAATTATTTCTTGAGAGCTTCACAAATCAACTCAAGCTGAGTGATTAAAAAGTGAACAAGAGAATATGCTACCCATGAAGCAATAACATTATCAAGAATCAATTGTTAACAAACTAAGCACAAGCCTTCTCTCACACTGATTGTAAGATAAAGTCATTCTAGGAAGGTAAATGGTTTTTTTGTTTTCCCTTTGTAGATTTATTTGTTTTAAATCATTACTCATCCTAGTACTTAGGCTTAGAATATTAGTTAGCTTTGATTTGTTTTGGTTTATATACTAACAAGATGAACTAATCATTGTCTTTGGATTCCTATGTTACATAATGACATGCTCGATGGGACCATGAACCCCATATTCATCCTATGAGTACTTTGAGAATTTTTAAAATCAAGAAAAACTCATTGATGACCCATTTTTTAGATTTTTTTCCTAAAATTACTATGTTTTTGTGTTTGCCTAGAAAATGATGACTTTACCCTATGTATCAGTGACTTCTCCACTATTTTATAAAAATGATGACTTCACTACTAGAAAATGGTGACTTCAATGATTCCTGTGTTTTATTTTTATATGAAATTGATGAATTGACCCCTAGATATTGATGAATTTATTAGAAAAAAATGACTTTGATGTGTATAACAGTGATTTCAACCCAACCTACATATCGATGACTTCAACACAAGAAAATAATGAATTTATTCTTGTATGTTAGTAACTTTGTCAGGTACAATTATTTTATGAAGTTAGTGACTTTATTACCTTTTTTATAAAAATAATGACTTTATTTATAACAATTAGTAACTTCACTACTGCTAATTAGTGATTTTACCAAATTCTAAGTTTTTGTTAGTTTTTAGGAAAATAATGACTTTGATGGCTACTAAAGGGTGACTTTGCTCTGAGACAAAGTCAATCAATCTTCACTTATGCAACTTAATCAACAAAAATCAATCTCCTAACAGTTTGTTGTAGAGTAATAAGTAAAGAGAAGGGGCCTAAAAACATTAACAAGACCATTTCACACTTACTTTTTGGTGTTTTAAAAACATTTTTAGACTTTTATTTGGTGTTTGAAACATTTATGACTTTCAAATTTTCATTTCAAGATTTTTTATAAGGCCTTCAACTTTTCCATTTAGTGCTTAAAAATCCATTTGATTTTAGACTTTGAATTTTGCATTTCCCCTTTTAGCATTATTTAGTAAAGTCATACGTATGTTGTCCCCTACTTAGGGTGACTAAGAAAAATGATTAATCTACTTATTATTTATAGCCATGAGTTCAAGTTTTGTATACTTTGCCCTCATTTTCTTGAATATGGGTGACTCAAAATTGACTTTCTCCCATTTTATTTTATTTTTGGCTTAGAGAGCAAGAATTCATCACCTTATCACAACTTATTTATGGGTGTGTTGACTTGGGGTTTCATCTCCCAGCATCATACCAACCCCACTTATACAATGGGGTATACAAATTGAGTGTATTATTTAGTGGGATAGTGGTTGAGCAGTTAACCTAACTAGTTAAATATGTCCTCAAAGTCTGTACTTATCAAACATTGCACTTCACTAAGCAAGCAATAGATGAATTAGTTGTGAAAGGGAAAATACCATTTCATAACAATTTAATTTTAATCTCATTCATTTCATGGACATTTTATTATACCCAAGTGTTCTTTGGAACTTGTGGACCATCTAAAAATCCACTGTGAAAATTTTAGATTAATAGACCCCACTTGCCCCAGATTATATTACCAATGTTGAATTGCTTTTGAGATCTAAGTTTCATGCCATGTATTAGTTCTTAAGAGATAGAGGGGGGATAAAAAATCTACCTTTATACACTTTTATTTATTGGATTGACACTTAATTCCTCTTAAGAATAGGTATATCTATAGAATTTGGTGGATATGATGCAACCTTGTGTCAATTATTAGATAGAAGCATGTAATTGTGTGTTTCTTATTCACTTGTATATTGAGTCTAAAAATTTTATGCATAAATAAAATAAAACCATACACATTTGCATAAAAAAGCATTATGTTGCGTGAATTGTTTAAAACTATTTGCCTTAATCCAAGAACTTCTCAAACCAACTTCAAAATCCACTTTCAAGTCTCAGTCTAAGGAAAATTAGTTTATGATTAAGTCTTGATTACTACTTGGGCTTGAGTGGTTTAATTTTTTGAACTTATATTATGTTACTTGGGTTGCCTTTTGGTTCAATTTAAGATCTTTGCCTAGACCAAGACTGAGTTTGACCTTGTTTCTAATTTCACCTAGATAGAGTGTACCTTTTATTTCAAGCCAAAGACCTTACACCTAATAGTAGTTTAAAATTTATGCTTAGACCAAGTTTATTTCCAAGACCAATTTCACATACCTAGACCAAGCCCTCGTTCGATTTCATTCTTAGACATAGATCTAATTTACTTTTTATTTAGTTTAAAAAATATCATGTGCTTAGACCAAGCTAAAAATTTTGTTTGAAGAGTTAAGTTCACTTAGACCTTTACCAAGGACCAACTCTAAAGTTTCCTTTTTTACTATTTTCATCCAAAGACCTAGAGTGTTTTCATGATAAGTTTAGACCAAGTTTTGGTTGTTAGTTTTCAAGTAAATATCATTTTTAACCAAGTTCTAAATGTTTAAAATGTTAGACAAACCTTTCTCAAGGAAAATAATGTGGATTTAACCATGCCTCAATATACATGTAGTGGATCTATTTATAAAATGAATTATGATAACATTGTTATAAGCGATCCTTTTTATTATGAACCTTATGATGATAATGCAACATATGAGATGGATCCGTATCCTATGTATGCATCCCCTAACACAAGGTAGGAGCAAGAATAATTTATAAAGTACCTTGCAAACACACCCCCTTATCTAGGGTAGGATCAAGACCCCTTTTCACAATACCTTACTAATGTAACATGTAGTACAAAAATGATCCAATAATAATAGACATATTTCATGACCACACTATTTAGTGCTAGTTATGACCCCTATTTGTTTAATTGCCATATCTTAGAACATAAAGTTGAGGTCGTTGTTAGAACAATCAAAGTTGGTGCCATGTTCCCATCATATTTCCCACAAGAAATTATACCTTATTTAATTAGGGCACCTAGCCATGCATCTCTCATCTACTCATTTGATCAAGTCTCTTTTAGTCAAAATCAAGCCCTTGTATTGATTTATAACCAAGAACTTTTCACATTTTCTAAAGGAAAAGGTCAAAGTGTTGACCACTTAGCGCAAATGAAATTGACATATCAAAATTACCTTGATATAGCTAATGAATTTAATACCATGAACATTCTAGGTACAACACTTATAGATTTAGCTCTATCAAGTGGACTACAAACTAGTTTGGTAGGCTCTTACAATGAATATGTAGATCCATTGAAACAAAATATGCCTCTTCAAAACATATTCAATGTTCTTCTAAATACAGAGTAGTCGGTGGATTCTTTAGGAACCCATTTTAAAAATGTGGTGGATAATATGTAGGTGTTCCCTAATCTACACCAACTATAGTCCACTCTTTAAAAAAACCTCCCATCCAACATTTCCTAATAGATACCTTTTTCAAGTACATAAACTAGATCATTATAATAAGGGGTAGGTACATATATCTCACAACCATAACATGAAACTATCCCTCCATGAGAATATGCTTCCTCAAATGTATAACAAGGAGTACATAATCAACTGGTGTTAAATACACCACTAAAGTAAGGGGTAACAAATATTTCACCTCAATAAGTGACAACTAATACCCCATCAGAATAGGTGGGAATAAACATTCCACCTTAGTAGGTTTAGACCAACATGCCACCACAATAAGTAGTAAATCAATTGCCTCAAATGTTGTCTAATCAAGAGTGCCTTATGGCTAGCTACCAACAAGTCCCTATCCAACAACATGTGCCTAGCCTAAAATAAGTACCCAACCACCAAAAGGTGTTTATCTAACAAGTGCTTAGCTAATAAAAAGTGCCTAGCCACTAATAAGTGCCTAACATATAATAATTGCTTAACCAATAATTGGTTTTCAACAAATAACAAGTGTTTGACATCTAATAAATATCTAGTAGGCAATAATTACCTCATACCCAACATATACCTTATCCACAGCACATGCCTAATGCATAATAATTTTTTTAATAGGCCTTCAACTAATAACATGTACAATAGGGTTTGACAAGCCATCAACAAGTTCCATTCGAAACCCACCACACATAGTTTATTCCCCAACACTAAACACATTATTTTAGGCCCCATTCACCTCCAAGTCAAATCCATTCTATAAATCCCAATCCCAATGTTGACCAACAATAATTTCCATACCAATAATATAACCCTAACCAATGGATGTGTATTCCTAGTTGGGAAACATAAAAAATGAACCTTCCTTAGTCCTCCACTCCTCCATTATACCCTGGTCAGAGTAATCCACATTGGACCACTCAACCACAACCATTTATTCCATATCCTCTTACACCCCTATCCAAAGAATTGTGACAGGTGAAGGAGGCAATTTTAGCTCTTTAAATAGGAAATCAGGGAAAAAGGTTTAAATTGAATGAAATATGTTCATACCCTTTCAACATGGACTACCTTAAAATACCATTTCCTATGGGTTTTGAGCCAACCAAGTTTAACAAATATAAAGGAAAAGGTGACTTGAAGGAAAATCTAAAGGAATTATATGTTACTTTCTAGTTAGTGGCCTTTAGCAATATTTATCTGCTTATCCTTTTTCCTCACAATCTAGTTAGATAGGCCTTAGAGTGGATTATCCAACTTCTAAAGAAATTTGTGCCTAACTTTGATGACCTATCAATTTTTTTTTGGTAGAACTTCTCTTATAATCTCAAACATGATATTACCATGGTTTATTTGGGATAAGCTCAATAAAAGAGTGGTGAGAGTTTCTCAAGCTAATTAAAATAATGTAGGGCACTTACTAGCCATATCTTATCACCTAGAGATTTAGTGTGCCCACACATTTGAAGATATTATCAACAAAAGACTACAAATTGAGAAATCCCTTACCAATAAATGGATAATAAATTTATGCACTCCTAACTGGATCCAAAACTAACATCAAGGCCCAAATTAGAGTCAAAACCCAATTTATAGGTTAGCTCAATCTAGTACTTTTGAGAAGCCCAAGGTTTATAACCACAACAAGAATGTTATTGGTAATGGAGTTAATAAATCATGCCATGTAAAAATGGTATAAACACTATATATTCAACCAACTCCACTTATGTAACCAAATTAGATTATGCAGTCACTCCTAATTCATCTTTTGAAAATGCCTCAATCAAAAAGAAGACCCCCTATGAATAGAGTTTTTAGTGACCTTGGAGAGCCCATTGAATAAATGTTTCAAAAACTAGTTGCCACTAATCTGATTAGTTGGTCCATTCCAAATCCATTTCCTGAGGGTATTTCTTTCCTTGAATGGTATAAAGAATATGATTTTTGTGAGTATAATTGAATCAAATGGCATTTCATACATCGATGCATGAAATTAATGCACCTCATCAAAGCATATGTTGGGAAATGGAGAAAGAAAGTTGGATAATAGGGCCCCTCATTCTAATCAAAACTTGGGCATTTATTCAAAACCCTTTTCTAAAACATAATGCCAATAATCAGAATCAACAACATTAACAACAACATAGACCACCACCACCACCACCACCACAATAACAACAACAACAATAACAATAACAATAACAATGACAATAACCATAACTAGAAAATCGTAGGAACCAAGGTCAAAATGACCCATTTAACCAAGGGGCCTATCATTCAATTACACATGACTATAAAAAAGTTGTAGGACATATTTTGGTGGGTAATATAGCAACTATTACCATTAATCCTATAACAATAGCCAATTTCCCATGGCTAGTACCAAAAAATACTCAACCTCCTACTTACACCAATAATCCTCTTATGGTCCATGTTATTAACCAGGCTAACCAGTACCCAAGAGTTACCATCCCAAGCTCTTTTCCCCCTTCTTCCAGTTACAATAGTCCATCACCTAATCTAGATTGTGCAATCACAACTTGAAATACTAAAGTTACCATTCTAGGTCCACAACCTTCTTCTACCACTGAGCTTATCCAAACACCCATACCAACCAGAAGCAAACCAATTACTAGTACCAAGGAGTAAATTTATGATATTATGGAGAAATTACAAAAATACCTATACAAATCTCTATCTTATATTTGTTAAGTACCTCCACTATATAAGAGAACATCTTTACTAAAATTTTGAGCCAATCCCAAGTGCCAAATGATATTACACCAGATAAATTATTGGCCTTGGTAAGACACTTAGCTCTTGGCCAATAAATTAACTTCAACCAAAGTGACCATCCATCCATTATCCCTCTCCATAATTACGCATTATATATTAAAGTTGTCATAGCCCAACATAAGGTTAAACATGTCCTCATAGATATTGGATCAAGCCTTAACATTGTGTCTTTGAGGTTAGGCAAGCATCTTGGATACACAACAACTGACCTTCAATCAAATACTATTATTATAATGGCTTAGGATAATGAAGAAATGGAGTCATAGGGAATAATTTGTTTGCCAGTGGTCATTGGCCCCTTGACCCATGACACACTTTATCATGTTCTAGATCTAGACTGATCATATAACTTGCTCCTAGTCCAACCATGGATACATGAGATTCATGTAATACCTTATATATTACACCAACATATCAAGTTACCCCATTATGGGAAGGAAGTGACTATTATTTTAAAATTACAACCATATAAATTCTACAAGCATTTAAAAGCTAAATATAAGAGCTATAATTACTGGTTTAGCCTAGACCTTATACCAAAGAAGGACAAATATGTACTTGTTAAATATATAGAATCCAACTACATAGACCCAAATATCCTTCCCTATAATTCATTAGATCATCTTCTTGATATATCCAATCACTTTTCCATTTATAATAAAGGTCTAGGTGAATGCCTTATTCACAATGTAATTCACATAGCTACACTGCTGTAAGCCCATAAATCTTATGGAAGACCCAAGTCCAAAGCTGTTTGCATGGAATGGTGAAAAAAAGGAAAATTTAATGCCCAAGGGAATATTATTTTTACACCAATCACTAACCAATAAAAAGATGCACTTGTTGAGGATGATTCTTGGATTTATAATGATGATTTAGCTGACTGCTACTAGGGTAAAAAGTATCCCATCCCTATTTGGAACATGCATAATCAAGCTTATGAGGGTAGAGGCTTGGGGTAAAATAATCAAGGCACTTTTGAGCCTATCTCCATGACCAAACACAAAGGAACCTATGGTATCAAATTTAAACCACTTGATGGTGACCCCACCTATCTCATCTATGTTCATACACCAATGACTAGTGATGATGATGCCAAAAATGATGCAGAGTCTGATTATAGTGTATAAAAAGACCTAAAAGATGATACTAACCTTTTTAACTCTAATTTCATATGTACCATTACACCTATCATTACTTCTTTCCCACCTTTCCTTTATCATCCTCAAATCATAGATTGAGACCAACAAGAATCCATAAGATCAATAGATGAGTTTGAAAATGATGAGGCCATTTATGACTTCCTTGGCCTAAGAGACAATATTCTTCTAGGAGATCATAAATAAGGGTTTTCTATTACATTGGATCCTATAGCCTATTTCATTAAGTACGTGAACTTCCTTAGCCAAAAATAAAAACAAAATAAAACATTGAGAACCCAAAGTGAAAACCTCTTTGAGGTGATTTTGGACTAGGATAATAATAAATAAAAAGGCTAGTCTCTTGGTGAAAACCTATTTTAGGTGCCATTAGAGGGGGATGTTCACATATTTTTGATGAAGCTCAAGATGCCACCAATAACATGATAATATTTTGGTTAGAGATTAGTGTTGAAGAATAATAGGCCTTTGAACAGATTGTCTAAGAGTGTCCATAAGTGTTTGTTACATGGCCTTTGCCATCATTTAGTGATTCCAATTCATCTTATATGGGTGAACTTTATGAATCAATTAGGAAAAAATATTATGGTATTGCTAATAAGTTTACCTTCTTGCTGACTCTTCTAGAATATGATTCTACACTCCTTGTGGAGGACACTTCTGAAGTTAATATTAGAACACTAGCTGATCTAAAGTGGATAAAACTAGGCACATCCCTCATTGAGGAGGGCTATGAATTTATTACTAATCTCCTTAGGAAATTTGTTGATATTTGTTCATGGGATTATTCCAATATTCTAGGTTTAGATCTTTACTTGGTTATACATCGTCTTATAATACATCCTGGTGCCAATCTAATTACATAGAAGCTGAGGAAAATGCATCCTCATATTATCGTATTAGTCAAGAAATAACTAAAAAAACTCCTAGTAGTATGGTGCATTCATCCCATTGATTATTGTGAGTGGATCTCAAATATCGTGTGAATTAGTAATAATCTAGAGAGTATCAGATTATGTACTGACTTATGTGACATCAACAAAGCCTACCTATAAGGATAACTTTCCTCTACCAAATATTGACATGATTATGGATTCCATAGCTGGATATGAGTTGCTTTCTCTCATAGATGGTTTTTTAGGATATAATCAAATCAAGATCACACTAGAATATCAACACAAGACATCATTCACCACTCCTTGGGGAACAATTTTTATTATTTAATGCCTTTCAACCTCAAAAATACTGGTGCCACATATCAATGTTTAATGATTTTCATTTTTCATGACACAATGCATGATATTATTGAGGATTATGTTGATGGTATCCTAGGAAAATATAAGACTAGAGTAAGACATCTAGAGGTATTGTGCATAATATTTGAATGCCTCTGTGAATACAAAGTCATGCTTAAACCTAAAAAGTGCATATTTGTCATCACTTTAGGCAAATTACTAGGCTTTATTATCTTTTGTAGGAGCATTGAAGTCAATCTAGCCAAGGTTAAGAACATTTCCAAGATTCCACCTTCATCTACTTTGAAGTAACTTCATAGTTTACAGGGTAAGATATAATCCATTAGACACTTCATTTCATAACTGGGTGATAAATTCCATCTTTTTACCCATTTTTTAATAAAGGGAACCACCTTTTCATGCAATTATGATTTCCAAGAATCCTTTGAACACTTGAAGTAATTCTTGGCTAATCCACCTATTCTATTACCAATGACACCAAAAAAGCCATTACTACTCTATTTATTTGTAACTAAAATGCCCTAGGGGCACTTTTGGCCCAACATAATGATTAGGGGAATAACATGTAGTATACTATTTTAGCCACACATTGGTTTGGTATGAGAATGATTATACGCCAATAGATAAATCTTGTTTAGCCATGGTCTTGTCAACCCATAAATTACATCACTACATGCTTAACAATAAGACCATCATCATAGCCAAAGTAAATATGCTCACGTGTCTACTTTCAAAAACATATTTACAAGGATGCATGACTAAATAGATCATGTTTTAAAGTGAATTTGAGATTGAGTATGTTAATTAGAAGGCCATTAAGGGACAACTAATTGCATACTAACTTGTCGAAGCTCCCCTCTCTGACACTCAATGACTTACCTTTGGGTTTCTAGATGAGTCCATCATGATTATACCGGAAGCATCTCTTGAAACATAGCAATGGACACTTTATTTTTATGGTTAATTCACATATTTTGGATTAGGATTAGGATTTATATTCATAACAATGAAATGGGACCTTATTCCTAAGTCTTTTTATATAAATTTTCCTTGTACCAATAACATGGCTAAATATAAATCACTCATTGTAGGACTTTGCTTAGTAGTACAATGTAATATCCAACATTTAATGGTTCATGGATATTTTTATATTATCATCAATCAAGTCACAAATCAATTCTAGACCAAGGATGAGAAACTTATACCTTATAAAAACATGGTAGATAATCTCAAACAAATAATTACTCATCTTTAGTTTGAGAAGATACCTCAGGCCAATAATATAATAATAGATTCCATGGCCATGATTGGTTCTATGATTCATATCACATATAAGCCTAGATATTATCATTTCCTTGTTGAAAATTTTCTAGTACCAACCCAAAAACCTTTGATCATTGAGATGATTTATGATATTGTTGGTCCCAGTTCTTATTGGTATGTTGATCAATATGATTACCTTCATGACTAGACCATCCCACCTAACCTTTATCATAAAAAATAAAAACACTTCATCCATCAAGCCTCTCTTTATACATTACTTAGACCCACACTCTATCATAAAATATTTTATGGAACTCTACTTCATTGTTTAACCTTGATAGAATCTGGGTTAACTTTGAGGGAAGTTCAATAAGGGTTTTATAGGGCACACACTAGTTGGGTTATCCTTTCGAAAAAATTAATGTGTATTAGTTATTATTATCTAACCATGGAATTTGATGCTTCTACTTATGTTAAATGGTGTGTACAATGTCAGAAGCATGCTAATATGATACATGCTTTAGGTCAAACACTCAAACCATTGACCATGTTTTGGGTATTTTCAATGTGGGGAATTGACCTTGTAAGAAAGGTTAACCCTACATCCTTATATGGCCATAAATATATCCTTATCACCACATAATACTTTAAAGTGGGTGGAATCCATTCCCATAAATTATGTGATTAGTAAACAAATATCCAATTTTATTTTCAATCACCTCATCTGTCGCTTGGGATTCCCTCTGACATTATATCTGATAATGGCAGTTCATTAAAAAATAAGGACACAAAATCCCCTTATGTTGAATACCATATTTCCCAACATTTTTCACTCTATACTTCCTATATGGAAATGGCCAAGTAGAGGAATCTTAAAAGACCATTATAAATATCCTTAAGAAGATCATCAATGATGTTGGACATGATTAACACTTTTAACTTTTCTATGCCCTCCATGCTTACCAAACCAATTTACACACTCCAATAGGAGCCATACCCTATTCCCTAGTTTATGGTACTGAGGCCATCCTTGTTGTTGAGGTTGAGTTACCTTCTCTACACATTTAATTGAAGCATATCCTTGATGATGAGGATTATAAAGTAGATCATTTGTAATAGCTGAAACTACTAGACTAAAAATGAATGGTAGCCTTGAATAGCCTTCAAGCATATAAAAACTGGTTGCATTGTCAACATAACAAACATGTCTAACATAGAGAATTTGACCTTGGTGATCTTGTAATTAAATAAAATTATAAAAACACCAATGTTAAATGTAATAAAAAGAGAAAGTTTAAGTCTAGCTAGTTAGGGCCTTATATCATCATTGATAATTATTATTTTGGGGTATATAGGTTAGCTACACTAGAACAAGAAGAAATTAATGATCTGATGAACATAACACACCTCAAGCACTTTTTCACTTGAGTGACCTAAGGTATTGTCTATGAGGATCATTTAATTTGTGTCATGACTATACATTCATATTATGCCATGTTCATTTCCCACCATGCCTCTCTTATTTTTGTTTCTCTTCTCCCGTTACCCTCATTTGGCCTTGGTTCTAATCCATTGGTAGTTCAGACAATGTCTATGGTTGGATTCAGAAGTGGCTTCAATAGATGATTCAAACTTAGGATTACTAAATTACTTATTTAAAATGGTAGTTTCTTTGAGCATTGTGATAGTGTACATGGAAATTGCATCCTTTACTATTGCCAAGTTTTTTACCATTATACCTTGCCATACCATTATACTTGTGTCATTTACCTATTCAAATGCTTGATATTTCTTAGTTAGATTTTTTATTTTAGGGTGAACTATAGTGGATTGAGGTCCATTTGGACTATGTAAGTAGTGCTCAATGTTTTTTTAGGTGAGCTTGACCACCTTTAATCCAACACTCATTGTTTTACAAGCAACCTAAGCCAACACTCTCACTATTTTATGAACAACCTAAGCCAATGCTCTTGCCATTTTATGAGTTTACCCAATTTATATCTTATAATCCTCCATCAAGATGAGATACCTAAAAAACCTAAACATTTGAAAACCTTAAAATAACTTAGAAAATAAAAAAATTTAGAAAAGGGCTTACAAACTTTGTATGAGATATTAAGCCACAAAATTTTTGCCTACTTTTCCATTTTATTCTTTGGTAGTTTTACCTTTATTTTGGGTGGTGTGGTTTAAAACATTTACCAGGTGTAAAACTATGACCATTTCCATTTTCCTTTATCATTTAATGATTGTGTTCCCTCCCATTTCTAAGAGAACTACATCAGCTTGAGGTCCCCATGAATTATGTAAGTAGTGCTTGGATGCATGGGGCATCCTAGGTTAATTCAACCAATCTTGGTGATTGAGTTCATTTTCCAATTTCATTAACCATTCCTTGTTATAGGTTTGTCTTAAAACTACTCTTGCCATTTTATGGGATCATTCTTGTTCCAAACCATAGACATAGTGGACACAATGAACTATCAATTTATTTCACTTGTGAACACTCGAGTACCTTTTACCTTTCAATGTGGTTTTAGCCTAAACCACCCTCTCATAGTTTTATGAGTTCTTATGCCTAATGCTTGTGAGCACCAATCCCCTTTATTATTATGCTCTTGCCTATTTATGAGTCCATTCCTATTATCACCTACAATCAATTTTTATTTTACTTATCATCAATTTTCTTATCTTTCCAATTCTTTGGAGAACTACATTTGGCCTGAAGTCCATGTTGGACCTAGTGTCCATGGGACTATGTAGGTTGCATCCAATTTCCTACAGAATTTAGAATCAACTTGGCCACCCCTTCCTTATTCTTATATTCCCCCTTTCTATTCTTATAACATCATATCCATGCCATTATACCCTATAGCCCAGGGGTAACCTTTTGCCAAGAATAACACTTATCTTACAAATGCACATATAGTTTCATTAAGTAGTTTTAGTTCATTACTTTTTTGTATTTTGTTATTTGTTACTTTTTCCTTAAATTAGTTTGTTTATTATCACTTGCCTTAGGTTAGTTTGTTGCATTTGCCTTAGGTTACTTTGTTTATTTGTGTTGTAGCTAGTTTTTTTATGGTTTTATTTTCCATTTATTTTGGTGCTTTGTGTTTGTTTATTTATTTCTTAGTTATGTTATTTACCTTCAATATGCTTGTTGACTTTAGTTTGTGTTTTAGTTCTTTACTTAGGTTTTTGTTGGTTTGTTAAGTTTTTTTATTTTAATTGGTTGTCGACTAACTTCTTTTCTTGTGCCTTCCTTGTCCTTGGTTGCTATAGGTTTATTACATTATGTTTACAATTAAGTCTTGTTTTTTGATATCTTGTACTTGAGTTGTGAGTATTTGTATTCATTACTACATTTAATTTATTATATTATATTTACACATAGGATTTGATTGATCATATCTTACACCTGATTTGATTATATTTACAATTTAATTGAGTTTTTCCATGAGTATGACATACATTGTTATTATGGTTTATTTATAAATATGATGCATAATGTCACATGCTACAAAAAATTAGGGCAAAATATCTATCAAACATTGGTGCCAATAATATGTCATGACCCTGTTTAAACTTCATTTATTTAACAATGCTGATATAGTTAGTTATGAACTATTCAAGACTTATTTTGTTTATTTCATTGTGGTGTTATAGTTATATGATCTACGTCGATACATTTTATTATTATTGATTGAGATAGTTATTGATACACTATTCATTACAACATTGGATATTTATGCTTAATGAGTACTGAAATGCTATTCAGTTTAGATGTGTTATTTAAATGTTATTAATGCATTTATTGTATTTATATGTCTAGATACTACTGATGGTATATTTTTTGACTACATGGACAGGTACTTGAACTAAGTAATGTTCAGACCTAAACAATAGAGAAACATGGATAAATAGTGTGGATAAACTAAAATAGAAAATTCTATTATAAAAACTA
Organism: Torreya grandis; assembly: GCA_037957365.1. NCBI lineage: Eukaryota > Viridiplantae > Streptophyta > Pinopsida > Cupressales > Taxaceae > Torreya > Torreya grandis. The sequence continues at coordinate 1,394,954 of JARHVA010003008.1, forward strand.
AGCTTAACAATATTGTTGATTAAGTCATTTTATTTAATTGATTTAAGTGATGAGTGATATCATTTTAATTTTAACTTCATTATTGATTATTTTTAGTTAGTTTTGACCCTTGTAAAATAATTACTTTACTTGATGTTATCGATTGCAAGACTTGTCAGCTTTGCTTAATGACTATCAACTTTGACATGGCATTCAATCACTTGTTAGTCAATCTGGTTTAGTATGTTTTTGTTGGCATAATGACTATCAAATTTAACATAGCATTTAATCACTTTTTTTTAGAATATTTATTTGGCATACATTGTTTTTTATAGTCAAGTTGGCTTGGATTTGTGCTAATATTGTTAGAAAGTCATGACCCACTTTGGGGCATTGGCAATTAGTTTGATGTTTTTTAACCATACAAATTTAGAGTTGTGGTATTGGATCGAATCACCATGAACATGGGTTGAGACTCTTATGAAGGGTTTTTAGGTTTTATTTGGTCATTTTGGCTTGTTTGTTGAAGAGCTCTACACCTTGGGGAGACTACCAATTTTATTGGCATGGTGGCCAAGGGGAATGAAATGCATTTTATGCATTAAGTTTTTTGAAGAGTTTGAATTACAGTTAATCATTGGTCTTGTCGATCATGCAAGAGTTTAGTAGAGTTAATTAGGGTCAAATTTGGTTTATATTGGTTAACTAGTTTTGGTTGAGGCATGTAGATTTTTGGATGCATGTTTGGCTTAACATTTTAGGAGCCTAAAATTGAAGAATGTATTATTTTATGGTCAATTTCTAGATTCTAAGTAAGTGGCATTTTAAAAATTCTAAGTTACATTATTTAATAGGTTTTTAATGGTGAACTGTTATTGTTTTAACCATAAACATTGGCATTTATATTATACCTATATTATGGTATTTTTAGTTAAAACCCTAACTGGGTTGATGGATTATATTTTTATGTTCAATTACATGATGGCCATTGTATGACTCAGACATGGCTTTTTTTGGATACAATTATGAATATTTATATAGTTATATATATTTTATTATGGTTATGTTAGATATATAGTGTGCACATATATTTGATATATATTGTTTTATTTATTTAGCTAGGGTTTAATGTTTTGATACACCATTTTTATCTAATGGCTATGACTGTGTATTATTATGACTGCATTGTGTTTTAATTTTTTTATATAATTTAAAACCTTAACTGGGTTTACATAGTTTTTTAGAAATGTTTTTTGGTGTTAATTAAGCCTACTATTATTGTTGATAATTTGGCCTCCCAAGAAAAATATCAACCCCTACAGTTCAAAACTTTATTTGTCATGTCCTATGAGCTTGTGGATGGTCATCTTACACCTTATAAAGTTATCAAAATAGTATTTTCAAGCCTTGGTTTGTACTTTTTAATGTTGTTTTAATGAAATTAAGGTAAGTGTTATTCTTGAGCTTATGGTTATATAGTCATTTCTAGCATGGTCAAGTGGGTTTACGAGTATTAAGAGGTCTAGGGGATAGATTTGTGTCATATAACATGTGAAAAAGTCATATTAATTATCCTTTAGTCTGTATAGGTGCCAAAAAAGGGTGCCAACATTCATTTCTAACATTACACCCCTCTTTACAATGCTTTATTACCCATTTTATAATGTGTAAAGAAGGTTTTGTGAGAAAAGGACAAGTGTAAAGTAGAAATAAAATATGGACATATCACTACATGTCTATAAAAATATTTATAGACTTTAGGGGCACTTGACATATCATCTCCATCAGTTTTTAGGTAGATTAGTAAGTTTTCATGGCAAAAAGTGGAGGGTTTTACATCATCTATATAGGTTTTTTAGAGAAAGATCCTATTTAGGCACATAAGAGTATCCCTTGATGCCTTTAATGATCAAATACACACTTTGGAGGGATTTTTAAGTCAAAAAGGGTTAAAAAATTACTTTTTCTTCACATCATCCTCCTTGGCAGCTCAAAGAAACCAATCAAGTTTCTATTTGGTACAGATAGGAGAGAGAAAGTGAGGACCTAAGATTTAGGTCAAAGTAGGGGAACCTAGTTGGATTCCATTTTATGAAATTAGTTATTATACTACCTTCTCCTCCTTTATGGACAATCACTAAGAAGGTGAGAGACTCACTATGTTTTCTCCATCCAGGTAGGTTTTATGTTTACTTCATTTTATCCATTTATAAGCATAATTAAAGAGGAATGGAAATTTGGGTGACTTATTAGGGACCTAAAAAACATTTATACACCATTAGGAGACAAGGTATATTTAGTTTGGTCAATCTATAGGAAGGTAGTAGTAGGTTTTTGATGAATTTGAGGTCCAAACCACTAAAATAATTTTTGTCATGATTATTTATAGATATTATAAATAATATCAAGCCCAATATACTTTATATCCTATTACACTTACATCTAATATTTAAAATAGTTTTTCAAATCAATTCATGGTGGCATGTTCTTAAGGGAGAAGCTGGTAGTCACAAATGTACATAGTTTTGCATTGTCCAGATGCATGGAAGGTTTAAAGAGTAAAAATTGAGTAGAAAATAAGAGGAATATGACACCCTTACAAATCATTATCATCCCATATAATATGAATGAACACTTGAATGAGTCATAATGTGTCTCTTTTAGGTCAATGCAATAAGACTGGTGAACCTACCCTATAAGTCTGCAAGTTCTCTAGGCCACCATTAGTACCAAAATTTAGTTACAAAAATAATATGATATTTTAAAATACTAAATGTAGTTAAATATTAATTCCATAAAGATAATATAACCATAATAAGCATTTTTGAATCTCAAGTGTAGTCCATTTTGCACCCTTAGGGACTATATAGGCTGAGTTGAATTATGCAGGTCTAGATAGAAAATAGACTTATTATGAGGAGAGATAGATTTAAAAGGGAACCCAAAGGATAATTAAGTGATTTTTAGAATTTCCATCTCTATTGGTTTCATCAAGAAGCTGAGCATAAAGGATCCAATTAGGCTTAAAGGAGCTGAATAATGATACACAAGCTTATGTATAGAGTCCTAATAGAACTTACTAAGTCAAAAGAATGAGGGTCTAAAAGCACAAATATTTTTAAGACATGTGTGAAGATGTTTACAATTAAAATATGATTCATATATGCACCATGAAGATATCAAAGTAATGAAAATGTAGACCTACAGGTCTACAGACTTGTAGGTTTTTATTTTCAAGTGTATGAGATAAGCTTGTATAGAGAGATAGAGAAAAATGCCAAAAAAGACATGAAGAATGTATTCAAGGATGAATTATATATTAATGTTCAAGTATCATAACACTTGAGGTCCTGAAGGAGTGATCAATAGGGATGGTTAAGATGGACTTATAAAACCCTAGACACACAGTGAACTTTCTGCATACAGATTTGCCTAGTTACTTTGGGATGCTGAGAAGGTTCATAAGGTATATAAAAATATTAAGGTATTATGTATCATGTTTCATCACTTAATGAAGTCTCAAAATTATAATGATGATCAAGGAGTGTGTATGTATAACTCATTCAAGTAGATTTAATCAAGCACTTACAGGTAGGGTCACATAGGTTAGTAAAAGTGTAAGGAACCTTGCATAGGGGTGAGGTGAAAGAGTGAAGATAGAGTCCCTTAATTGTTTTAAAAGGGTTATTAATGAATGTATTTGATGTTTTAGTCCTTTGAGACATTAGATATTATTGATAGGATAACTAAATATAATAGGCCTAAATATCCAGTCACAAGCCTATGACTGAAAGTTAAGAACATTTGCATGTTTGGGGAATTTTTGAGGTTGGGAAACATTAGAGGGGGATTTAAATGTCACAAGGTAAGTCTATAGGTTTTATAATCATAAATGTGGGAAAATATGCACTTTTTAGACCCCTAGGGTCAAACTAACATAGTAACTCAATAACCCTAAGCCCATGAATAAGATCTCTGTAGACATTTAGAGGAGTGGACAAGGAAAAAACCATGGAAATTGGTCAAGGAGGTTATCATAGACCTATATGAGGTATTATAAGTCAGAAACCAAACATATTTTGCTCTTTTCACCCTTTTCCTCTCTCTCAACCTCCCAGAATGTGGGGTTTTAAGCTCAAGAGCAAATTTCTTCACGTTATAACATCAGGGGGCAGATGCATGGGGTCATCATATAATAGGGAAGGTTGAAGGGGTTTGTATATTGAAAAATCATGGCATTGGTTTTTTAGTTCAAAACCTTAGGGCTATGAATAATCGTTAAGAGATCATGCCACTCAAAACCTACCTAAACTAGTCCTAATGACCCAATGAAGGAAAACTTGAGATATTTGCACTAAAATTCCTTGAATTGGATTAGAAGACACCTTGAACTCATAGTGCACTCCAAGGAGGTCCTACTCAGGCCATTAATTATATGGACACCTGTATAGATTCATAATAAACTATAATTTTATAGGGTTTTGGGTGGAAAATAGGGTTATGAGGATATCAAGCTTATACAAATCATTAAATAGGGTAGTGTGAAGCATATTTCACATTTTAAAATAAGAACACTCATAGTTCATATTGGAAATGCTGCTATAGGTTTGAGTTAAAGAGCCAATCAGAAATGCTAAGTGAGAGGTGACCTAATCACCTAAATGAACAAGAGTTGCAAGTAACACTATTTATAAGGCATAAGTCATGGCATTTTAGGATAGTTTAGGCATGAGACAAGATAATTTACCCATTCCTAAGGTCTTATGTAATTCTCATGGCCATCCAAGCAATAAACATCAAGTGACTAGGCCTAGTTGCCTAGTAGGCCTGTTTGGTCAACTAGATAAGATGAGTATTGGCATAGAGGGATGTTGAGAGAGTAATTATAGGGTCATAACATACTTATGATTGATTCATAGGGGTGAAAAGGTATAATTAATGGACATTATAGAGAATTAGGTGGTTTAAAGCCTATTTAAAATGCACAAGGGGAAGGGCAGGTTACTTAATATTTCATAGAGGCCTAATTGGACCACTTTTCAACCTTTATAACTATAAAAAGGAGAGATGGTTGACCAGGTTGGCATGATCACACTTTGAATATGGTTAACCAAAATTGAAGAATCCTCCATTAGGCCATTTCATACACCATATTATCATTGAAAACTACTCACCACCAAGGCAATGCATGGGAAGAGTTGTGGGGCTGGTTGTAACTACTCATTTGGTGAATAATGGTCATTCATGACCTCTCCATGCCCCACCCACACCACATTATCTTCTATCTCTTGCTCATGTCCTATAAATTGAGGATCTAAGGCCATTATACCTATTCCTCTACTAGGTATGAAGAGATTCTTCCAAAATTTATACTTTGTAAGCTCTTAAACTGATATATGGATAATTTTAGCTTATCTATACTAGTTTATTGTGTTTTATGCTTGTTTGATTTGCATAAGTGGTAGGTTCTCTCCCTTTTCATTTCCTTTCCTCACCTGAATACTAGTATATTATTCTATGTAGGTCACATAATTTGTGAAGGTGTTAGTGGTTAATCTTGGAGTGGAATTTGATTGGTAAGTGTCTTGAATTAGACCTTATATTCATAACCCTCAATTTATGATCATGTAACACCACATCTATGTGAAAAACTAATGATTATAAGCCTTTTGAGAGAGTGGTTTAGTTATTAGTCCTTTGTCTTGTTTCCTAGTGTTATTTAAATGTCAAATAGAGTAGACACAACATATTGGTGCATCACCTCCAATTAGATAGGTTTCATTTCATGCTTCCCTTCTATCCATTTTCACTATCAAATTAGGTAGTTTTAGGATTTGATCCATAATTTATGCACCAAGGGAGCTATCCTAATAAAATAAATGTTCATTTCATCAACTAGGTCACCCACACCTACAGGTGATCCTATTATATTAGCTAGATGAGGCAGGGTTGAAACTCCACTACCTCAAGAGGTATAATCAAGACTGATAATAGTTTCTAGCATACCTAGTGGGACTAGATTCAAGAATCTTGGAGCACATTCCATCATCATTCAGTGATATCAAGTAGCTGCAAGAATTGAAAAAGCTTAGTATGATGATTCTTCTATTGAATCTATCCTCACTTTACCACTATTTGTAAAACTTTTCTAAATTTTCCTTTGAGGTAATGACTATTCTATAGCCTATACAGATACTCAAGTAAGGGATTATGTCAATAATTACTTTGATAGGAAGGCCAAAATAAAGTATGTAGATAGGATTGAGTGGGTATGACCACACTAACCCACTTCCATCCAAATACTAAGTGGTTAAAACACTTTTTAATGAAGTTATTGATGAGTTATGTACTTTGTCTAATCTTTGTGTTGGTTATAACATAGTTATGGATCTAATTACGTGTTTCCATGCTAAACTATAGTTGAGACTTTATTCCATAGTTGTTATTTTGATATATATATATATATATTTATATTTATGGTTGTGACATAGTATTTCCCCTTGTTCACAATAGGCATACATAAATAAATCTAAACCCATAATAACTAAATCATAAGGACTATACTATGTCCTAATGAGTATGTGCATATTTGAATAAACATATATTACAATTTATAAATGTGAGTAGATAATAAATTTTTAACATCTCATATACATGGCATGCCTATTGTACATGAATAAACATATAACATATTTGATATCATATACATGTGTGAATAGAAATTAAAAAATAAACATGAGGCCATAACACATCATGAAAAATCAAGTAAAGATCATCACATGTATATAAAAATAATAAAAATAAGTGTATAAGTCCATAGACCAAGTATATATCTCATAATAATTAATATACAACATGACTATATATATGTCATAGTTACAAAAACAAAAATGTCAAAGAGCTATGCAACATTAGCTCTGACTCTAAGAACCCATAGGTCATGTGGGAGGTTATGGCCATGGTGGCCTTGGTAGTGGAGGTAGTCATGGATACTGAATTGACTCTCTCGAAGTTACTCTAACATGTGTCTTTGAACTTGACTAGGAGGGCCTAATACCAGCTCTCTATGTGTCCCAAACCTTAAATGTAAGAATATGATGGTCCTTAGGAATATTAGTCTCATAAGCTCATTGATAGTAGAAGGCCTCATCCTTAGTCTAAAGGCTCTCCAACACCATCCTAGAAAATCTTTCCTATATACTTGTTCCCTATGCCTCATCCCACTCACATTAGATCCTTTGAACATCTACCTTGGCTTAATCTCTCTACTATAGCCTAATCTCTAATAGTCTATTTTTGTCCTTATACCTATGTCATCATTGATACATCTAACTTCATTAAGTCAATATTTGATCAAAGGGAAATAATCTATCCATCTTTATGAGTCACATGTACCTATAGCTAACCCATTATATTATCTAAGCCCTCAATTTCACCTAGTGTAGTAGTGATCTCCTCCTTAAATAGGGTAGTTTTCCTATCTACATGAGTCTTTAATGACCATACCTCACATGGATCTATCTATATACCTTCTTAACCAATACCTAGATCCCCACCCTAATCCACCACCATCTCATCCTTACCTTGATCCACCTCTATCTCATCCCTTCTTTGAGGCTCTCTTTGTATTAGTGCTTATCCAACCTATCCTTGTCCCAATGCATGTGGAGGCACTATTTATCTCTATGGAAAAAATTGGGCCCACCATATAACACAGGCTAACATCACACCTTCATCTATGGCTCCTTGCTCATAATCCCACTAAATCTATGGTACTCCCCCATAACTCCCTGCATCTATACTCCTTAGAATCACTGGTGTAGCTCAGTTGATCTCTCATGTACTATGAGAAAACCACCTAGGATAATATGGTACATCTTATAGCATCCCAAACTATTGTAACACCTAATTTGTCCTATACTCCTCTATAATGTGTGTCTACTTGATTTTTAAAAAACAATTAGAAGTCATATAGGTTGTATACCATCTATTAGATCTCCACTAAATATGTAGAGCCAAGTAGGGCCACCAAGTGAATTATACGACTGTTAAATCATCTATCATATATTGATAGTGGTAGATATTGATGTAATATCACCTATGTCATACACTTGTCTGAGTCCATCTATATGATACTAGATCCTATGGACCTTGTACCTATCTCTATCCTACTGGGTGATTTATAACTATATTCTCTCATCCCTAAACTTAGAGTAATGTTATCAAACCAATACTCTAGCATCCTTGATAGGTCATCACACATAAGTCCTTGTATAACTAGGCCAATACTACTAGCCCCCATACAAACCTAGCTGTCTCATCTATCATGGCTATAATCATTCCTCTTAGGCCCATATGAAAAAATTAGATGTTCTTGTTAGTAAATAGTATGCCATTAAAAATCAACATCAATACCATGACCTCCCTATCAATCAATGCTGGTGGTGTTGAATCCTCAAATAGTAGGTCATAAAGCTAAATGTTAGTATAGAGCTCTAGCAATTTAATATCAACCTTCCCAAGTAGCATGAGAATGTCTTAGTAGCTAGAAAAATCATATAACACAACCTGTTAGTGTGCTAGGTCTATCTAGAATAATCACCAACCTCTCATTGGTAACTTTAGTATCTACCATGTGTCCTCCAAAGTCACTATCACCTCCCTTATTGGTAGGTATAAATTAGAAGTCTCTAAGTGCTAATGCTCATCCAATGTACTCAAGTAAGCTTGGTACACTCTAATCACATGCATCCATGCCACATCTAGTAGGTTGATGACCTCCAAGAATGCACACATCTCCTCCATCCAAATCTCATTGGTCCGTAGGTAGTGTGACCATTACTTTCATGTTGTCATGACGTCAAGACACTCCTACAACCAAAAATATATTAGTTTTAGGATATATCTACCTTAAAAGTTTCCTTAGTAAGCACCTATCTTTGTTCCCCTCTCTCCTAGAGGTTTGACCTATTTTGTGCCTTAACAAGTTCCTCTAGGTTTGCCCTAATCTGACTTATCTTAGTTTTCTTTTTTGGGTTAAGTCACCATTTTTATTAATAATGAAGTCATTTTTAGGCATTTTATACCATTTTAGATGATATCACTCTTTTCATTTTTTATTAAAATGATGACTTTGCCTATTTAGGGTGAAATCACCAATTTAATGATTTCCATAAAAAATCAATGAAGTCACCATTTAAAATTGGGTAATGTCACCATTTTGCCTACCATGAAAATAATGAGTTCATCAAATTTTACCCTAAAAATTCATTAAATGTGCATTAAATTTTAAAATATCAAAGGGGTTCACTTATCGGCTGACCATCATGTGGTGGTCTCCCATGCTCTCGAACCTAGTCACTCACATTCCTCCATCCTTATCCACGAGCCGTCTTTTGCTGCTTTTCTCCATAAGGCCACAACTCAAAATTAGTAATTGATAGGGTGAAATTTTTTGTTTTTTACCCCATGGGGTTAATATATATCTTGAAAATTTATTTTTTCGCCCATAGTTCCTAAAGTTCATTTCATTCGTTCTAGGTCTTATTTTTGACTATGTGGTCCATTTTTTAGGTCATTCATTTTTATATTCCTTATTTTTGGACTATTTTATCCCTAGTCTATGTTGTTGGGTCTTTTTGGAGACATGTATTATAACACTATTTTTCTTGGTTATATCATATGCTAGTTAGGACATGCATCTTTATGCTAGCAGATACCACATAATTGTACCATTCCACTCTATTAGCTCATTGTTAATCTATGTTTTAGATTCATTACATGAGATCCCTTTGCCAATTTACCATAAATCAATGAATAACTCTACCTTACTAGGGAAATATTGATTTTATCATGTTCAAAATCACCTTGCTAGGGAAAAAATCAATTTTATCACATTCAAAACTACCCTTTCGGGGCAAGATCAATTTTATCATGTTTAAAATTACCCTAATGGGGAAACTCACTATGTCAATGATTAAAGACACCTTGTTGGGGAAAAAACATTATTTAGACCTCTGCTACCAATAGACCATATCATTTACCTCTTTTTTATTACCCATTCAATGGCATTATTTGCTACCTATCACCTCGAGGGGCATCTATGGCTCATAAATCACCCTCTAGGGTATTAGCTTGTGCCTATTGGCTTGTAACAACCTACAGTTGTCAACACAGAATAAAAAAATTAAAATTTGCAACTGAATTTTTTTTCCATTCTTTGAAATGATGTTACTATGCCTGTCTTACAACTCCTTCTCAAACATGGAAAAAATGTATACACTCCTTTTTGGCCATTTATGTGTCTAAATGAACACTAGAACAAGCCTAAAATAACTAAAACATATAAAATCATCTACACATTAGATGTAAATGACCTAAATCATATTAATTCTTCCTTATTTGATGTAATACCCTATACACAATGATAACCTCTTGTTTATTCATCCCCAATCAAGTTGTGACCTAACAAATTAACATTTTTAACTAATTAAGTGAGGCACTTAACTAAATGATTGAAATGACCAAAATACTAAACATGATTGATTAGCCAAATAAATCAAATTAAATTCTTAAGTGAAAAATCCATGTTGAATTAATGAATATGTAATTTTTAAAAATGAATTTTCAACATATATCAATGAATATAATATCATGATGATGCCATCAAACTCAAAGAAAAAAATGGAAATATCAACATAAATGAAGGATGTTGAGTCATGATTCCTAAATGAAACCTCTATCCTAAAAACATAAATGCATTAAACCTCCCAACCTTAACTCAAACCTAACTACATAGGGGTTGGAGTTAGCAAAGCTATAAATACAAGAACCATGACCATTCTTCAACAAGATTTTAAGTGCAAAGAAATAACGCCAAAGTATTGCTAGAGAGCTTAAAAAATAGACTCAATCCAAGCCAATTTCCAAGTGAAAAAGAGTATATGCTTCCTATGAATCACTAAAATTGTCAAGGATCAATTGTTCACAAACTAAGTAAAGCCTTCTCTCATGCCGATTGCAAGATAAAGTCATTCTAGGAAGGTAAATGCTATTTTTGTATTCCCTTTCTAGATTTATTTGTTTTAAAATAATTGATCACTATAGTATTTAGGTTTATAATGTCAATTATATTTGATTTATTTTGGTTTATCCATTAACAAGAGGAACTAATCATCTTATTTGGATTTCTATGTTCTAATGGTCTCTCAAGTACTAGCTGCCTAGTAAAGGGCTTTTCTTGTTGCTTACCCTTTTGTGGTGAATTAACCTTAGTAAGTTTGATAATTATCTACCTAGGTATAAGTTCTTATTATTCAATAGGATGCTCATATGGGATTTCATAAACTATAATTACCCGATTAACATGAATGTATTTAACACACCCATGCACTACATAAGAATTCTCAAAGTGTATAGATCCAAGGTCTTCCCAATAACATATCAAATATTCTTGTGGAAAGTATAACTAAAAAGGTAGTAACCACATGTTTAGGACCAACCTATAAAGGTAGGTCAATCTCACCAAGAACCTTTTAGGAGGTCCCATTGAATGCTCTAACTGATATAGTAGATAGATGTAAATATTGATGAGTATAACCTAGATGCACAAGTAATGTCATGGAACAAACATTTTTGATTTTAAAATTATTAATCATAGCTCTATGTATAGGTTGGTGATCAAGGAATGCTTTGATTAATAAATAATGAAGATCAAAGTCATCATCCTTAATCAAAGTGTCATAAAAAGTAATATAAGGTCTCTAAACAATAGGAGGTATGTATCATGTATAAGTAATAATAATCCCATCTAATGGGTGCCAATAATGGGATGGAGGAGGATGTGCATTATATGCCATTTGCACTTCTAGTTTTGTCTTAGAATGGTCTTGCAAAGGATGGTTAAGTATTTTTTTTTCTGGTAATCACCATGTTGTAAACTTGATTCCTTAGGAGGATCATCAAATGTAATATTTTGGTCATCAATAAGGTCTTGGATAATATGATTTAAGGTAAAACATCTATTCATAGAATGTCCTAGTCCTGAGTGCTAATCACAATAATCATTTGCATCATATCCTTTAGGTATATGCCTACTCATATCAACCTCTATAGGATGAGGGAGATATATAATATAACACTCTACTAGCCATGGGAGCAATGAAGTGGGAGACTCAGGTAAGCATGATAATTATCTCCTTGGTGCATTAGATAAGATAAGCCAATTAGGCTGATGTGAAACTACATTAACTATGGTGGTTGTTTTCCTTTATAGGCTCAAGAGGTTTTACCTTATAACTTGGTTTGATTGTAAACTTGGTACTAGATGTAGATGTAGTTGGTGTGTTTGTTACATACTTGAGCTTATTTAATGAAATAAGCTTCATTTCATAGTCCCATAAAACATGGTAGAAGTCATCAAAAGATTTAAACTTATTAAAAACAATGAACTCATCTAAAGGAGAAAGTAAACTTTGCTTGAATATGTCTTTCAACTCCTTATATGGCATATGATTGGTCATTTTAACCAACATTGTCTTGTAACTCAAGACATATTCATTGATAGGTTCATTTGTTCCTTTTTTGATTTTGGAGATATGAGCATATGAATTTTTTTCAAAAATATTAATGAAAAAGTGTGCCAAAAATTGATCCGTGGGAGGTTTAAATGCTTTCATAGATTGGAGAGGTAAATCATAAAACCAACTCAAAGTATAGTCTTTGAGGTTTATTGGGAATAATTTAGCCAAAAGTATATCATTAGAGGCATAGTCAAGGCATGTTGCATAAAAGGATCAAATATGTTATTCAAAATCACCCTTGGCATCATAAAATGTGAACTTAAGTGCAAAAAAATTGGTTGGCAAAGGGTGCAAAGATATCTCAAGTGCAAGAGGGTTATGTAACACATCTCGAGAATCATTATCATGAGGAGACTTTAAAGAATTTTATTCAATGTATCTAACCTTGTCCTCTAAGGTCTTTATAACTTAAAGGAGTGTTTGAAATATGGATCCATTGGGATTTAGATTAACAAGATGAGTAGTCACCAAAGGTGATGTAATCATGGTTTGAATAGGCATATAAATCAATATTTGAGTTGAAACATTTGTGATCCCCATGGTAAATGTAATAATAATAGTTTTAGGAAACAAATTTTGAAATACATATCAGTGCCCCCACTGGATGTATTAGGTTGTAATGTGTTTAGGGGGAGGGTTGTTGGTATATGGGTATGACCCATAGTTCTAATAACATGATCAATAGATGGACCTATTTGGTTATCTGTGCTTTTTTCATTCTTAGTTTATAAAATGGTTTGTAGGATTTCATAAAGATCTTTAGGTTTCGATGAATATGCTCAAGAAATAATGCAATTGCTTTCACTTATTCATGATCTATTTTCTCATTTTTATTGGTTTCATTAGACTCTTGGTTTTCATTATCAATATCTTCTTCTATGATAACCTCATCAATATGATTTTCATTCTCAACATTGGTATCATCATAATCCATAGGATTAGGTCCCTCATTAGTTTTAGACATATTATATGGTGGGAGGGGAATCTCAATGTGTTCAATAGGCACACCTCCAAATCTAGGGCTATGCCTAGGTTGCATGAAAAATAATATAAATAAGAAATGAAAAAGTACAATAATTTGAAACCATAATTGATAGAAAAACCCTAGGATTTAGAAATGTTTACATTCATATAAATTAGGTTAACCAAATGTTTAACAATAAAAATCTAGATTGGGGTAATCTAGGGTTAAAAAGGATAGAGATATCCTAAGGTACAAGGTTAACAAACCATCTCTATAGTTTTCCAATTAAATGCTAATCTTAGATATAACATATGTTGAATTCATTAAACTAAGATAAGATATAAATAGTAAGTATAACCATGATAGATATGGAAATGAAAAAAAACAAAGTACTTAACTAGTTCTGATGCTAACACAATTTTGGATCTAGAACAAGAAGAAAGTAGATTGGAAGAGGGTTCTATTAAAATTACCAAATTCTAGATTAAGTGCCTCTAGAGCTATGGACACTAGTGTTAGACTTGGATGGTTGTGTCGATGTTACTATATTAAACTAATGTAGGTGTTCTATACAAAATTTCTATTGGGAAAGAATGAAACCACTTGGATGATTATGGATTTGTCTTCACCTTCACTTTGGTGCATTCAAATTAGGGTCATGGACTATCACTCCTCATGAAATTGTAAAAACCTAGTTCTTCATCTTCATAGTGACCTTGGGGGAATATGGATTAATGGGCATATGGTGTCGAGTTGACCCTAAAGATACCTCTATCAATGAGCACTACCTACATAGCCAATACTGTGAAGAGGGCCTCAGAATCATGGAGCTATCCCTTATGTGTTGGCTTGTGTGTGAATCATGCAATATGTGGAAATAAGTTACAATAGTGACCTAGCTTATAACTAGGCAAATCAAGATCTTAGGTTGCTCCTTCAATAATTTAGACTTGTGTATGTGTTATTCCTATGATTTATATAAAAATAGGAGACAATAATAAATCTTTGCTTTATCAAGAGCTTGACTTAATTATTTGATAAGTTACCTTGTTCTGTGTTAGGTTGTAGGTCTAGAATGAATGAAGAATGATCTTATATTTATACTAATCCTCTTGGAGAAACAACTCACATTAAAGTACTTAGGACAACCATTAGGATACATTTCATTTGTAAATTAGATGAATTTAAGGAATTGGACACTTGTGTTAGAGTAGGGAACCTACATGAATGCAGGTGTCTATCTTGGATTATAGTGTCCAAGGAATATAAAAGTAGGTACAAGATAAAAACTTATAGGAGCATAATATAAGTATATTCTAAGCATTCTAAGCAAGATAGTAGATTTGGGTCATCAACATAAGTCTTGTCAGACTAAGAGATTAGCCAAGGGGCCCATGATAGAGTATATGCGAGACTTACAAAAGTGAGAAATGTCTAGAAATGAGAAGAATAGCCAAGGTCTAATTTTTCCAAGTATAAAAGATTGAGGTGCTATAAAATACATAAATATCATCTACATGTAGATGTTAGTGTTATGTGCCAAACTAAGTGTCCAATGCCACAAATTCATCAAAATTATAAATGAAACATATCCCAATGGTCATCATAAGTGATTTTATGTGAGATATTTCCAAAAGGGGTTAGTATATATACAATATCAACCCTCATTCATTCCTAACCTAGCATAGACCTAATAACACATTAGGCAACTTACTAAAAACATTCAATCAAACATTCAAGTGAGCAAAGCTTCCATATTTTTTTCTATTTAAATATTAGTCATAGGGATAGATCAGATATAAATATGAAGTACTGAAGGATCATTACATGAGACATATTTTCTAAATGACAAGCTAGGTCACTCTACATACTTGCTTATTACCCATTAAATCCTTATTCACACAAAAGCCAACACGTAGGGGAGAACTACATAAATTTGAGGCCTCTTTAGAGTATTGGCTTTGTAGGTAGCACCCATTAACAAGGGGTCCTTGGGGTAGCTTGACACCATGTTCCCACTAACCCATTTTACCCATAATCACTCAATGTGTGAGGAATATAGGAAATTATCATTTGACAAAGAGTGACAAGCTATGAGCAATATTTGAAGACACCAATAGAAAGGTGATAAAAAACCCAAAAAAGTAAAATTGATATATCTAAAAAAGAATATATAGTTTATAAGGGACACTAACATCTATAGGAGGACACTATTATCAATGCAAGTGTTTGAATTTGTCAGAAGTGTCTGAGGAAGAAAAATATTCAAAATCCTAAATGAATAGAACATAGAGCTTTGTTACATGACTGAGAAGAATTTAGGAAATATTAAAAGTCTAGAATAGAAAAACAAATAAAATATGATCTCTCTTATCCGTTAGTTATGTATATGTACAATCATTACTATATTTATTACACATGCTTAAATTAATTACATTGTCAAAATACTTTATTACATTGCCTAGACCTAAATATTGTCATATTGCATTCAAATCATTTTATCAACTTAGTGTGTTTATCTATTGAGCCCATTTTGCATAAAATAGTTCGGTGCCTCCCTAACTTGTAACTTTGGGGTTCACTACTGGACTAATCATCCTAGACCATAGACCTGGGGCACTGGCCTATCTAGTCAATAATGTAGTATTCATTCTTCCATTGGTTTTCATAACTTCATTTCATACTAGCACACTCCTTTTCTATACCAAACTCAAAGACAATTTCTTCTAGTACCATATTTTTATTGTCTTTTAGATCAAATATGTTCACTTTGTACACTCTTTGATCAATTTATTCCTCTAAATCCAAACATATGTGGGTTTTTACCTCAAATTAATCAGAGTTAGATTTTCCTTCAAAATATGTACATCTTAAAACCACATCCAAATAATCTATTGAGATCCATCCATATTCTTACTGTGGATCTCCCTCAAATAGGAAATCCTCAATGTGCACATCACCAAACTCAATGGATCATTTATCATATTTATGTGATCTAATCAAATGCCCTCCCCACTTCTTATGGGTCCCAATGAAATTTCCTTAATTAGGCCCTACATTCCTCTTAGTATCCTTATAAATAATTACCTTTTACCTACTTTCATTATATTTTTTCATGCTTTCTTCCCATTCATTAGGAGATTCAATCTATTTATAAGTTATCTTCTAATCAAAATTTTCATAAATTTTACTCTAATCTTATCCACACTCTATCTATACCTAAGTGTGATTATATTTAGCCACTCATTCTCATGTTCATGATTCCCTAATAAATCATGAGTATTTTTGATCTAGATCAAAATTTGTGCAATAAAAGATCCTTTAGGCTAATATAGAAACTAAAATTTTTCCTCATTCGAGCATGAGGATGTCAAAATAAATAAATATAGCAAGTAGTTATTAAACATGCCTCTCCATCAAACATATAAATATCTTGTCCATTCTTCATCCAATCTTTTCAACCAATTTATCCAATATTCATTCTAAGCATGTCCCAAAGTTTCAACTACTCCAAACTACATACATAACTAACCATGCATGGATGTGCTTTGGAAAGTCACATAAGAAGATATCATATAAGTCACTCTAGATATTGGCTTGTAACCATTTTTTTGACTTCAAATACTTACATATAACAACATCCTTTTAAAACTCTAAAGACTTCACCACAAACCAAGCCTCTACATGCTTTAGAGAGATGCATCCCACCATTCACATTAGTGATATCCATGTTCCATTAAAATAAGATCCTAAAAATGGAACCAAAATGTGGTAATTTTATAGATCATCCAAGTTATAATGTAGAATTAATATTTAAAAATAGATAAGAGGAAACTCACACTTACATCACAATCATATCACTTGATCCCAAAGACTTAAGCACTCATTTGAGTCATATCAAGAGAGATTAAGATGCCCCATCATGAGAGCAAAGCATAAATATATACACACGTGCATCAAATTATGATACAAATCAAAGATTAAAAAAATCATCTATGTAAATAATTGACTTTTTAAAAATCACAAGGCTCATCATGCCAATAAAATCCATCCCTATATTCATGTAAATATACATTCCTTAAAAAGCATGCATCATACAATGTACAATTATCACCATGAAAGGTTGATATTTACACATAAACCTCAAAGGTTATAATTCATTCTCCTTCCAACCCTAGATCAAATCTTCTTCCAAACTAATATTAATTAGTAACACCAAATAATACAACTTTGAATAGATAGTTAGTAAATATTTGATTAATATATCATATTCAAATGAGAGGCCAATACCCTTATTTATAGTTTTCACTTGACCCTTGAGACCCCTCCCAGTTATTTCCAACTCAAAATATTTACAAATTTTCATGCCAAATACATGTGCATCTTATAATATTCCATTATAGATTCATACTATTATTTGCATAGTGTCATATTCATATCGAATCTAGATTTATCTCATGTAATCCACATCTTCCTTATCTAAATGAGTACCATGTGTCAACTTATCTTTCATCATGTTTCCATATTCAAACATGTTTCCTCACCATGAGTGAGTTTTTTTTAACCTACACATTGCACATCATAGTGCATACACATACTCCTTTATGTTTGCATGATCTTTAAATATCATTTGTGTCAAAGAGTCTTATGTGTGTCTCACTTCTCCATCAATACTTGGATAAAATTTATATAATTACCTTAAGTGCAATTCTAGGGTTAATAATTAAAATTCAATTAGAATCCCTTTATTCATATTAAAGTTATGTATTTGAAATTAGTTGAAGATTAAATCATAAAGTGGGAAAATCACATAGATGTAACAACATAATGCTGACACACAAGAGTAAGTGAAAATTATTTATTATATATATTTATCACTATAGTAAATATCCATTTATAGTTATGGTGTAAAAAATAGAGGCTTATTTTCCATCTTCATCTTATTTACTAATGGTGGTTCCTTGGGTTTCTAAACTATCCATTATAATGACTCTTCTTCACTCTCCACTCCAAACTCCACAAAACCATATCACTATTTCACATTATTATATTTTCTTTGTCTCATCCTCACCATTTTATGTCCTCACACCATTATAATTAGGTCTCTATGTAATGGTTGATACTTTGTGGTAAACCCTCTTTCAAACCCCTTCAATCCACCTAATCAGTCACTCACTTCTCCTCATGGATAAACCTAGTTGTGTAATTTGAAACCCAGAATTCATACCACCATTGTGTTCTCAATCTTATGTAGTCTATTATCCAACATCATGATTCCCTAGTTCTCCTTACAGTATCATAATTTTCCTCACTCGACCATTCTCTTCTCCCTATTTAGATCTTCAAACTCAAATGCAAATTAATGTTTCTAATGCAATGTTATATTTTTATAACCCCAAATTCATTAACTAATTAACCTACCACATTAATTTTATTCTCACATGTCCTTGTCTCCAGAAGTGGCATCATCAACTTCCTTCTCTATTTCTTCTATTTTTATTCCTAGGTCATGCACATAATCTCCCTTATGCAAAATTTACTCACAGATTCAAGCCTAAAAACATGCTTCCATAATGAATTCATCCTTATCCACACTCTTTTTTGTGCATCCTTATACATTTACGCTTAAGTTTTTAAAAAATACCTCACACCACTTGACACATTCCAACTAAAATAAAGCCTTTTGAGTCATTCTTCTTCGCATTTACACACTTATCTACAAAATCTTGCCTTTCTTTCTTATATTTTCTCATCCCCTCAACCAATTATGCACATAGTCCTCTTGTACATGCTTTCCCTTCATGAAAAATATTATTAGGTAAATCTTAATAATCTTCTTGATCTAGCTAAAAAATTTCAATTCATTATCCATCTAATGCAAATAATTATTAACTAATTGTATTTGTAGTAACAACTATTGCACAACCTTTAGTAATTTTTTTATTACTTCTCCATTATCTAGATTTATTTCATAAGTCATTAGTATGTCATGTAATAACTTATTTTGTTTCACATGTCTATCCCACACTATAGATTCTTCTCCCATCATTTTCAACTGAAGCTCTACAAAATGATCTTCAAATTTTGTGCATTTTTTGTTTATTTCTATCTTAAATTTTGAAGCTTCCCTAAAATTATTCTCCTTTTTAACTTTGTATGTTTTAACATACATATGAATCATCAATTTTTTTAATTTATATCATATTATTTCACATGAACCTCCACATCTTCTTGTGCATACTAAAATATTTCAAATCTCTTATATGTTTCCTTAGCTTTTAAGCCAAGATTATTTTTCATGTTTGTTAACTGATCTACATAATCCTCAAACTTTGTATTTATATCCTTCAATCTCTCTACCTAGAGATATCTTTTGAGTATGTTATTTTGTGTAGAATCTATATGAAATAGGTATGCAACTACTATTCCCACATTTTCTAAAGGCATTTTCTCGCTAACAAGCTCACCCTCATAAACTTGTGGTCACTCATTTATACCAACTCTATCAACATATAAATTTATTCATTTTATTTCCTTAGAGTTTCACACTAATTCCTCAACTCATCTCTCACATATTAAACCTCCCTATTCATCATTAAACCCCTATTTATCCTTTTTCATAGATAGCTTTATCAATACTAGCCTGACAACCTATGTTGTAATTCTTCTTCAATGAACCACCTTAACACCTTCCTCTTTCTCATTAGTGAATACTCATATTTATCCTTCACATTTAACATGGTATTCATAAGGAATTTAATTTTTAGTTATTGAATATGACTATCAAAGACAGTTTTTAAGTTTTCATGTGCATCATCCATCACATTCCTATCTTTAAGCATCCCTAAAGACATTTCTAAAGCTGATAAATTAATTAATAGACTCTTTTTTCTTATAAAATGTGTTTTCATAAATTCTGACACTTTATTAGACTTATAATTTTACCATAGGTGAAACAAAAGAACACTAAGAACTAAGTTATGATAACAAAGCATAAAGACACAAATAAGTGCATCATCTTTACTCGAATAAAGCATAGAGTTTAAATATCATCTAATTACCAAAAAACACTACCACAAAAGACAAATCACTCAAATAACTCATCTTAAATTAATATTCATAACATCCTTATTACAAAACATAATCAATTCATTTACATTCATCGTAATCAAAGGAAGATATTTATGCAAAAATGCCATATAAATACTCTATGATTAAATCCTTTAAGCTACTTCAAGCTTTTCCCAAATACTCCAAATAAACATATATAAATTTATAATGATTCCATATCTCTCAAATGAGAGGTCAAGGTCCCTATTTATTATTTTCATTAACCCCTACTAGTTTTTGACGATTCAACTCTCCTTTGCCAACTACCATAACACATTTCCTACACATATCCACCTATATTGCATAATACGATAAAAGCATATCCTTATCCAACCTTAATAAATGGTGCATAATCTACATGAAACTTGATTGGATGCTTACCACCTTTTCATCTTCTCTTTCATTGTATTTATTTCTCAAATGTGTTTCTTCATCAAATGTGTGTTTTTCCTAGCATGTGTAATGTGCATCATCCTTCCTACACAACCTTCTTATTTTTGTGTACTTGATTTTGGTGCATCTCACTCATGCATCATGACTTATAAATTCATTCAATGTTACCTTCCATGAATTTATAAGGTAAAAAATATTATATTTTATGATTAAAATACATGTGAGCATTTATTGGATGCCCCTAGAATCTAAAATATCCATAAAATGTACTAGAGTCAATATATTGAGGCAACGACCTTGACAAACCCACATCCTATAATGGAGGTAAGGTAATCATATTATATTTAAATAATTTATCAATGATTTATTTTGAGCACTCATTACTATTAGTAAATTATTTATGTACCCTTTTTTGAGTGAATTTAATCCTTTGATATGGTGCTTCTATAACATTGAATTCCTTACTATAATAATTCATTCTTGTTTGGAAATCTATCATTATTTCTTCCAATCTTAAAGTTTGGATTTTTTTGAAATGTAAAAGAATTGGAAAATTATTTAAGGATATTTTCATTTAAGATCTTAATTTTACATTAACTAACAACAAGATAAAGTTCATTAAAAGAAGTATAAGATTTAAACATAACCCTTTATGTAATAATTAGAAGAAAAGTATAAAAAATAGGCTTTAAATTTATTTATCTTGTGGCTCATAATTCAATTTGGTAACCATATTATTAAACCTAAACACACAATATCCAATGTACTTAGTGGATTATTGTATAATTTGAGGTAATTCAACAAATGTAACCTTCCCATTTATATCAATTTTAAAATAGGATAAGAAATAATTTCACATGCCAAGACATAGAACTATACATATCTAAATTTAGTACAAGACCCCTTTCCACAGTGTCTTATCCCTAATTTATCATATTTTACATAATTTTGTATATTTGGATATTTTTTAAGACTTTTTTGACCCCATGTTGGTCTCCATTTAGCCCTTAATCCTTAAAGAATCATCTAACACTTATTTGAATCTATTTGTTCACATCTTTGGACGAAGTCTCATTTTTTTTATCATGCTCCTCATTGATATCTAATCCTTTATTCATTATAGGTGAAACTCAAACCTAGACAAAAATTTACATTTTGAAATTATATCTTTTTTGACTTTGTGAATCTTTTTTCCCATTATTATTGATTTTATGCCTTTAACATAATTGTAGACACCAAAAATCCACACATCTCAATTCTGAATGTCAAAATTCCCCTAGACCAACTTAGGCTCCCCGTGGGACCAATCTAACCCTTCAACCCCTAACCAAGCCTAACTGTGGTCATTTTAACCAAATTGGCTTAACTAACCTTTTAACCACTTTGACCCTTCACCCTCAACTATCGATGTCAGGATGACCATCGACAATCACCCTAATCATTGATGATCAGAGTGCACCTCCTTAACCATAAACATGCAAGCCACCCTACCTTGCTTTTCTTAAAATAGCTTGTTTAAATCTAGATGCAAATGCGTGCATGAGTGAGTTATAATTAGAAGGACTAGTTAAAACCTTGTTGTGACTCTCTTACCTTGCCTATAAGAAGAGAGGACTAAGGAGGTGAGAGGGAGATGCAATTATTATCAAGAGCTTGTGCATCTAGTGTTCCTTTGTTTTATAGGTCAATCAACATCAACAATCTAGTGATCTAACCATCATGTTATAGAGCCAACTTGCCATTGCAACTCCACCAAAATGTCAAGTATCTTTACTTTATAAAAATCATGCTAGAATCCACCAATGTATCAACCACCAAGCATCTACCCAATCAACCTTTTACAAGATAAATATTTACTTTTTAGTTTTCAATTACTTTATTTGCTATCATACTCAGCCCAACACCAACCCATCTCTTAAAAATCCACCTTATGATCCCATCAACCAGATATTTTTATAACCCAAACCTACACACATTAACCATTGATGGTTATCTCAACCATCGATGGTCTACCCAACCACCCATGATCATCTTGACCATTGATGGTCACCTTAACCACCGATGGTCATATCAACTATCGATGGTCACTATGGTAAGAAATAAAAAATTATTTCCACCTACCTACCCTCAACCAAATTGGGTTTTCTATGCCCCTACTAGTTCACAGGCCCCTACCTAATTTTTTAAAGTAGACCTAAACCATTTAGCACTAGTATTGATTTTGCTTATCTCTAATTTAATCATTTCTAGTCTATTTATTTAGCAAGCATTTCTTGTGTTCAATTTTAGTATGTTTTGATTATTGATGCAAGTAATTTATATTCTATTTTATAAACTTAATTATTTAAAATGTGTGGATTGAAATCCCCCAAAGAAGCTCTTATTTTTGGGATCTAGATAGTGCTAGGTAATCCACTCAACTATCTATATAACTAGCCATTTGCTTTAGTGCTATCTTATTTTTAGGTCATCCTCCCAAGCCAAAGAGTAGTTCTTCACAATCTTCTAATTCAACACACACACAACCAAATAGGTTTTTCAACAATACCCATACTTAGTTTTTCCTCTTCCCTTTTTTAAATATAAGCATAAATTTATTGAAACATTCTAGCATGCCTAGTGGGACCTTGAGTCTTTACTTTGAGTTTCATTCCTTTTGCATTTGTATGTTCTTCTCTTTATCTATGCTCATAAATGAAACTAAAATCTCTTTTTGGTCTAAAATCAAGTGCATCCATTACTTGATTCTAATTTTAGCTCATTTTGAATTATAACACAATAATCTTATCATAGCATCAATTTTGCTGCGCACACTAAACCAAACCATTTTCATCAATTAAATATCAAACAAACTTGAGACAAAACCTGATTAGGATTTCATCACCTAGTGATAACCTTACCCTTTCTTGGTGATCCTACTTAGAGGTCATTATCAAGGGGAGAACCAACTCAGCTCTCTGGCTGAGTATAAACTCTAGAAATTAATATATATTGGATAAGTAACTGACACCCTTATTGCCATGGTGTGTAAAGTGAGGGGGTAGGCCCCGATACCAAGCCACATATTAATTCTAAATATAGATCTTTTTAATCACCTAAATAACCTAAAACCAAGCATAGATTGCTTCTATAGTACCTAATCTAAAATCTAACTTCTATCACACATTCTAATAACTTAAGGCATAAGCTAGAAGCAAGTTTAAAATTAACCACAAAATCTTAACATAATATAGTGTGTGTTGGATTTCATTGATCATTTTATTGCTTTCTCTCTATTTGAGTTGTAAGATTCTCTATGTTTTCTTCTTATCCTACTTGCATGGTTCTTACTCATCAACAATGAAGAGACTTAGCAAGTCAGGATCCATCTATAGATTATCTAGTCTCCTCTACCTCTTCATCCATGGAGTATATCTCAGATGCCAAGAGTTATCTTCATCATTATGATGCTTCTATTGTGACTCAGGTAGTTTCCCAAGGTGACGAAGACTTTGCTACCTTTTTGGATAATAACTCGATAGCCTTACAACATTATCTTAACATAATAATTCATCATACACCCATTTTTGCACCACCTATTGATCCACCCTATGGCATGACATTAGGTTTTTTAAGTATCTCTTTTATTTCCACCATCACCACCCAACTATTAGTTCCTCAGGCATCTACCTCAACTGGCAACCTGTGTGACACAACCATGCAAAACCAACCAGCTTAACCTTCTAACACCCAAACACCTCATAGCCTAACTAAAAATTATTCTAACATGGATACCACCCAACCTTTACCTACCCATACCCTGATTACTATTGGAGTACCCAATACCACTATCACTATCATTCTTCTAATTATATCCACTCCACTCCAAAATGTAGTGACACCCATACCTTATGCCTTTCTGCCTATCACTACTAGGGTTACCACTTATCCCTTACCTATGAATCAACCACTCATGGCCACTCAACAATACATACCATCCACCCAACCACCAATTATGACATAATCATATGTGGCTTCAACCCAACCACTTGCAACCACTTACCCATATGTGGAAACTTCTCAACTTCTAAAAAATTACCAATATGTCAGTTGACCCCAACCACAATATGCACCTTTTATCCCTTTAGGTACACCACCCCAAATGGACCTAATGAATATGATCATGGAAAAGATGATAACCTTAGAGTCATCCATCTTTGGGGCTTACAATCTCTTATCCTATGACTAGATTTGTAATGAGCCCATCCACCCATCTGTGCATATCAAGCCATATCCCCCTCAATGGGAACTTCCCAATTTCTTCAAGTTTTAGAGTAAGGAGGATCCCCAATAAAACCTTAGGGCATTCAAGCAGTCATGTTATTTGATTGCCTATAATGATTCCCTCCTCCACACTTTTACTATGTCTTTATTAGGACCGATATTAGATTGGTATAATACTTTAACCAATCATTCCATCTTCTACTTCACCCACCTAGATCAAAATTTTTTGGACCACTTTTCGATAAATGTCTCCAAAAATGTTTCCATCATTGACCTCTACTCTATTTGATAGTTTGAATATGAATCTATTGCTAATTTTGTAGCTCATTGTTAGAGCTTAATCAACCAATTCTCCTTTTCCCTACATCAACCCAAACTCATAGAGCTCTTTGCTCAGGCATGTGCCAAGCATATCTACTATACATTATGTGTTTAGAGCTTCTAAACTTTTAAAAAAGCTTTAAACATGGCACGTAAGTTAGAGAATAGATCCATTAACAAAGGAAAGCTAAAACTAAAAAATAAGAACTCTACTTACAAAACTAATGATGCTTCTTCATCCAAACCAAACAAGTAAACCAATACCAAGACCAAAAGCATGTGCACTACAAATGTGATTATCCTTAAAGCCACTTCCTTATCATCTACCAACCAATTGAATTCCTCTAGTTCTTTAATGTAAAACATGAGAAGCCAAAACTGAAATACCTATAAGTAATTTACTCCACTTGGAAAATCTTATGATTCAATCTTGGAGAAGCTAGTAAAAGCTAATATCATATAGCTTCATGATATCAAACCACCTCAATAATTTTATTCTTCTCATCCTACACCTATTTGGTATAATGAGAATGATTTATGCACCTTCCACTAAGTAATAGGGTATGACGTTAGTAGGTGTAACACCTTCAAGAGCATTACCCAATCTCTCATTGACAAGGGTGAGCTTATGTTAGATAACCCCAATGCACCTAAAAACTAGGACCTTGACATATTATGATAGCCTTTCCCCAACCATTCACCTGCCAAGAATGAGAGAAACATAGCTGATTTCTCTCATGATACCCATACTATTAACATGGTTCTTGACACACTCGTTACTGAATAACCTATGGACTAACCTATCGAGTCCTCACCCTCTCTACTTATTAAGGTAATAGAGTTACCTTCACCTATTTTAGAGACCCAAACCAAGGAATCCCCCCTTTATCCTCCTCCACTTATTGAGGTAGTGGAGCCATCAATCCATTCTTCAATTGACATACCAGATCAAGCTCCCATCTTACCTTCTCCATCAACCACCAAGCAACTTGCTACCCATTCAAAGATCATCCTTGAAGAGGAAACCCCCATGTATACACCTCTTATAGAGTAGTCACCCACTCAAACATTACATTCTTTAATTTAGGAAAAGGGTAAGGTTACCACCCCTCTATCTCAACCTATGGGCTTATCTTTCAAGTTCACTATCTATGGAATAAAATCAGCCTACAAACCATTCTCTAGGTTAGTGGAGAAATTAGAGTTTGTTTCTAATCCTGACATGGATCAAGCCACCTTCTGGCAGTAATTAGGGATACCTTATATCACTAAGAAGGAACCTCCAATCACACCTTTAGCAAACAAACTTGCCACTTATGTTATCCAAAACCCTATCTTACCAACCAAACTCGTTGTAACTTATACTGACCCAATAATTCCTAATCCATCCAAAACACCTACACCCTAAGCAAATAGATCACCTTATCCAACCAAACTGGCCAAGCCAACTAAGAACCTTAGTACCCTCCCTAAATAGAGTCTTAATTACCCATTTGTGAAGGTGGAGCTTACCTCACCAAATCCTATAACCAAATGCTAACCCAAATCAACCAAGGGAGTATAGATACCAAAAGGCCAAAAATCTAAACTCTTACCTCCCTTTACCTTACCCTCTATCTTGGGGCCCCATTCCTCCACTCTGATTATAAAGCTGATTATGCCAACTAAGAACCAACTGCTATTATTGGTTACACTAGCACACTTAATTTTAAACACACCTATTTTCACTGAACCATCAATAATTAAGTTACCTATCCAACATCATCCTACTTCCACTTCCTCAAGCACCACCTTACCAAAATCAAAACCACCAACCAAAAGCACTACCTTACCCCAACCTTCTATCACCAAACCCATTACCAAAAGGGCCTTCACCTTACCAACCAAGACTAAAATCTCTAAAGCCTCTCCACCTTTAGAAAAATCCTACTCCACCATTTTATAATAGTTACTACAAGATTCTTGCTTAACCTTATCCCTTATTAGTCCATTCAACCCTCTTAGTTTAAATCCCACCTGGTATAACAACCATCATGTGTGATCCTATCATAAGACACTAGGGCATGACATGGAGAACTAAAAATCTCTCTAAATCATTATACATCATATCTATGATGAGGATGATATATTAATAGATGAACTTCCCACCAGACCTATGTCTTCCAACCAACAACAACACCCTCTACCCAATGCCTACCTACTCCTCCACTCTCACATCAGAGTGATGAAGAGCCTAGCCAATATGCTACCCCAATTCCTCCCTCTATCCATACCATTCACGTGGTTAAAATATCACAACAAAAAGATAAGGGGAAGGTGAAAGTGTCCATATCATAGACATACCCATCTTCTACCTTCCAACCAAACCCTATCCAAACGCCTTCACCTTCACCCAAACCTAAGGTATCTATCTTAGGTGCCTCCCAATCCAACCCCTTTGAGTCCATCAGGAGAGTGGTGTTCAAATATCTTCACCAAACCCTGATAAAGATGAGCTTATATGAGTTGATTACCACTTCACCTAATCAATGCCAAGTAATGATAGAGTTATTGCAATCAGTAGAGGTCCAACCCGAAGACCCTCAACCTCTGGCAACCTTTTTCAATGTTCTCCAAATTTCTAACCTTATTATGTTCAAATATTTAGAAATATTTCCTATCCATCTAAATGACCCAAACCCTCTACTCTTTATTACTACTTACATCAACCAAAGCCACATTAAATGGGTCATGATTGATGGGGGAGTTAGTATTAACATTATCTCCTCCCATGCTTATAACCAACTCAACCTTCCACATAATGTCATGTCTAAAACCTTGATCATCCTCTAATCCTTTTATGATATCATAACCACTACCCTAGGAATGGTTATCCTTCATATATGTGTAGAGCCTCATATACTCCCTAAACTCTTCTATGTAGTAGAAGGTGAATTCCAATACAATGTTTTTCTAGGATGACATTGGATCCACTCCATGGGTTGTGTCCCCTCTAACCTACATCATTGTATTAAATTTGAGCATGAAAGCTAGGTCATCACCATCCAAACTGACCCAAGTCCCTTCTTGACATGCAACATGACCTACGTACCCAATGATGTCCTCTTACATCCATCCAACAAACCCTCCATAACCAAAGACAAGATCTCCACCATGAAAGATGAGGTCACTCCTCCTTCTACCAATGAAACATTAACTAAATCATCCATCCCCTCTGATCAGATCCCTACCTTTTACTAGGGGGAATATCACTTTTTATCCCTTAATGCTTTCCCTATTCCCTAAGAGTATGGGAAACTTAACCACCAACCTAGGTATGACACCAATGTTGGAGCCATTATTCCCATTAGACCTTCACACTGATAGACCCATTTTATTTATGGTGTACTTAACAAACCACTTGGCATTTCCACCATCTCCCTTTTGCTTTGACCATTTACCTCCAATATTTCTTACATTGATAAGTCAAGTTTTTCCAAAACATACCTTCATAGGTGTGCTTAGAAAGGATTTGGTCGTAGATGATATGAGCATGGCCCACATGATTTGATTTCTATTGAGACTAAAAAACCTCATGAGAAGCATGGCCTTGGTTTCATCTTACCCACCAAGAAGCAAACCAAACTACCTACCATCACCATTATTGAGGAAGATACGCCTTCCTCACCAACATCTCCTCCACCTATGTGTGAGGATGATGACATCATCCCACCTAACTTTTTTTTCATCAACATGATCATCCTCAAACCCCTAACTTTTCAAAAAGAGGGGGAAACCATAACCATCCTTTTGATCCATCTTGAGATGATAAGAGATGGCTCTCCTACCATTAACACTATTTAATTCTAGGATGATGACTCCATTCTCATTTACCTTGGTGCCCCAGATTCTTCCATCTACAAATCCCTTCCTTATAAGACTTTGACCATGCTGAATGAATCCACCATGGATATCAACTTGGGCACTCTAAACAACCCCTACATTTTCAAAATTTCCCAATAACTAAAATTCAAGGAACTTTAAGAGTTATCCTCCTTCCTTTAAGACTACATCATAGCATTTGTTTGGTCTTATAACGACATGCCTAGAATTAACCATGCTATTAACACCCACAACATAGTCACCTACTATAATGCCAAGCCTATTAAGTAGAAAATTTGATGCATGTACCCTCACATATCCCTTCTCATCAAAGAAGAGCTTCAACATCTTCTATCTTTCAATTTTATTCAACCCATTAACTATCCTTAATGGGTCTAAAATGTTTTACCTATCACTAAATCCATAGGGGGACTATGTATCTATGTAGACTTTCATAACCTCAACCTCATTTTCCCCAAAGACAACTTTCCTCTATCAAACATTGACCAACTAATTGATCTTACAGTTGAACATGAGATGTTATCTCTCATGGATGGATTATTGGGTTACAATTAGATCCTAATTGACCTCAAAGATTAGCATAAGACTACCTTAACTACCCTATGGGGGACCTTCTGCTATAGAGTCATGACTTTTGGGTTAACGAATGTTAGTGTAACTTACCAATGTGCCATGACTTATATCTTCCATGACCTTATCCATAAGATTGTAGAGGACTTTATGGATGACTTTCTTAGAAAATCCAAACTCCAAAAAGATCATTTGGCCATTCTCAAGATCATATTTGAGTGGCTTATCCATTACCATTTTCACCTAAACCCTAAGAAGTGAATTTTGGGGTCTTATCAAGAAATATCCTTAGATTTATCATCTCCCTTCATATAATCAAAATTTATCTTGCCATGATCAAAGCAATCCTCGACATGCTTCCTCTAGTCAACCTTAAGCAACTCCATAGTTTGCAAGGGAATATTCAATCCATTCATCACTTTATATCCTAGATTTTGGATCAATGTCAACCCTTCCACCACCTTCTAAAGAAAGATGTGTCTTTCAAAAGGAATAACGATTATCAAAAGGCTTTTGATTCACTCAAAGAGTAACTTTTGTCTCCACCTATCCTTACCCATCCCAAGGATGACCAATATTTATACCTTTATATTTCTTCCACTGACCACTTCCTAGGGGCAATGCTTGCTCATCAAGATGAACAACATAAAGACAAAGCCATATACTACATTAGCCACATGATTGTAGAGTATGAGACTTAATACACCCATACTGAGAAACTTGGCTTGGATTTAGTCTTCGTGGCCACCAAACTTTGCCACTACCTTCTTAACCATAAAACCTATGTCATAACCAACACTGACCCACTCAATTACATGCACTCTAATCCATACCAAAACTAATGTATGGTGAAGTGGCTCATGCTCTTATAAAATTTTGACCTTGAGTTCCTTCATGAAAAGTTAATTAAAGGGCAAGTAATTACTGACCAATTGGTTAAAACACCATTAACACACAACCAACCTCCTCCTCTTGAGTTCCATGATGAGTTCATCATGACCCTCTCTCAAGGTAGACTTCACCTATCAAGTCACCACGTTATTTAATGGATAAAATTTACAATGTAGTGGGGGAGATAGTATCATCCTTATCCCCTTTGATGGTGAACCTTTTCCTTCGTACTTCAAGCTTGATTTTGAATGTACCAATAATATGATTGAGTACAAAGCCCTAGTCATAGGCCTTCAAACTGCCTTCACCATAAGAGTCAAAATGATCAACATATTTGGTGACTCCCAACTATGGTCAATCAAATCAATCATTTTTACCAGTGTAAGAATGATGTTTTTCAATAGTAAAAATAATTATCTTATGAACTCTTAGTATCATTTTTAAATTATTGCATCCAATCGACTCTGTAATTTACCAATAAGTTTATCGATACCTTGGCTTCCCTTGCCTCTCAAATTCCATTTATACCCGCTGACTCCAAACTATCAATCATCATCCACATACTTACTTAGCCTTCTTATGTAAAACTAGGTTCTCACACCATTTTCAATGTGGAGGAGACCCAACCTAACCTTTGGTATCAGTAGACCTTTACTACCTCAACCTTGCCATCATTCCTTCTAGCCTTTCCAAGAATTTTTGAAGAGTGTTTATCTATATTAACTCATGCTACACTATTATAGGATGAATTATTTATAAACATGGCTTTGATGACCTCTTCTTCTATTTCCTACATAGTCACGTAGCCTCTTAGGCTATTAGGGAAACATATGATGGTATTTGTGGGGGACACTTTAGTGGAATTGCTGTAGTTAAATGAATATTTTCCTTGAATATTAATATCCTAACCTTAACCAAGACAATTTTGATTATGTGAAAAAGTGTGTTAAGTGTTAATAACATGCCAATTCGTATCATGCACCTAGCCATAGTATTTGTGTTTCCACTAATTTTTGGCCCTTTTCACAATGGGGTTTAGACCTTATTGGTGAAATCAACCCCCATTATTCATATTGACACCATTATATCATCACTAAAATTGAATACTTTACTAAGTGGGTAGAGGCTATTCCTCTAGTCTCGACCAAGACAAAGAAGATTGTCAATTTTATCAACCATCACATCATCTACCATTTCAGTGTTCCTCACAAGATTATCATTGATAATGGTAACTATTTTAAGAAAAAGTAAGTCCAAGTTATATATGATGCTTTCAACATTATTTTAAGCTTCTCCTCACTCTATTTCCCTTAAGCTAATGGATAGGTGGAGGCTTCCAACAAAACCCAACAACATGCTAACTAAAATGGTAAATGCATCTGATCGAGATTTGCATTTACACATCCCCTTAATATTATGGGCATATCACACTAGAATTAGAACCCCTATAGGTGATACACCCTTTTTTATTGTATTTAGAGTGGAGGTAGTCTTGCCTCTCAAAGTCCAAATCCCATGTCTTCACATATCTTTGTAAAATATTGTTAATAAAGATGATTATGATCAGCACCATTTAGGTTAAATTAATCTACTTACTGAGTGTCACTTAGAACCCCTTACCCATATCCATGTCTATCAAGAGCATGTCAAGCATGCCTATAATAAACACTTTAAAGTGTGAGAATTCAATATCAGAGACCTTATCCTAATGGAAAATCAACATGTCACCAATATGGAGAAAAACAAGCAGGGTAAGTTTGCTTTCAATTAGCTTAGAGCCTATATCATAACACAAAAGTATGGATCAGTGGCTTACTAGTTGTCTTGTCTTGAATGCCATCCAAAACTTGAGCCCCTCAATGTTTTGCATATGTGTCCTTTATTTTGTTAAGAAGGATCTAGTTCACCTTTTGTTTTACCTTAAGCTCATTCCTTGATTTCACCCACATGCATCACCTTATTTTATGGGCAACTAATTAAAAATAAGTCATGTGATTATTCATCACTATCATGGCCTAATATTTAAAATTGGGTACCATGGCTCTACCCATGGCATGATTCTCATGGTACTTTTCACCCCTTTATTGGGATGGATTCCCATGATCATTGTCACCTAAACCTATTTACACCAAATCACCCTCTTATGTTCCTAGTGTTACCTTCATAAAGGTGAACCCTAAGCCAATATAAGCATGTATATGTCAAGAAAAATAAAAAAATGAAAAATCAAAATCTAAACCTGTAGCAATCATGGGTCATTCCTAGCATTCACAGACTGCTCCCTCAAAGGATAGATACATAAGCATCATAAAATTACATAAATATAAGGTAGACTACTCTTTTGAAGGATAATTATCATAAAGCCTTAAACAAAGCAAATAAGCTTAGACCACTCCCTTGAAGGATGGATGAGTAAAGCATTTTTCAAAAGCACAAATATTTCTTAGAAGCTTCTTGCATCTATCAGCTTCTCATATACAAAAACAAAGTAAAAGACCCATTTTCAAAATCATAACAAAAGCAAACTAATTTTGAATGCTATAATTAGCTTCTACATAGCAAAATAAGGTGGAAAACGTAATCAATTTTCACAATTAGACTTCTCATATCGATCATTCTATGCTTTGTATGACATAGACTTGTTTATACTGACTCTTTGAACACCTACAGAAGAGGCATGCTAGTCTTACAATAACGTTCCATTTTCATCCATCTCCCCTTTATGCACTATAGGCAAGGGATTTTGATCTTACTTAGCATTATGTGGTCAAGACACCTTTTTAACCAACTAATGAATGTTAATGTGAAGCATTTAAAGGGCTTATGTTCATTAATCCAATCCAACTTTGGTTTTGTTCTATTCCTTGTCAAAGAAGAAGTATCGTGCCCTCTTCTTATCATGTTGTGACTAGTTGATATTTTCATAACAAAATTTATCTCTTGATTATATTTTTTGTCTTCCCATCTAGTGTTGTTAATTAAACTACCTCATTTATTTTACCTTAAAATGAATTAACAACAAAGCATATGCACATGTGTCATAAGCAACATCATAACCATAAAAAACATAATAAAACCATAACATCCATGAGAAATAAAGCAAACAACCATTTTCCACCACATGTATAACCTAAATAATGAAATTGAAATACTCATTAACATTTAACATATCATAATCATACCCTTAAATCGAAGCCATCTCATGCCTAGCCAGCATTGTCTACATCAGTGTCTAAAATCCATAGCATAAGCATAATCTATACTAATATAAACATCACATCATAAGCATTAAACATAAATGGAAATAATACACCATGAGCATAAATAATAAGCAAATAGCGTGTGCGCGCGCATGTGCACACACACACACATATATCATGAGCCAAATAACATAATAATGTGTACAAACAAATAGACATGTCTCTCTCAAAATGTACATCTCACCACATCGGCTCACAAGATAGAATCAAAATGTTATACAACATAAATATCATAAGTTATGTCTTATCTATGTCCTTTGGGTATTGTTTTATCCTAGTGCATCGCTAGATCTTGGTGCCTATCCCTATGTAGTACCTATTTGCCTACTTATAACACCTATCTATCCACCTATAGATGCTAACCACTAACCTAGTGTCACCATATTAACACTGCCTAACAAGCTCACTTTGTACTCACCCTAATGGGGTTCCTCAGGGCACCAACTCAAAACTATAACCTCATAATACCATAGCTCCTCCATTATAGCTAGGTATCATGCCATGGGGATGGTGCTTAATGGTCCTAACTGTGCTACTACCCCTCTTCCTCTCTACCTTAGGGAGTCCCTTTCTTATGTAACCAAATCTAGTAAAGCCCTCACTTGGTCCCTATCACCTATGAGAGTACCAACCTGACCATGTAAGGTAGAACCCTGACCCTATAGAACAACCAACTATCCCTATAACATTATAACTTGTGCCTATGCAATGGATAATGCTGGTCTTACCTATCTATCAGGGATAACCCCCTATGGTTATGCCCTTTACCCCCCTCCCCTGACTAGGTCTATAACCATCAACCTCATACCTCCATCATCCCCACTAATATCTACCACCACATATAATGACTAATACCATGTAATGTACCCATCTATAAAGATGATGCCATATATCTATGACTTAGCTAACAAATCCTCATGGTCTAGCATGGTTGGCATGGGATGTGGCTTTGGCAATAAAATCTCTAAGTCCTCGCACCTGTACTATATAAATATGCATAGAATAACCTATACCAAGTTGAACTATCTACACACCTTGTTAAAAGGGATAAGCTCCCCCTCCCTATCCCACCTATTGAATATCCATTTATAACTCTATAGGGAGAGTTTCTACCTCCTATAGCTAAGCCACACTAGAAACTAAACATAAGATATCAAAGTGATATCTATGATCACTAGTACACCTAGTGCACCTCTAAACTAATTCACATAATGTGATCCTCCCTTGCACCTGAAGTGGTGAAGTCACCTCTCCATTGCATGAACCCCACAAGGAACTCAATCTACATGTATCCTACCTATGACAATCCCACTAGCCTCAACACTTAGATGTGCTCATAGGCCTATCAATGTAGAACTAAACCAACACTAATACCATACCTTTTACGGGCCTTAAACCCCCACAACTACATATAAATCTATATCAGGAGAATAGGTACCCAACCAAACATAGTCTACCCTACCAATAACTATACTAGCACCCCTAGTAGTAAATATGAGAACCTCCCACTACTCAAGTTAAGAAGAGCAAAGTAGGAGATGCCCATCATAAGCATCATCAAAAGTCTCCTCTGACTTGGAGCTCTCACATATAATGTGCTATAGATGAACCCACTAGCATGCTATCAGACCCAATCATTATCATCTCCATACAATAACTCGATGTGATCCTCCTACTCCTCTCACTCTATGTGGTAGATCAAATCACCCCAAGGTGAAATTCATGTGATCCTATGAACATCCTTAAGAAATATCATCATCTCATCGATTGGTAGTAGGAAGTTGTTCATAGTGGGATCCCATCTCTTGATGAGTGCTATGATCATTGGTGCATCCCAAGGCACATGTTAATAGTGCCTCATCACCCCTAACCCAACCTCCTCCATATAGGCCTAGTCAGTTGGGGTCATCCCCTACTAAATCTTTGTAAAGATGAGAAACACTTGGTCATTTATTTATATCTTCTCCCTAGCATACAAAAATTCATTTATAAAAATAACTTATTCACCTACACCATTATTGCCTACCATGACTTATCTTACCCTTTAGGCAACTGACCTATTTCTCTACCCATCCTATCCATCTACTCAATACCTACCAAATTATACCTAGCAAAAAACATTTAAAATTACCTTAGAATTTAAAAATTTTTACAAAAAACTATCTTTCTCATTAGGTGAGTTGACCATAGATGGTCATGGTGACCACTGATGGTTAGGTGTCCTTAACTTCTATAGGCATTAACCATTGAGGTCCTTATGGGTGTCCACTAGTGAAACACCCAACGCCCTATCTACCTCTAAAAACTCCCAAATACCTCTAATATTTCCTAAAATTTACCCTAATGCCTACACCTACCATAACTCACCTACCCCACCTTATCAATTTCCAATTTCACTTACAAATCTACCCAAATTACACAAAATCCCTAATTAGGGCATAACCGTTCAAACCCAAGCATTCAAACCTAACCTACCCTCAAACCTAAAGCAATTACAAACTTAAGCTAGCCTATCACATTAAGGGCATCTCTTATATCATTCTATGACCACCACCATGGAGTCAGCTATAGACATACCTATCCTCATCCATGCCCACGTGTTCCTTGCATCCTCACTAGTCTATTTGGCTTACTCTCCACCTCAATAGTCATAATGAATTTTTTTTCACCTAAAATTAACAAAAGCACCAGAGCTCTAGGTCAACAATAGCCAGATTAAAAATGAGTTAATATTAACTCAATTTTCACTTTTACCTAATAGATTTTTAGTGTTTCCACCCTAATCATCAATGGTCAGGGTGACCGTTAATGATCGCCCTTGAGCACCCTAACTATCGATAGTTAGGTAGCTCAATTTTTTGATCTTAACTAGAATAACCACCTTTTAAAAGAATCAATTCAACCCACCCACCCCTAGAGACAACCTTATCCACCCACCCAACCACCTCATCACCTCACCATTGGTCCACTTCAGCCCAAATAACATGCATTTTGTGGTTACCTTTTACCTAATTCTTTGACTGTAATGACAACCTTGCCATGTTAACCACTTTTGAACTTGTGACACCTAGTGCATACCTGATCCACTTATGTCTTTTGGGGAACAATTCCTACCTTGGATACCCATGACACTTGAACAATTTGTGGTTTCACTAGGAGTACTTCCTATCTTGGATACCCATGACACTTGACTAGTTTGTTTTTTCACCAAGAGCACTTCCTACCTTGGATACCCACCAAAACACATACTTTACCTAAGAAACTTGTTCTTACAAGTATACCTAACTGCTATGCCTAAATGCTATCACACTGTCCACTTGTCACTTATCCTTCTAGCAATGACCTTGATTTTTTACCAACTATGGTAACCTAGTCAATGCTTGATCTTGGCTATTGTTATTTTTATCATACTTTATGTAATTGTTTGTGCTTCAGTGCCTAACTTGTCACCCACCTTCATGATGTTTACCTTTATCATCACCTTTATCCACCTTATCAAACCCACACTTTATTTTTTTTACCTCATTGAATCTTGGTTTGAGGGGGAACACCTCCTCCCATACTCAGGGCAATCAGACCTTTGATTAGATATTAAATTTTTGTTTTTTATCTTGTTGATTCAAGGCCACATAACAAAAAGGGTAAAAATGTAGGAATTAGAAATATGCACATCTTGATTTCAAATGTCAAAATTCCATTAGACCACTTTAGGCCCCCTGTGGGACCAATCTGAGCATTCGACCCCTAACCAAGCCTAACTATGGTTAGTTTGACCAAACTATATTAACTAACCTTTTACCCACTTTGACCCTTCACCTTGACCATCGATGGTCAGGGTGTACCTCCTTAAACACAAACATGTAAGTCACCCCACCTTACTTTTCTAAAAATATCCTATCTAAATCCATGTGCAAATACATGCATGAGTGAGATATAATTAGAAGGCCCAGTTAATGCCTTATTGTGACTCTCTTACCTTTACTATAAGAAGAGAGGAGTAGGGAGGTGAGAGGGAGCTATAATTATTATTAATAACTTGTGCATCTAGTGTTCCTTTGTTTTACAGGTCAATCAACATCAATAATCTAATGATATAACCATCATGTCAGGGATCCAACTTGCTATTACAACTCCACTAAAGTGCCAAGTACTGCTAGTCTATCAAAATCATGCTAGAATCCACCAACAAGTCAACCACCTCAAACATCCACTTGATTAACCTTTTGTAGGATAAATATTTTATTTTTAGTATTAAATTACTTTATCAACTATCACACTTGGCCTAACACCAACCTATCTCTTAGAAATATACCTTATGATTTCATCAACCAGCTATTTTTCTAACCTAGACCTACACACCATAATTATTGATAGTTGTATCAACCACTTATGGTCAACCCAACCATCGATGATCATCTTGACCACCGATGGTCACCTTAACCACTGACAGTTACATCAACTATTGATGGTCACTATGGCAAGAAATAACTAGTTATTTCTAGCTACTTACCCTTAGCTAAATTTTTTTTTGTGCCTCTACCTATTCACATACCTCTAACTATTTTTTTGAAGAAGACTCAAGCCATTTAACACTAGTATTGATTTTACTTATCACTAATTTAGTCATTTATAGTCTATTTCTTTAGCAAGCATTTCTTGTGTTTAATTTTAGTATCTTTTGATTATTGGTGTAAGTACTTTCTATTATATTTTATAAATTTAATTTTTTAAAACATGTGGATTGAAAACCCTCAAGGAAGCTCTTACTTCCAGGATCTAGCTGGCACTAGGCAATGTACTTAGCTATCTATCTAACTAAGCATTTGCTTTAGTGATATCTTATTTGCAAGTCATCCTCCCAAGCCAAAGAGGAGTTTTTAATAATATTTTGATTCAATGCATGTAAAACCAAATAGGTTTTTCAATAATACCTATACTTAGTTTCTTCCTCTTCCCTTTCTGAAATATAAGAATTTTTTTATTGAAACAATAACTTTTTATCATTTCAAATATCAACTAACACACCCAACTTTTCATAGAGTACCATATATATAATTAATCATAAACCATTTAGGGATATCAAGGGATTATTGAAAATAAAATGATAATAAAATTCAATGACATATACCATATGGAAGCATCAAATATCTTTATTCATCAGACTTCAAGTTGAGATTCATTGACTCATATCATATACACTTATGATGGAATTGTTTATCTTGGTTTCTCATCATCCCATTATATCAAATGATGGTTTTATATTACATGTATTTACCTTATCAATTATAGGGAAGAGAAGTTCTAAAATCTTGCTCAAGATATTCCATTTATGTGCTCACTCAAAAATACATGGAGGTCTGATTCCAACATGTGGGATATGTAGTTTATATTATCACTTTGATAGTTTATTTAGTCCATAATCATTGTTTTTTTGAGTGAAAATATAGGTGAAAAATAAGGAATAAAAAATTCAACACATTTTTCTTGATAAATGAGGGAAGTAAAGATACTGGAAGATCAAAAAACAAGAGGTAAACCCATGATAAAAAATAGGATTTTACCATGTTGCACATGAAAAACTCGTAGAACATGTTCAATGGTGTGAATATGACTAGATAAAACCCACATAGTTCATGATTCTATTTGTGAGGATCTAGTGGTTAAATTAGAGTTCAAGAATAGTGTATAATTAGTCTACATAATCATATTATAGATCTAATTTCCTAGATTTTTGTTTTAACAACAAAGGGTGATCATTTATTTTCCTTTGTACTTATTTTTCATAACTTAGCTAATTTATTGATTTGTATTGTTATTATTAACCA
Organism: Torreya grandis; assembly: GCA_037957365.1. Lineage (NCBI taxonomy): Eukaryota > Viridiplantae > Streptophyta > Pinopsida > Cupressales > Taxaceae > Torreya > Torreya grandis. The sequence goes on from JARHVA010003008.1 coordinate 1,434,993, forward strand.
ATTGGGTAGATATGAATTATGTAATTTCATACATATATTTTTATATATATTCATTTTAATCATATATTACTAATTTCGTATACATCCAAAATTAGAATAAACATAAATAATGAACTCAAACATTTGCTTACATACAACCTAGGGTTATTAAAACCCTCATTACCATAGGGTTTTTGGATTTCATTCATTTTTTAGGTTATGATCCTAGGGTTCATTCACTATTCCTATCCATAGGGTTCATAGACATTTGTTTATTCATTTCTTGGTTATCATCATGGTTTACATTAGTGAAATTGATGAGAGTACTATGTCTGTATTGGATATTAAGTTAGAAAATATCAAACTTTAAAAGGAAAAAAAACATTGATGAATGCATTTTTAAATATTTAAAATAAAAATTTCTTGAAAACAATAATTTCATTTATGAAATTATACATAAAGCTAAAGAGGTCATGAATGCAAATATTTCTCATATAGACACCCTTAGGGTTCGTATTTGTGTTCTTACATCCTTTATGCTTTGTGATTAGTGTTTGAATCCTATTGAAGTGAAAAATAGTATATATATATATATATATATATATATATATATATATATATATATATATATCAATGGTAATACTAAATCTTCAAATGAACTCATTGATTTTTCACCTTGGATGTCTAAAATTATCACAATTGTTAAACTAGATGAACACATTAGTATCTGCTTTAACTTTAGGGATTTTAAAAAAGTGTGTCCTAAAAATAATATATTTTATAATGATACATATTAGGGTATGCTAACCACCCCTAATATATAGACTAATGACTCACAAGGCATAACATAGGCTTAATCACATACATCTTATGATATTTTCCTCATACTATACTATTCTTTTTACTTTAACATGTTTTTAATGCACCTAATTATTTGCTTGAGAGTGTTACCACATATATAGGGCCCCACTATTTTTGACATATTAAAAATTTTGGTACTTAATTATTTAAATTAAAGCATAAAATTTAAGCCTCATCATTCATGATAACTCCCTTATTCATGATCTAGGGTTTATTCACCTATTTCATGCCACCTTTGAATCTTAGTCTATCACACATACTTATTAATATGATGCTATAAATAGAACATACAAACATACATACATACAAACATACACACATATACACTAGTCATTTTGAGATCTAGAAATTCATTGATATATAGTTACTAAAAATGCTCACACCATAAAGATGATTAAGTATATTCTCTAAAAAAATAAAATAAACATTCAAAAAATAAAAAAATACAAGACATTCATAGAAGACAACAAAATAATAATAAAATTTATTTGATTTTTATCTTAGTTATATAATGCATATCATGCTTATTTTACCTATACTAGATGTATTTTAACATTCATGTTTGCCACATATGATTTCAATGGCATGATTTTAGTAGGTGAGATGCATGATATTTAAGTTGCATGTGATTATAGACTCATTCATTCCATATCTACATGGGGGAATTTATATACATTAGCGATTATTACACTATGACATATTTCTAGAGTTTTGTCTTGTTATTATATGTATCCACTTTACATAGATCATATATCTAAGATTTTTATTTTCATAGAGTGTACATATAGTGATTGTTTATATGGATATATACATGCATTTATTTCATATAAATATTACATTGATGAGTACATTTTGTATACACATAATATTTTATAAATTTATCAAATACTTATGCTTTCTATCTTGTAAGAACCCATCGAGTCTCAATCTCTCTGAGTGCATGCTCTAAAGGGTGCATTGATAAAGGGGTGGGTATATTTTTGGTGCTTTGTAGGATTGTTATCCCTTTTTTCCACTTTCTATCTACACACTTGTCTCCTAAAAACCATTCCCATAAACTTTAACTCCTATTTTGTACCCTCCTCTAGTCATTTACCACTTTTATAAGCCCTTTCCCTATACTAAACCCCTTTTTTGGTAGTTTACATGACTATTCCAACCATATTGACCTTGTATTGTCATTTACAAAGCTTACTAAGAATTAGGTCGACCATGGCTGACATAGTTCATTACCTAGTTAGTTTTTTTTATCAATTTTAATACTAGGTCGACTGATTTGACCTTATCAGCCCTAGCTTTTGGAAAGGCTTAGGGTTAGATCCACCTATATAAACACATTATTTATACCATTTATAAGAGAGGAGAAGAAGAAGAAATATTTTTCATCTTATTATCCACCATTCTACTTGAGGAATAAGCTTTGGGTTTCATACTTTCTTTAGAGATACAGATCTTGTCTTGTAGAGAAGTATTTTGGATACATTGATAGGTTGTGTAGCCTAGAGTTGAATTATCCTTGTCATCATTACATACCAAAATAAGCTTTTGTGAATTAACTTGGCTAAGGGAGAGATTGAGGTTCCATGGGTTCATCTTCAAAGGTAAGTATTCCTAACTTTGTTCCTCCTTTCTAAGATTAAATAAATGTGCATTTGCACTTATCTTCCATACATTAGAATTATGTATACATTGACATGAGTATATGTATTTATGTGTATATTTAATATTATTTATTACCCCCACTTTATGCCACAAGAATTGGTGAGCACTATATTAGATTTTATTTTACTTGTTATTAGTTTAATGATTATAAAAACATAGGACCTAGTTAGTATTATTGCATAGCTTTGATTGACTGGAGGCTTTGGAACCCTCCCTAGTGATATTATTATGGTAAGAGATTCATTGTCTAGGTATAGTGGATCCATATTAGTCATGACCCTGATTAATAATGTATCCCCAATTGGAAGTGTAAGTAAGATCTATTTTCTGCAAACTAGGATTAATTTGTAAATTTGTGGCATTTCCCATTGCATACATTTTGGTAAACCTGATGTGAATCTAACCCTTGTAGGTTTTTTTTTATGCTTTCATTTTTATCATCTTATTATTTTTCTATATTTATGATACTATGTCAACCATGCCAATATAGTTCCAATTTTTGTGTGCAAGTTTAACATATAGTCATATCAAAATGTATTTATTCTTTCTATGTAGGTCATAATAAGATATAAGTTACTAGATCAAATATGTTGACACAGTATTCTTCTTCAGTCTAAGATAACAAACTATGTTGAACATGATGATTTAGTCTTTCAGTCAACATCTAGATCAACAAACTAAGTCAAGAAGGTCAACTTTGTCTTTTAATCTGCATCCAAATCAATAAACTAAGTCAAATAGGTCAACTTAGTCTTTTAATCAGCATCCAAATCAACAAACTAAGTGAGACAGGTTGACTTAGTCTTCTAGTCAGGATCCATATCAACAAACTAAGTTGAGTATATCAACTTAGTCTTCTTATCTTGCTTTAACACACATGGTTTTATAGAACTAGGTCAAACTAGTTGAATTAGTTTTTAAAAATTAAAAATAACATTCAAGTCACTTCAACAAAATTTACAATCCTAATCATCTTCCAACCCACCAAGGTTCCTCTCTTTCTCTCTCTACCAATTGAACACATCATTACAATTTAGTTTTATACAAGTTTTTAGTCTTTAAAATTACAATCCTATGACAAACTAAGTCGACCTTGTCAAATTAGTTCTATAGCTTGTCTTCTGTCTAAAAGACTAAGTTGACCTAGTCAACTTTATTCTTAAAGACTTTTGACTTCATAGAATAATAATGACCTAGTCAACTTTGTCTACACTATTTACATACAATGCCATCTAAACTAACTTTTTACCATTCTTAATTTAGGAATTGTGATGCAGTGGATTGCACTCGGGGTAGGAGGCTGAGCTCCTTCCTTCCACACGTCAAAATGGAAACTCCCCTCTCACCTGTGGGACTAGCGAAGCTGGAGGGGAGAGTCTCTAGGTAAGGGCTATCTCCCTTTAATGCATCTGAGTTGTTCCAATAAGTGCTAATACATATATATAGATTTATAATGGGGGGATGAAAAGGGAGAAAGATTGTAGGAAAGTAGAACTACACTAAAAGAGGTGATGCACCAAATGATTAGACCTACTCACACTCACACTTGAAACCATACAAACACATACGTACCCTTTAAACTGGAAAAAGGACTAGGTTGTAGGAAACTAATAAGGAGGCTTCAATGGAACACATAGAACATAGGGGCTCACCATAGGTGCTGTGGAAAGGGCACACTGTATGTTAGCTTCTTCTATTTCTGTGCTTCTAGGTGCAACTCTCCTTATCACTTGCAGGAATGACACCTTATAGACACTAGGTGCATTGGTGTTAACCCTATGAAAGCATTAGAAAGCAATGACTAAGCACAAAGCTGACACTTAGACACACATAGAGATATCTAACCAAAATAGAGGTAAGAATGCATTTTATTGATTTTAGGTGAAAATTTGCTAGGGCTTGACCTTACAAATGTGACAGATCCCTTTTCCAAATGACAAGTCTACAATATATAGAGGAAGAAAAGAGGCCTTTTGGCATCCTTTTTATGAATGACCCATGTGCATTCTGATCATTGGGAAGAGGAAAGCTGCTCCAAGGTAATGCTGTGTTGGCCCCTTGTTTCAAGTTGAAATTATGGGCCACGCCATTTGTCTACAAAAGACTACTCCTTTAAGGCATTTTATGGCTTGCCTACTCATTAATGCAGAATGGGGAAAGATGAGTTGTGCCATTCATCCCCTGTTTGCACATCTTGGTAATCAATTGGAGGACTTTGAAATGTAGATGCTAATGCATGGTAGCTTTTGCTAAGTTTGTGATGGGACATGTGGCAGTATCTACTAAATTTATAGAAGCTTTAAACACCTTTGGAGAGTACTACAGACAATGATGCATGGTGGCTTCCACTCTCTTTAGCAGTTCATTGGGGGCCACCACCTTTCTCCATGAGACAAGAGAGAGACCACGAATGTTTGACAATTGTTGACTTCTGCCGAGCCTTACAAGGGACACGTGGCATGTTCCACTACTCCTAGAAAAGCATTTCAAAACCTTTCATCGCTGCCACTTGGCACCTTCTATGCTCTAGATTTCCTATTGTAAAATTTGATGTTCATGGGCTCGTCATAGCTTAAAAACCAATGGCTAGTCTATCTTCTTAAAGTTGATGGCTTCTGGGACGTCACCATCCTTGGCAAATTCCTTCAGCTTCCTACTTTAGCTTTTCCTTCAGACAATTTTCTCATGGACAAAAAGTCTGTGAGAATTGTCTCAGTTGCTTCGATTTCTTTGTAATTTTCCCCAAGTCCTTTTCTTTGGAATTTCCTTAGCTTTTTCTCTCCTATGGCCTCCCTAAATTTCTTCAGACTTTTTGTCTAAAGGAATTCCTTCAGACAAAAGTTTGAAAGAATTAATCCTTGTCTTTTGCTTTCGAGTTTCTTGAAAATGACCCTTTCAAAGGGTGCCTTTTTGCCTGACTGCCTTCCAAAAGGGCACTTGTCCTTTAGCTCTGTGGATGCTCCTTTAAACCACTTGATTGAACTAAGTTGTTAAACCAACCGATTGGAACAAAATGGTTCAACGGTTCAACACTGTGTGCCACTCATTCATTGAACCGAGTCTTTGAGCCTGCCACTTGAACCAAGTGTTTGAACTGTTCTTTTGAACTAACTGCTTGAGCCAACCACTTGAACCAAAAATGGTTTACTGGTTTAACACTGTGCGCTATTTGATTGAACTGTGCGACTTTAAAACAAGCCTTTGAACCTATCGTGATGAACTAAGGATTTGAACCATTTGATGAACCCTTTAATCGAACCAAAAGCTGATGAACTAATGGAGCAAATTGAGTGTGAACCAAAGCCATTAAACTTTGCTGATGAAATAAGGCAAATGAACCAAGAGTGTTGAACCAACGTATTGAACCAAGCCAATGAACCAAGGCATTGAACTGAAACTGTTAAACTTGGCTATTGAACCAAAATGTTGAACTTGGGCGATGAACTTGTCGATTGAACCAATGCATTAAACTAAGGCACTAAACTGGTTTAATGGTTCAAGGATGCCAACCTTCCTTGTGAATTTCTTCAAATAAGAGCCCAAAGAAGCCTTGTAAAAACCCAACACTCTTTGAATTGATTTTTTATTTACAAAAAGATTACACCTATAGAGTTCATAAAAAATCTCACTGCTGAGTCTGTAGAAACCCAAGCACTGCAAAGTCCATAGAAATAGACCTACAGAGTCTATAGAAATATCCTAGACTTGTAAAAAATCAAAAATGAATTGGCCTAAAATAGCAAAGGAAGAAGGGGACTGATTTTTGGCCTGTTAGACCAAAAAATGGTCAACAAACTGGTGACTCCCAGGGGAAGCATGCTTGCTATGCTTAGAAGCCAGTTGCCTCAAAATCCATTGGGCATGGGGTCAGATTACAACTTAAAGATCAACAATAGCTCTGATAAATTATAGAACCAATCATGAAGATTTACCTCAAAAGGAAAATGAAAACACACACAAGGCTAAGAAAACACTAACATGTGCAAAAAGCACTTAGGAAAAATAGAAAAGCAAGGGAAATATATACATGATGGTGAAGGGGCTTAGTGGTAATGCTTAAGATGTATCCAATTAACTAGGATATACAGTTCTTCACCATCCAACCTAGAGAGTTGGAATGCATTATGCTGCTTGCACTGAGTGATTACGTATGGGCCACTCCATAGGGCATCAAACTTCACATGCTTTTTAGGCTTAGCTTAGTCTTCATCCCATTTCAAGACAATGTCTCCTTCAGAGAAACCTTTTGATGAAGATTTCTTGTTAAAGTGTTTCTTCACTTGCTATTGGTGGCTGGTCATAGAAGCCATAGCCTGGTCCCTTGTCTCTTGGAGTTTCATCAGCTCGCATAGCCTAACCTCCATGCTATTTCCTTCTTCTAATTGTAGCTATCAAGTGAGGTCCAAGGCTGGTAACTCGATTGAAATGGGGAGCCTAGCTTCCCTTCCATAGATGAGTGTGTATGACAAGTTGCCAATTGCCCTCTTTGGGGTAACCCTATCTACCCACAGGGCTATTTTCAACTTGGCATGCCAAGTCCTCTGATTTTACTCTAGGTTTGCTTGATGATCCTGATCAGGTTCTTATTTGTAGACTCAGCTAGTCCATTCCCTTGTGGGTAGTAATTAGATGAAGTGCTTAGATATATACCATATCTTAGTGCCCATTTACTTGTTTTGGTTCCTAAAAAAGCTAATGCATTATCTGAGATTATGGTTTTTGAAACCTCAAACCTTGCCACCAGGTCTTCATAAAAATATAGGACCGCACTTTCATTTGCCTCCTTCAGAGCAATAGCCTCTACCCATCTTGTGAAATAATCCATGGTGGTCAAGACCCACTTGTGTCCAACACTTAAGGGAGGATTAATCATCCCTATGAAGTCTAGGCCCCATTGCATGAATGGCTACTCTACCTGAATAGGCTGTAAAGGCATGGTAGCCAACCATTGCTTCACATCAAAAAGCATGCAATTCTGGCACTTTTGTATTGAGGCATGGGTGTCCCTAAAAAGAGTAGGCCAAAAATAGCTGGCCCTCATTATTCTTACTGTAGTAGCCCTAGGAGCAAAATGACCACCAATTGGTCCATCATGGAACTCAGATAGCACCTTGTCAGCCTGACTTGAGTCCAAGCATCTTAAAAACACTCCTGAGAGATCCCTTCTGAATAGCACTCCATCAATCAGGGCATAAGGGAGACATTGGAGTCTGAAATACCTTCTCTTGGTCCTATCAAGTGAGTGTGGGTGCTCACCAGTGAGAAGGAAATGCCTCATGTCTGATGTCCAATCCTTCATGATAGCTAGTTCTTCTACTATAGCTGCATCAAGGATCAGTAGACTATCCTCCTTTTACTACTTAAAGTCTGCAGTGAGGTGTTCACATAAGCCTCTCCCTCTTACCAGTTTGGTGATCTTGATATCTACATCATATTTCATCACCTTAGTGATCCACCCTGCTCTCTTCTCATTTAAGTCTTAGTTGACCAAGAAATCTTTGATGCCTAGATGTAGAACCATGAGGTGGATTCTGCTATTGGACAACATGTGTCTAAATTTCTTTAGACTCTATATAACCACCAAGACTTGCCTTTCCACATATTTGTATTAGACTTCAAAACCTTATAGGCATTGGCTAAAAAATGCAATTGGCTACTCAAGGTTATCATCACCTACTTTGGTAAGCATGGCAGAGATTACCTCTTCATTGTTGAAGGTGTAGAGGTTGAAATCTTTGGTGAGGTTAGGGCTGAGCAAAGTAGGTGCCCAAGCTATGGCATGTTTGATTTCTTCAAAACTACATTTCCTCTATGCTGTCCATGTGAACTCCTCACCCTTCCTCAGCATAGAGGTCAATGGCTTGACCATCTCTACAAAATTTAGGATAAATCTTCATATGAAATTTATCTTACCAAAGAAGCTTTACAGGCCTTTGTTATGCTTAGGTAAGGATAACTCCAGGATGGAGTGAACTCTCTCTAGATCAATAGCCAAACCCTTTGAAGAAACAATGTGACCAAGGAGCTTCCCCTCATGGATAGTGAACACACATTTCTTAGGATTGAGAGAGATACCAAACTCTCTTCACCTCTCAAAGATTTGCCTTAGGTGTTTCATGTTTTGGGCCGCTTCCTTGGAAAAAACTATCACATCATCAAGATATACCAACATAGTCTTATTTATCAGGCCTTGAAAGGCCATGTCCATAGCTCATTGGAAAGTGGCACTAGCATTAGATAGTTTGAAAGGCATTTTTCCTATAAGCAAATGTTCCCCACTTAGTTGTGAAGGCTGTTTTGTGCTGGTCACAGTCTTGTACCAAGATCTGGTTGTATCCTAAATACCCATCCAAGAGGGAGAAATGCTCACTGCCTGTCACCATCTGAAGGATCTACTCCATGATTGGGAGAGGATAATGGTATTTTAAAGAGACTCTATTGAGGTCTTTGAAATTGACACATAGTCTGATCTCCCCATTCTTTTTCTAAATAGGAACAAGATTGGCTAGCCAAGAAGAGTGTTTGACTGGAAATATTATCTTAGACTCAATCAAATTGGTGAGTTCCTTTTGCATGAGAGGTTTAATCATTGGGTTGATAGGCCTCTGCTTCTACTTGATTGGCTTGGCACCTTTTACTAGCTCAATTGTATGCTGGGCCAAGCTTGGGTTAAAACCCTTTAAATCACTATACTCCCAAGCAAAGATATTGGAAAATTCTCAACACAACAAGATGAAGGCCTACCTTTCATGGTCCATGCACACTTTCCCAAGTTTAAACAACTTATCCTTGATTATTTCAATCTTCTCATGGTGATCCTCCTTTATTGCAATGAACACCTTGTCGCTTCTCAATTGGTCATCTCCATTGAAGATACTCTCATGAGTGACCAAACCTTTAGGGAGCTTATTGTTCTTTAGTTAAACAATTTGGCTACCATATTACTGTTGTAGCTTTGCCTAGTTTTTTGTAGCAAATTCTACTTCTTCTTGTAGGAAGAGTGCTATTTGCTGATCACTATTGAAAACCTGCTAGTTGGTGATGTTGTCAGGTATAGAGGGTCGGCTCACTACTTTCAAGTGATGTGAGCTATGGTCTCAAATTATTTCTTGAGGAATATTGAACTGGGCACCAACTGCTACCAGCTTATCTACTTGCTTGTTCCATTCTATAGGGATAGAGGTAATATTGAAAGCAAAGAAATTTTCCACTAAGTCCCATACCCTATGTTTGTAAGACTTCAATAGAGAATTCTTCATCAAATTTTGGCCTCTTACCTAGTTAAAAATCATCTCACTGTCACCAAACACTTGTAGCTCTTTGATTCCTCTTTCCTCACCCACTCCAAACCATGGATGAGGGATTCATATTCTGCAACATTGCATGTGCAAGAAAATTGGAATCGAAAGGCTAAAAAATACCTCTCTTTGGAAGGAGAGACCAGCACTGCTCCACCACTAGCTCCCAACTTAATCCTTAAACCATCAAAGAATAGCTCCCATAGACCTGAGCTTTCTTGGCTGGCTTTCATCAAATTTGGTACAAAAGTACCCTCTTCATGCATGCAATAAATTCCAAGGCCCACCTCCTCTATGAATTTGTAGGGATCATGCTTGAAGTTGTCACTTCCCCATTCATCTAAGAGTAGGTCTGCAACTCTTTCAAGGGTAAAGGATGGAGATTAGTCTACTTGGAACTCTACCTGGTTAATGATGGCATAACTGACATTTGATGCCTTGAGCGAGTAAGGTTCTAGATGATCTCTATGGAGTGGTTTGGATTAAATCTTGACTTTAGTCCCATACTTGGTTTTAAAAACTAGATAAGACCAATTCACTACTAATTAGCCACCTATCTTGGATGTAAAATCCCTGGATAAGTAGATGGCAAAGTAAGGAGGGACATCTGCCACTACCACATCATGAGGAACTGAGAAATTTGGGCAAGCATGCAGCATCAAGCTCAAACCTCTTACCACCCCAATTGTCTTTGCTGGGGTTCCATCCAACTATAGGAATCCCTTGGTCATTTCTTCATATTTAAAGCCCAGCTTGTCAGCTATGCATTTGGGCATCACCGAGGTGTTTGCTCCACTATCAATGATGCAATTATGCACCAAGAAATCTCCTATGACCAAGGACACATAAAAAGGAGGAACCTTTTCTTCCTTTTGGGTCTGACCTGAGGTGGAAGGTTGTCCATTCATCATCAAAATGTTATCAAGTTTTGCTGGGATAGCGTGTTCATCTAGCTCATACAATTCCTTTTGCAACATGTCCTGTTGCCCTGGTATTGATAGTGAATCCCAAAAGGAGATGTTCATGTGCAGCTTCTTCATCTGGTCAACCATGTTGACTTGAGGGTTGCCTTCCTTCAAAATTTCTTTGGAATTATTTATAGCTTGAGGTGTAGGCCGAGGAACTAAAGGTACAATCGATGGTTTGAAACATGGGACTTTTTGATTTGCATGTGATGAAGAAGGTGTTGCTGACATTTGGGTAGTAGCCTGAGTTTCTTCCATTGCTCTATTTTTGAATCTTGTGTTGGCTACAACACAGTCAGCCTGATTGTCTGTAGCACCCACATAATTGACTAAATAGAATTCTCCTTCTAGATGATTCATGAAGGTAGAATCAGGCTGGGCTTGACTGCTACTCATGCTGGGTTGCATTGGAGCCTCAAAGACTTGGGAATGGGTGGCTGCCTGATTGTCTTGTACATTTGGGTAATAACCCATCATTTCATTTATATAAACAACCTACTCCTAACCATATCCCATGGTTGAACAACTTGGATGTTCCTACACTAGATTGTTTTGAACGGACACCATGACCTTAGATGATGAAGGGGCACCTCGATTGTATCCTTGAAAGGGTCTGGTTTGAGTAAGCTGACCATGTCCTTGATTATAATTTTGGAAAGGGGGTCTAGGGGCTAAACATACTGCTAGTATCCTTAGTTTGGTCGGTTGCTATGAGCTTGCTGCCTTTTAAGAGCCATAAGTTCATTTGACATACTTTGCAACAGAATCTTAATTTCATAAAGTTCATTGGATGGAGTAGCAACTAGATTTTCTATGCTAGGCAAAAGTGATAAGGTGGGAGCAGTGATCTGGAATGGAGGCAACATTTCAAGGAAAAGTGGCATATGGGGCCTAAGAGCTATCTTCCTAGCTTGCACTAAGCAATTTTTAGCTGCTATGGCTATGTCATAGGTGGCAGGCAACACATGTCCTCCCATGGATTGTATCATAATGGCAATATCACTGTTCAATGCTCTTAAGTAATATAAGAAAGCATATCTAGGAGTAGGTTTTACTAAAATGGGGATTCTATCCCATATCTTTTGAAACTGAGCGTTGAAATCTTGCATGTATTCATGTGGGGCTCTTTTCATGGTAGTCAATTGCTTAACAAGTGAGAGGTGGTCACTCTTTTTTACAAAATGGTCCATCAAGTGAGTGCCCAATTCATTCCAGGAACTGATTGAATTTATAGTCAAAGTCCCATACCAGTCAAGAGCTTTACCCTTGAGAGACAATGCCATCAATTTGATTACAATATTTTTCTCAGTGACATTGTGAATATTGCAAAGGTTAACAATATTTATGATGTGTTCAATGACTGTGATGGGCCCCTCTCTATTAAAAGAAGGCACATTTTTGAGGGATGCTCTTAGAATTGGGTTATAACGTTGGAGATTCAATGGAATCTGACCACAAAAAGTCACAAAGGGAAGTTCCATAGCTATGATAGGATGTAACTATGGCCTTGCTGCGTATGTGTTCTTTACAGTAGGTTTGGGAAGGTGATTTGATGAATAAGGATGGGTCCTCTCAAACCTCAGTCTTTTTGCTGAGTTCAAAGGTAACTCAATGAAGTATAAAGGAACACCCTTAAAAGTAGAGCGTGTGGTGACTTTAGGCATAGGAAGTCAAACTGGTCTTTGATTAGAAAATGAAGTTCTTACCAGTGGAGTCACCAGATGCTGAAAATAGTTGATTTGTTATAACAAGACTAGCATCAATCCTAAAACTTTATTGAGTGTAAAAATGGGTCCCACCAGGTGTGCCAAAAATTGTTGATGCTGTGGATTGCACCCAAGGCAAGAGGCCGAGCTCCTGCCTTCCACACGTCAAAATGGAAACTCCCCTCTCACGTATGGGACTAGCAAAGCTAGAGGGGAGAGTCTTTAGGTAAGGGCTTGCTCCCTTTGATGCATCTGAGTTGTTTCAATAAGTGCTAATACATATATATATATATATATATATATATATATATATATATATATATATATATAGATTTATAATGGGGGAAATGAAAAGGGAGAAAGATTGCAGGAAAGCAGAACTACTCTAAAAGAGGTGATGCACCAAATGAAACAACCTACTCATACTCACACTTGAAACCATACAAACACATACGTACCATTTAAACTGGCAAAAGGACCAGGCTGTAGGAAACTAACATGGAGGCTTTAATGGAACACACATAACACAGGGACTCACCATAGGTGCTGTGGAAAGGGCATACTATATGGTAGCTTCTTCTATTTTTGTGCTTCTAGGTGTATCTCTCCTTATCACTTGCAGAAATGACACCTTATAGACACTAGGTGTATTGATGTTAACACTGTGAAATCATTAGAAAATTATGACTAAGCACAAAACTGACACTCAGACACACATAGATATCTAACTAGAATAGAGGTAAAAATGCATTTTATTGATTTTAAGTGAAAATTTGCCAGGGCTTCACCTTATAAATGTGACATATCCCTTTTTCAAATGAAAACTCTACAATATATAGAGGAAGAAAGGAGGCCTTTTGGCACCCTTTTTACAAATGACCCATGTGCATTCTGATGATTGGGAAGAGGGAAGCCGCTCCAAGGTAATGCTGTGTCGACCCCTTGTTTCAAGGTGAAATTATGGGCCGTACCATTTGTCTACAAAATACTACTCCTTTAAGGAATTTTGTGGCTTGCCTACTCATTAATGTAATATGGGGAAAGATGAGTTGCATCATTCATCGCCTATTCATGCCTCTTGGTAATCAATTGGTGGACCCTGTTTCAACTGTAGATATAACTCACCTCCTTTTTGCCACCTGGGCTGCCTTTTTATTTTTTGCTCCTTCATCTCTCAGGTTACCTCTGCTAGTTCTTTAGCTCTCCAAACTTTAGTCTTTAAATTCCTTTGCATTCATGCCATTTGTTTGAAAACCAATAGTTATTCATTCCTACAAAGTTTGATGTCTGCATGCCCATCGCTTTGAAACTCATAAGGCACTTTGAAATGTAGATGCTGATGCATGGTAGCTTCCACTAAGTTTGTGATGGGACACGTGGCAATATCTATTAAATTTATAGAAGCTTCAAACACCTTTGGAGAGTACTATAGAAAATAATGCATGGTAGCTTCCACTCTCTTTAGCAGTTCGTCAGGGCCCACCACATTTCTTTGCTAGACAAGAGAGAGACCACAAATGTTTGACACTTGTCAGCTTCTATCGAGCCTTGCAAGGGACACATGGCATGTTCCACTGCTCCTAGAAAAGCATTTCAAAACATTATGTGATTTCCACTTGGCACCTTCCACGCTCTGGATTTCTTATTGTAAAATTTGACATTCGTGGGCCCGTCACAGCTTAAAGTTGATAGCTTTTGATACGTCACCATCCTTGGCAAATTCCTTTGGCTTCTTGCTTCGACTTTTCCTTTGGATAATTTTCCCATGGACAAAAAGTCTGTGAGAATTGTCTCAATTGCTTTGATTTCTTTGGAATTTCCTCAGCTTTTTCTCTCCTGTTGCCTCCCTAAATTTATTCTAACTTTTTGTCTAAAGGAATTCCTTCAGACAAAAGTCTAAGAGAATTTGTCCTTGTCTTTTGCTTTCGAGTTTCTTGAAAATGACCCTTTTGAAGGGTGCCTTTGCACCTGACTGCCTTTCGAAAGGGCACTTGTCCTTCGACTCTGTGGACACTCCTTTGAACTTCCTGATTGAACTAAGCCATTAAACCAATCAATTGAACCAAAATTGTTCAATGGTTCAACATTGTGCACCACTCATTCATTGAACCAAGCCTTTGAGCCTATCGCTTGAACCAAGTGTTTGAACCGTTCCTTTGAACCAACTACTTGAACCAACCACTTGAACCAAAAATGGTTCAACGGTTCAATACTACGTGCCATTTGATTAAACTGTGCTACTTTAAAACAAGCCTTTGAATGTGTCATGATGAACCAAGGCTTTGAACCATCCAATGAACCCTTTGATTGAACCAAAAGCTAATGAACTGATGGAGCAAATTGAGCATGAACCAAAGCTGTTAAACTTTGCGTTGAACTTTGCTGATGAAATAAGGCAAATGAACCAAGAGTGTTGAACCAACGTATTGAACCAAGCCGATGAACTAAGGCATTGAATTGAAACTATTAAACTCGGCTGTTGAACCAAAATGTTAAACTTGGGTGATGAACTTGCTAATTAAACAAAGGTGTTGAACCAAGGCACTGAACCGGTTCAATGGTTCAATGGTTCAAGGATGCCAACCTTCATTGTGAATTTCTTTAGATAAGAGCCCAAAGAAGCCTTGTAAAAACCTAGCACTCTCTAAACTAATTCTTCATCTACCAAAATATTACACCTGCAGAGTTCATGGAAAATCTTACTTCTAAGTCTTTAGAAACCCAAGCACTGTAGAGTCCATAGAAATAGACTTGTAGAGTCCATAGAAATATCCTGGACTTGTGCAAAATCAAAAATGAATTGGCCTAAAATAGAAGAGGAAGAAGGGGACTGATTTTTGGCTTGTGAGACTAAAAAATGGTCAACAAGAATTAATAACTATTTGCTAGTAATTCATTCACACTTTCATTTTTAGTTATTTGCATGCTTAGAGTATCTCACATAGTCTAATTAGGTGGTTTTTCAAAATTTCATTTAGTTTCACTATTTTGATCTTTTTTCACACACTATCAAATAACATAATATTCAAAACTCATTTAACATTTATCTTCCTAAGGCCTACCTACTTAGATTTCATTATTAAGGGGGAAGCCAACTTGGGTTTATGGCTAGGTATAAACATGTGGTTAATGGTATATATTTGCAAATCACCCACCAACATTATCACTATGGGATTGTGAAGTGAATGGGTAGGCCCCAATAACAAGCCAATAACGTTGCCAATGAAGATCTTTTAATCCTAAACATCCTAAAACCATCCATATATTACTTTCTAGTTTCTTATTTTCAGCCAACTTCCCTATCACACTTAAAATAACACTTTATAATAATTTAACAACACTTAGGATGACCACTTAGTATTTATTTTTTCAAGTTGATTGATTTATCTCTGATAATTATGTGTTGTATTTCAAAAACTTGCATTGGCCAATGTTGGTGCAAGGTTTTGTGTTGTGTGCCCCAATTAGATCATTCTCAATGATCTAGTTATTTGTGTGTTTGTTTCCATTTTTTGCTTCAATTACATTGCAAAAAACTTTCCAAATTTAACATACTATCATTATGTTTGACATAGTCTCTTATAGACTATGTTTTCCCTATCTATAATACTAAGTTGACCTAGTCATCCTTGCACTATATTCTATCAGTCAGGTTATTGTACTAAGTCAACCTGGTCAAACCTGTATCCTCATCAAATTATGTTTTCCCCTATCTATAGAACTAAGTTGACGTGGTCAACCTTGTACTTTTTTATACCACTCATGTTACATTAATAAGTTGATTTTGTTGAACTTATATCCTTTTTCACTCGGTTTCATACCCTTTATATAGTACTAAGTTGACCTGGTTGATCTTGTACTCTTATATATCTCTTAGATTGTAGAACCCAGTTGACCTGGTTAACTCTGTATCCTTCCTATCTCTTTGATTTTACATTAGCTTTATCTTCCTTAATATTTATCCTTCATCATGCATTTATTTTTTGAAGACAGTAATAATTTGAATTCAACATATATTATGAGTGTTACCAACCCTAATAGGTTCTCCCATAGGTAGCTTGTGGATCCTACCTTAGACAAAAGTAATATGCATGTAGCCACTCACACTGCAAACTATGGGACCCCTCCTCATTACTCTTTAGTTCATAATGCTCTCTTCTCATTTGAAGATCAACCTAAATTAGAGCATACCCAAGAAAATATCTTCTTCATCAATGAGTTTCCTCAACATCAAAGAAAATATCTTTGTACTATTTACCATCTCATGATAAGTGGTCAAGTCAAGGAGCCCGATTCACCTTCTCCCACATTCTCACATGGATTTGGGGACACTATATTATTTGGTTCTCAGCCTCTTCCCTCTATTTTTACCTCTTCTCATGCCATGAAATTTTATTCTTTGATTTGCTCCACCTCCATGCCTATTATCTCTACTAACATGGCAGGTTCTACATATAGTGGGCCTCTTCTAAAACCCACTATTCTCAATTCTTCCACTAGTGCATCATTTTCTACCCATGGTAATCATGCCTCTAGTGATGCTTCTCATCCATCTACTAGTACATTCTTTGAAACACAAGCAAATCATGCTACTAGTGCCTCACCAACAATTCTTCTCAATCTATTACTAATACCCATATTGGTACCCAAGCCACTTCTACCAATTCTAATGCTTCACATAATGCCAATAATACAACTCAAACCCATCAAATTATATTACAAAATCTTAATAAAATTAATTCTTTCCAAGCTTACAATGCAAATCAAATGATGTAAATGCAAAATCATCTTATTCATCTTCCAAACCACCCTTAATAGGTTCCATGGGGAATGCATAACCAAAATTCTCCCCCACCTCCTCTTTAGGATTCCCATGGAAATATTATCCCTTAACCTCCCCTTATTAACAAAATAATCAAGAAAATTCAAAATGATCCTCTTACACCTCAAATTGATAACATAAATATAGGAGGTATCACCCCTAACATTACCTACAATGGGTCAACTGATCCTCCTCTTCAGTTAAAAACATTTTGAAATCTTTATAAAGACTGGGTCAAGTTAAATAATTTTACTACTACCAAGATATTATAAAAAACTCTCATAGGTGATGCTTTAGATTAATACATCCAACTCAAATCTCATTCCATCACTAGTTTGGAAGATTTAGTCAATACTCTAATCCAATAGTTTCAAAATAGTGATCTCCTTGAAAATACCTTGGCCTATTTTATCAATTATAAGCAACTTAAGATCAAAACTATGTAATATTTAATTAAATGATGGAAGACCTTATCTAACAAATGTGAACATAATATGACAAATGACAGCCTCTTTCATATGTTTACTAATGCTTTTTTTCCCAAGTTGTAATATTAGGTCTAGACTCTCTCACCATGAACATTGGAAGAATCTATTGACCAAAAAAAGCATCAATATTTCCTCATGCATCAATTTGAGCCATCCTAACCTTCTATGGGTACTTGCATGTTAATAAAAATTAAGAATCATCATGTTATAAATGATGGTGTCATGATTCTTATAATAACATTCATAATATTCAAGCTATTATTCCCAATATGGCTCTAGAATAAGCTTCCCCTCCCAACCACATCACTAATCCTCATTTATCTTCAATAAATAACATCAATGTTCATCAACCTTTATCCTTAGTGGTATTACAAAAACATCCACCAAGGCCTCTTCTATGATAACTTTATCCCACTCATCCCATGAAATCTTGGTATGATCCCAATAAATTTTGTTGGATTCATGCTAGTTGGGGTCATTGTCATCAGACTTGTAAGTAAATTCATAATTTGGTTTTGGATTTCCTTCTCGATCCCAATTTTGAACATGATTTCATCATTTGTAAACATAAAAAATCCTATGACATTACCTTCAAAGCCCATGAAACACAAACTAAATCTCAAGCTTTAAACCAACCTAATGCTGATTTGTCTATCTATAAGGAAATTACTTAGATGATTCACAACAATAGAATTATATATGGTTGAATTAAGAACAAAATAAGTAGATCCATAAAAAAAATTGGTAGAAGAGTAGAATACTTTAATATTATGACTGAGCCACTTTAAGGGGGTAACCTCCACAATAATGCAATAATAACATAATTTACAATATGATGATAAAAGACTAACCACTGCCTCTTATATATACTCTACTTAGCCATTGTTATTCTAGAAGCTAACCATACTAAGAAAATCAAGAAATGAAACAAGCTAATATGAAGATGTGTAAGCCACAAGTTAGCCACACATATCCCTAGACACACTATAGTTAAGGCATAACATGCCATCCCCCTTCAAATCAATATTGTCCTTAAGATTGAATCAAACTAGGATGTTTATGTAGGAATGCTTCATCCTCCCATGTTGCATATTTAAAATGTAGGTTCTTCCATTTGATCAAATAATATTTAATGGATCTAGTTTGTCATTTCTTAGTACGCATGTGAAGGATCTCTTCAAGATCTAGAATAACTCTATCTTCTTCATCTAATTTAGGTAACTCAATTTATGTATAAACTCTGTGTCTAATTACTTTCTTCAGGCAAGATACATGGAATACTATATGTATGAAAGTGGCTATGGGTAATTCTAACTTATAATCCACACTACCAGTTTTCTACAAGATCTGGTAAGGGCCATAATACTTAGGTGAAACTTGTTATCTTTTTTCTATTGATTTAAAGACATCTACTTATATGTCTACAAATGCACAAAAACCCAATCACTTATGTCAAAATGTCATTCACTATGGTGTTGATCTGCTTGTTACTTCATTCAATTTTGTGACATTATTAAATTCTCTCATAAATTGACTAATACCCCCTATTAATGGTGAATGTGTTCCTCAATAGCTCAAATGTTAGGATGCACTATCAAAACTAAGGTGATGGATGGGGGTGATACCAATACAGTGCCATAAAGGGAGACATCTTGGAATAAGTGTGAAAATAAGTGTTATACCATCATTCAATAAGTGGTAGCTAATGAACCCATTTGTCCTGTCTGTCACAAAAAAAAATAAAGATACCCTTTGTGACATTTGTTGACTACCTTTGTCCATCAAATTGAGGATGATAGGATGAGCTATGAGCAATTGGGTATCCAAAAATGCAAATAATTCAATCCAAAAATTACTAATAAATATGGGATCGTGGTCAATTACAATGATCCTTGAAGTGCCATATATTTTTTGAACTATATTAAGAAAAATAGAAGATATTGTACTGGAAACAAATGGTTATGATAAGGAGCAAAAATGATCATACTTAGTGACTCGATCTATAAATACGATGATAACATTTTTAATCTTAGACCTTGGTAACCACATAATGAAATCCATAGAAACCTCTTCCCAATGTTGGCTAGGGATGGATAAAAGCTACAAAAGACTTAGGGTCTTAATAGTTTCACCTTTATTATATTGGCATACCATGCATTCAGCCACATATTTTTAAACATCCCCTTTGAGTCCTTCCCAAAATAAATATTGCTTGATTCTATGATATGTTTTCAAAAATATTGAGTGTTCTCAAAGTGGAGGGACATGAATTTTTTGAAGAAATTTATGTTTGAGGAGAGAATGCTTACAGATATATAATCTATCTTTATACCATAATTTGTTCCCCTTCCATGTAATTTTTTTAGATTTTTTAGAACCTTGCTAAAGATTTTGAATCAAATTACTAGTATCATTATCATTCTCCCATTATAATTGTGCTTCTTCTATCTAATTTTCCTACCACATGGTCATGGTGCATAACATTGCATGAACTAATTTATTCCACTGAGAGAGGGCATTTACCGCCACATTCTCTTTTCCTTTCTTATACACTATTTAAAAATCATAGCCTAACATTTTAGTCACAAATGTTTTTTATTCTTTAGATGACAAGCATTGATCCAAAAAATATTTGATTCTATCATGATCAGTCTTTACCTAAAAGTAACAACCCATTGGATATGGTCTTCATTGCTTCACTACATGCAAAATATCCATAATATCCTTATCATATATTGGTTTCAGCCTATTTTTCCCTTAATTTGGAAAGTTTCAAATGCCAGTGGTCTGCCTTATTACATGAGTATAACCCCCATTCCATATCTTGATGCATCATACTCTACAATAAATCTTTTTTGAAAAATTAGTAGCCAAAACTAGAATTATGCACATAACCATTTTCAACTATTCAAATGTCTTGGTAGTTGAAACAATCCACTTAGAGTATTTGTTTAAAAAAGAGGTGAGTAGGGATATAATTCTACCATAATTTTTGACAAACCTACAATAGTAACTAGTTATCCCCATAAATTCATAGAGGTTCTTGAGAGTCTTGGTAACCTACTTCTCCATCATTACTTGGATTTTTTTAGGATTAAATTTCAATCCTTCATGTGAAATAATATGAACCAAGTACTCCACCTCTTGGACAATAAAATCACATTTGGAAGGTTTGGCATAAAGTTGATGTTGTTCCAGAATTGAAAGCACCTATTTCACATGCTTCAAATGGTCTTCCCAATTTTTACTATAGATGAGGATATCATAAAAAAACACTAATACAAACTTTCTCAAAAATGGCCTAAAAATAGTATTCATCAAACTCTAAAATGTAGATGGTGCATTTGTGAGGCCAAAAGGCATGAACATAAAATCATAATGGCCTTCATGAGTTTTCAAAGATATTTTAGGTCTGTTCTCATTATGGATGCAAATCTAATGATATCTAGTGTGAAGATATAAATTGGTAAAATAAATAGCACCATGCATTTCATATAGAAAATCATCAATTACTAGAATGGGAAACTTATATTTGATGGTGTATTTTTTAAGCTTTCTATAGTCTAGGCACATCCTCTAACTATTATCCTTCTTATACACCATGACCACTAGGGAGGAATATTCACTTTGACTATGTCAGATGATTCTTGCCTCCAACATCTCTTGCACCATATTTTAAATTTCACTCTTTTGGGTATAGGGATACCTGTAGAGTTTGATATTAGGTGGTGTACTTGCTAGAATGATTATGATGGCATGATCATGTGCATGACTTAGAGGAAATCCTTTTGGCATGTCACCAATATAACAAAATGGTCATCTAGCACCTTTTATAAATCAAGATGTGTAGACTCCTTAGTTGGTTGATCCTCCATGGAAAATAAGCATGCCACAAAACCTTTTGGACCTTTTCTAAGAATCTTCATCATCTAGTGGGAACTAACCAGTTGTGGATATTTAGCCCATAATCTATGTAATTCAAAAGTCCTTCCTCTTAGATAGAACCTCATGAATAATTCTTAGAAATTCATCTCAATAGTGCCCAAAGTGGTCAACCATTGAACTCGCAAAACAATGTCAGTTCCTCCCATAGGAATAGAAAACATAGGGGAATCTAACAAATAGTCTCCCACTGAAAGCTCAATACTATGGCATTTTCTAGGACAATTGACCATACCACCATTTGAAATCATGACTTGAAAGTCTAGAGATGGGTAAATGAAACAATTCAAATGAGCAACCAACTTACTATTGATGAAGTTATGTTTACTCCCAGGGTCAATTAACAGCTACCTTCTATTTTTTGAATAACCCTATCAATTAATAGTTATTTTGAAACATGAAATAGTAGGTTGAGAGTCTTTAGATTCATCCTTAGGTTATTATGAACCTTTCTCTGAAGCCTCCTTGTCTTCTTCATCATCATTGACATCATAAATATAAAACAACTTATTTTCAACACATTGATGCCCCTTGATCCATTTGCTATCATAGCTAAAACACAAATAGTTTGTACACTTTTCTTCCACTTATTGAGGTGTCAATTTGGTAGGCTGATGAAATAATGGTGCTAAAAAGGTGCATTCATGAACATTGGTGAAAGGTATTAATTTGATCATTTATTTTTCCTCAACCATGCATTGCTTTGGTATGGCCTCAGATACACTACTGGGATGAAACATATAAACCTCTAATTGGTTGCTATCTTTGAGGCCACCCAAAAATAGGCTAGTCAAATTTTCCTCAGTGATGATTACCACACATAAGGAGAGATTCTAAAATTTATGACTGTAGTCCTTGTAAATCCCAATTTGGCATAACTTGGCTAACTGAATGGAGTATTTTTTAGAGACATTACTATGATAGTGGAGCTATAATTCCTAAAAAAATATTGACCATGAAACTAAGACACCCTTATTTTTATTTTAAATACATAACCAATGATATTAGATGAATGGATCAAGTTTCAGATAGAGAGAGGCCATAAGCACTTTTTATAAACATGAAGTTTGATGTAGATCAAATAAATTATCAATCTAAGTGAGCCAAGTGAGTAGATAATTACCATCAAACTTATACAGGTCCACTTTTGGCAACATTGGCTTAGAGCCAAAATTATTATTGATATTGTTTGGAGTAGGAAAACCAAACTAAAGTGGTGGAGGATTATTTTGCAGTGGCTAAGCTGATAAGTTGGCCATTTTCCTAGATATTTGTTATAATTGACCCTTCATGCTATCCAACTCCCTTATTAAACCTATAATCTCCCCTTGAATCATATCAAAATAATTTTTTTGACCATGACCTATAACTCTGACTTAATCTATTGAATTACCTCTAAAATAGATGGATTAAAAGTTTCAGATTCCATGTTGTCCTTATGAGGAGTTTATTTCCCTTTCCTATGTCAATGAGTGTTTAGACTAGCCATGCACAAAACTTAGGGGGGTTTTAGCCCTAAAAAGTTTACTAGTGGAATACACCATTATGATCATCTCATCAAGATGAATCCAAACACTGCTATTGTATACAAGGGTGAAAAATTTTGATCCAAAAAAGTGTACTAGTAGAATATACTGTTGAGATCATCTCGTAGGGACGTATCCAATGACTACTAATTTGCACAAGGTAAAAAAAATTATATTTTATTTTTTACCAAAAAAAACATTTTTTATTTTTTGTAAAAAAACCTCATGAACAAAACTATGTTGATGAAAAAAATCAAATCCTTCCAGATCACAATTTATGTTTTTTCAGCCTTCCAATGCTCGGATGCTAGATCCAAAAAAAATGTGCCATAGAAACTTGCCCAAATTGATGATATGATACCAAATTTAGGGAAATTACTTAGATGATTCATAATAGTAGAATTATATATGGTAGAATTAAGAGTAGCATAAGCAGATCTATACCAATAATTAGTGAAAGAGTAGAATATTTTAATATTATGACTGAGCCACTAGTAGGGGACAACCTCCACAACAATGTAATAAGAAAATAATTCACAATATGATGATAAAAGACTAACCACTACATTCTATATATACTCTAATTATCCATGGTTATTCCATAGGCCAACCATACTAAGAATATCAAGAAGTACAACAAGCTAATATGAAGATGTGTAAGCCAAAAGTCAATCAGACATATCCCTAGACAAATTATAGGTTAAAGGTATAACACCATTTATAAATATCCTCTTTTGAATCACCAAGATAACCCAGACAAGCCTACACCTTCTAAAAATAATTTTGATAGTTTTCTTGACCCAACTCTTGAAGAGAATGTGGTCAATATGACTAATATGTGAAGGGTGGTTGCCTTCATTGATCCTCATCCCATCCAGACTCCTCAATTGTCTCACACTTTTCATGTTATCCAAGAATATTCTATAACTCACTTAATAGAGTTGGGTAAAGAATACCTTATATATTTTGATGAACTAAATCCCAACACCTCCCTTGGATAAGACTTATCATACCATTTATACCATTCCTCCAACCTCTTTACCCATCACAAATGATACTCAAACTTATATCAGCACTTCTTCTCAAACCAAACCTGCATCAGCTATCCCTTCTTCTCAAGATAATCAACAAACTTTCCCTAAAATTAAACCTTTCACATCTTATCAACATAAATTCACATGCTCTTTGGATCCTTCTAAGGACCTCCTTCAATACTATGCACCTATTTCTAATAGGTACCTTATGGGTTATGATTAATGGAATCCTATCATAGAATTTACTCATCTCCCATCTCAAATCCCATTTCTTGAACTTGTGTGAAGCTCTTCATGTCATAATAATCATCTTATGTAGATTTTGTTAGAAATAAACATCCTTCATCCTCCCTTAGCAGGATGTGAAGCCACCTTATCTAGATCATAAGATAGTATTTTACAATAGTGCAAATAGATGTCCATATACATTGATGACATAATGGACACTTCTCTTTCCCTCAAATTCCCCATTACTTCTATGATCCCTTGTGTAGATGATCCTCCCCTTTTTTTAAGTATCTAAATTGGTGATATCCAAGTGAAGCATGCCTTGATTGATGAGGGTTATGAAACTTGTGTTGCCTTTCTTGGTTTTATCAAAACTCTTTGATATTTTGAATGTAATCTTAAGTCTACATACAACACATGTCAAGGCTATGATCGAAGGAAAATGCCTCCCTTAGGCTGGATCTAGATCCCTATCACCATCCCACCTATCATCATTCATGTGAAGGTGATGATCTTTAACTTTCCTATATCTTATAACATTTTGCTTGGTAGTCCATGGACTCATCACATGAGAGCAGTTACCTCTTCCACTTGCTAATGTGTCAATTTAACTCATAATTAAGAAATCTATAAGATTTAAGGTGACACTAACCCTTGGAATGTTTAATAATTCTAAGACCATGGTGTATTTAAGATTCCCACCCTTGAACTCTTTCTAATTAGTTCATTTCATGAATCTCAATGATTTAACTTTCCTATCACCTCTACCTGAGGTTACAATGGTCACCCCAAACTCATCAAGAATATATCCCCTAACCTCCTAGACTCTGATGATGATGAGCCTAATGAGATCTATCTCAAGATTAAAACCTCAGATCTCTCACCTCATCTCATTTCTCATCTTCTCCCTTCTTTGTAACCTCGCTTCCATTAACCACCTAGTGATGATATACCCATTGTCCTAACTAAGACTCAACATTCCATTCATCATACCACATCAAACAAAATGGTCCTCATACTTATGCCATTGATATTTATACACCTAATTATGATGATGGATATACTGTAGATAATCCATTCTTAAGAGGTCTTGTTCAAGCTTGTGATGTTAAAATTGTTCATTATCATTCCTCTTTGCTTCACTCTTTCAATATTTATTCTAGTATTACATCTTATATCATTCCTAATTTTATATTTTTTCTCTTGATTTTAGGGTAGAGATGGTGTGCACACCTCCAATTTTTGAAGAGCCTCATATGAGTATGCTTATACATCATGCTATGATTAGTCCCTATCACTTTGCTCGATACCAAGACCCCTCTAGATGATTTATCCCTGAGATTCTTGTAACTATCCTTTAGCCTTTTATGCATCCCACCCCTCCCTTAATAGAGCCAAATTTAGATCCTATTCCCACTCCTCTAGGTAAGTTTATTCCTATTTTAGATCCTCTTTCTCCTTTAGTTGAGCCTTGCCCATTCTATCCACTAACCCCACCTTCCCTTGGTGAAGGTTTGCTCCCTTTACTGCAACTTGCTCCATTGTCCACCAAATGGGTTAATTAGCCACATTGTGATATTCATAAAGCTATTGGTCATTAGACTAGATACTATTCATTATACCAACCTTCCTCATCTTTCATTTCTACTCCTATTAATAAACCTACAAAATCTACTAAAAAGTATATTTATTGCTTTAGAGACATAGATAATCATTCATCCATGCATTGTCATAAGCTATAAAAATATATCAACACCTTGCATCCCACCACTCTTCATCCCATAAATAAGTCTATACCTCCACTGAAAGTATTACCTAAATATATTCCAAAATATGGAGAGGTATATTATCTCTTGCACTAATACACTACTCATCATACTGATCATTGTCACATCTTTCAATAGCATCTTAAGGAATATTTTATGACCATTACTAAACCTGCTACCCTTCCTTACATAGGTTTACCTTACAAGAAGTCTCCCCCTTCTTCCCCCATGGCTCCACCACCTATGGTCCCTTCTCTACCCATGATTCCCTCACCTATGGATCTTCCTTCACTTATGGCCCATTCTCCATCGATGACTCCTTATTATCCCATAGATTCCACACCCATTCATTCTCTTGAGTATTCCCTACATGATATACCTCATCAACATGATCCTTCTGACATTCTTACATTTTTTTTGAATAGATTTGATGTGAAGAATTGATGAAACTTTGGCTACAGTCTGAGTTCAGCTTCATAGAGACTTATCAAATGTTATGGATAATGTGTGTGGATAAATATATCAATATTTATGAACATAAAAAAATTTTAATTTCATTTATTTATTCATTTGGATTGGACATGTGCTCTAACTTTACATTTATCTATCTTATATCATTTGACATTGTGTCAAATTCTTATCTATTTTACTTGATGTCTTTTGTTTCACACTACATGTTGCTTATGATGACATTATTTTCCTTATGTTATCTTAAGTATTATTTTTCATGATTACATATTTTTTATTCTCGAGTTCTTTTTCTATGGTTATCTTGTTCTTTTTCATGATTGTTTGCTCTCTTATCTCTATAAACATGGATAATTGTTATTATGACTTGGTTATACATACCTTGCTCCCTTTAGTCATTCTTCATTTACCATGTGATCAATTAGAAACAAATTCATCTCATTATAATCTCCTTTTACTAGTACACCTCTGATCTCCCCTTATTACCTTTCACAAACTAAGCATACACATGGTTGAGACTTGAGATAACATGCTGGTTCATAGTTAAGCTTAAGTGTTCTAGTCAGTCATGTCTTTGAATATTTAGCTTCCTTTCACCTAAGTCTAAAGCTCATTTATGTGTATCACTTTACCTCTCATGATTTATCATTTTGAGTCCATATGGAGGAGGAATATTAAAAGCCATAAACATTTAAAATCCAAATCATTTAACAAAAGACGATCTAAAAGGCAACATTAATTTAAAAAAAAAGTCAAATCACACTAAAAGACATTATTCTAAGCACATATCCTTTTTATAATTAAAGATGCCTCTCCATAGTTGACCTCATGATAGAGTTGAGGTCCATTGGGGTATGGTAGGCTAGTAGATTAAAAAATGAGAATACACATATCTTGTAGTGCTACCTACTTTCTCATACAAGTATCCAATCTTCACAGTAGACCGATGACTTAATAAGGGGTCATGAGAAATGGGGAACATGTCATGGGAAGGTAGGTCCATTTTACCTTTATTGTTCAAAAAAACCAAAATGAGTTAATCTTAGTACCAAATTTATTTACCTACATAACTTTGTGCTTACAAGTGCACATGTATCCTTTGTATATTGATCATCACTAGTCACTTAATGTTTTTTCATGTCCTTAGTGTGATTCATGTCTCCTAAGGTCTTCTCATTAGATGCCTAAATTATGATTTTTACATTCCTCTTTCACTCCCTACAACCCTAATATTTACCCTTGAGAAATATTATTTTGTTCACTGATCACTCCCCCTAGAAATTCCATTTGTGAGTTTTAGTGTAAGACCTTGGAAAGGACTAGGCCTTCCTCACAAGTTACCAAATTTTCACATTACCATTCCAAACATCCCTTTTAACCATATTTTCACATTGTTTCCACCTCATTAGTGTTACATTTGTGCATTCCAGTGTAAGAACATTGATAAGACCTGACCTTCCTCAAATTTTTTTCCAATACCCAAGTCACAACAAAATTACATGTGTCAAATATGAGATAAGATGTGATTTATTATGAGTTACACATCATTGACATGCTTCCAATCTTGATTTAGTATGTTTTATGCTTAATTCATTAATATTTCACTTTTATCTTCTTATTTTCTAATTGCATGTAACAATCTAACCATTTTTATTAAGTTTTTCATACTTCCCAACTTGAATTAGTATGATTAATTTAAGACCATTTTGCCAATTTTGTTTCTCTTTTATACTTCCCAACATGATTTAGTATGATTGATTAACTTAATTGTTTTGGTTTTTATACCATTTGTATTTCATGTGCTTTCCATGTTATTACATTATTTTCATACTTCCCAACGTGATTTAGTGTGTTTTTACTTGTTTTAATTTGATGACAATATTTTTGATGGTTCAAAAACATTTCCCCCTCTTGTTTACCACTTTTTGGTTTATTATACTTAGTCATATTTTTTTATTACACATTTACCATCATGATAGCATTTGTTTTTAATTAATTATACTTTTCTAAGTCTTTTTTTCCTATTTCTTTTTAACCATGCATGCATACTCCATAATTCTATAAAAAAAACACTCCACATATATTTCCTATAGCATATACAATAAAATAAAAATACATGTGTTATAAATAAATATATCCATGCATCAACAACCACAACCAAAATATAAATTATGAGATGAACATCTAACTATAAAAAAATCTATCTCTATATATCATGTGTTTTTATACAAAATATACAAATACATCATTCTAGCTTTATGGTTGGGCTCTATCATGCCTATCTCATTGCCTATCCATGCTATCCATATATTCCTCATACCATACCCTCTACACAATACACTATAATAAGTTTATCTACGATCTCAACCCTTCTACCTATCCCTGTAGGTTGGCCACTTGGTCCTATACTTATCCCAACTGGATCATGGTAGCCATGTGTACATCTCTCTCTTGAGCCAGGTCCTACCAAACCTATACCTATCCTAATCCCACCCCTATAAATGGTTATAATCCATCTCCACATATTTATAGTTGACTTGTGGCCTCCCCCACCAGTCTAAACTAGATTATCTAAGCTAGGGTAGATAGTACCATGGGATCATCCAAATGTTGAGGTCGTATGGTGCCATCACTTCATCCAAAATGTCATGGAGTGTTGTCATGCTTAAGGACCCCCATTTAGCATCCTTTTTCATAGGGTATGAAAAAACCAAAAGCTAAATAGATATTAGATCACATATATATCTCAAAATTTATCTATTTACAGTCATACAACTAGTATTCTATCTTAAAGACTAAACATTACAACATTTATTACCTATCCTAGTATCACTAACCATTGTCTCCCCATCTTCACATACATAAAACACAATCTCTCCATTAGCCCATTCCTCAAGCACCTCATCTATGAGATGCATCCCTATAAAATTAAAACCTAGAGTCACCACTCGTGTAATCCTCAAGCCTCTCCTTAATGGTGTATCTATCGACCAACTCTGCCCTAGTCTAATTATCAGATCACCCATGTGATAAATCTCATTTATGCTTGATCTTTATGATGGCATATTCATCAATGGTGTGCTTGAGGTGGTTCCTACCCCTCCTAATATGGTGCTTATTGTGTTATCTGCTACACCCTTGAATACACATCCATGAACTCTCCTCCTTTGATTGTCAGCTATCATACTTGACCAATCCATGATATCACATGTTATGGCTTGATATTTAGTCTCTTAACTAATGTTCCTCCTCCTATCCCCCTCAGATCTCTCACATGTCTTTCTTAAAATGTAGGCACTAATATAAGAGCTACTGAGTGTAGGAGTCTAAACTATCCTAACAAGCATTCCACTAGTTATGGCTCTACCCATTAGGTATAGTGGCCTGTGATCTACTGTTGAGCCATCCTTAGTGCCATGGTCACCCAGCATGGTCAAATTATATAAATAAGTGCATAAGGTTACCACATGATCTATCCTCATGGGACTATCTAAAATGATAACACATCAGGTAAGGCTTACATTACTTGGTTCTATCCCTAAATAATAACCTAAGGTAACCTATCATTAACCACATGGTTTAACCCAACTATCTAATACATCAAGAACCTCTCATATATACATGCACTCAATAATACCACTAGTCTCATCATCATCTTCCCTCTGGGCAACATCACATACATATCATGCATGATATGGACCTAGATGACATACCCAAAATCATAAATCACTCCTTGATCCAACATGGATTGACATAAGGATATCATGTAAAATGGTACCCTACCATCTGACTTATGACACAATAGTTGTAATATCATAAGTCTTATCACAGCTTTCTAAATATCTAGATTTTTTTCAATATAAAAATTGAATAATCTTACCCTCATCCTTGTATAGATCATATCGAAGCCCATTTCCCACCTAGCTAGTGCTCATCTCTCCTCTAGATCATCTGATGACCCTATCATCACCGATGTCCCTCATATAGAAAATCCAAGAAATGGATGGACATCCTCCAATGTAATACCTAACTCTATGGTATCCCTATCCACCACCCATTGAAAAGAGTTGGTCAACCATTCTCATGATCTAAATAACATGACAACGAGATCAACACTCACTGGGGTACATCTCATCTCCATGATTCCTCCCAATATTAATGCTACCAATATCACTCTATCCACATCTATAAACTAATCCAATAAACTAGGTAACCATTAGGCATCAATTAATCACCAAAATATATAGTGCCTCTAAAAAATATCAAACAATAAAGGATGCATTAGAACTCCATGTCATTTATAATTAAAATACATTCTTATAAATTTCACAAAAACAAACTAGTTTTAATTTAATTTTAACCATGTTGGCCTTTTTAGTACTAAGTCAGCCACTTACTACTAAGTTGACCCATTAGTTTTTCACCTAACCAAGTTAGCCACTTAATACTAAGTCAACCCACTAGTTTTTCTTCTCTTCTACCAATTGTGTTGACCTTGTTCTTTTATTTCCATGACTTTTTGCCTAAAATTTCCATAAATGTCTTGGGCATTTATTGGCCTGATTCCTTTCAACCTAATAACCCATTTAATCTCTAGTACCCCTAAAAATTTCCTAGGGTTCATTACAATATCTAAATTTTGTCTAATCATCCAATTTATATAAATTAATTAATTTTAAATAAAATTACTCAAAATTTAGAAATTTTCAATTTTTTATTTATGCTGCACTCACTGTGGCTGCTATGCATCCTCTCCATCTCAGTTGTCATCTCCCCACTATCCTCACTATCTAGATATTTCATTCAATCTATCAGATCTCTATTATTCTTAAAATAGTACATAATGACAAATGAAATCTTTTTCACCCTATTTATATTCACTGTTTCAAAAATGATTTACCTTCCAAAAATTTACTACCAAATTTCTTATTTTACTCATATCTTTGTCTCTACTAACTCTTTCTCCAAAATGTAAAATGTTATGGAATGCTTATATAGTAGAGAATCTTTTTGATGATTATATTCCCATATTGCATCAATTTTTATTTTTTTTCTCTTTTTTGATAATCTCTACAGGTTCACTTAATGCTCCTCACATTGGACATCTTCACATTTTTTCATATCTCCTTTATCTAAAGAACTAAGGTAAGTAAAGGTATGTGTTTTTAAATTATATCCTTTCCTTTATCTTATTTTATTTTTACTACACTTTATTTAGTTTCAACATTATGTGTTTCTATGTTCTTTTATTAATGCACCATCTCGTGTTGCACCTACATGACATGTGATGAGCTTCAAATGGGGCATATATATACACATAATATTTTCAAACTTTATCCAATATTAATGATTTATATCTTGTAGGAACAAATCGAGTCTCAATATTTCTAAGTGTACACCCTAAGGGGTGCATTGAGAAAGGGGTGGGTAGACCATTGGTACTTCTCAGGATTGTTATCCCTTTTTTCCACTTACTATCTACACACTTGTCTCCTAAAAACCATTTCCATAAGCTTTGCCTCCTATTTTGTACCCTCCTCTAGTCATTTACCACCTTTATTAGCCCTTTGCCTATCTTAAACCTCTTTTTTGATAGTTTACATGACTATGTCAGCCATATTGACCTTGTATTGTCATTTACAAAGCTTTCTAGGAAATAGGTTAGCCATGGTTACCATAGTTCATTACCTAGTTAGTCTTTTGTCAATTTCAATACTAGGTCTACCAGGTCAACCTTGTCAGCCTCAACTTTTAGAAAGGTTTAGGGTTAGATCTACCTATATAAACCTATTCATTTCACCATTTATAAGAGAGGAGAAAAAGAATTAAGATATATTTCTTATCTACTTATCCACCATTTTACTTGAGGAGCAAGCTTAGGGTTTCATACTTTCTTTGGGGATACAGATCTTATCTTGTGGAGAATTATTTTGCATGCATTGATAGGTGTTATATCCTAGATCTAATTTATCCTCATCATCCTTACATACCAAAACAACCTTTTATGAATAACCTTGGCCAAGGGAGAGATTGAGGTTCAATAGGTTCATGTTCAAAGGAAAGTATTCCTAACTTTATTCCTCCTTTGTAAGAGTATATAGATATGCATTTGCACTTATCTTCCATGGATTATGATTCCATATACATTGACATGATTATATGTCTTATATGCATATTAAATTTTATTATTTATTACCCCCACTTTATGTCACAAGCTTTTGTGACCATTAGATTATATTTTTTTTAACTTTTTATTAGTTTAGTGATTATGAAAACATAGGACATAATTAGGGTTATTGAATAGTTTTTATTAACTAGAGGATTTAGAACCCTCCATAGTGATATTATTTTGGTAAGATATCCATTGGTAGGTCTAGTGGTTCCATATTGGTCATGATCCTAACTATCTAATGTATCCCTAATCAGAAGTGTAATTAGGACATATCTTCTCTAAGCTAGGATTGATTTGTAGATATATTGCATTTCCCATTGCAAACAAATTTTATATCACTTGCCTCATGATTGATATATATCTATAAATTACACCTTGGTATCACACCATCCATATTTCAATGACTAATATTTGGTTCACATTAATACATATTTATTTTACTATAATCTTGTATATAATATGATCCTATTTTTTTCCTTACTTATGGATTCTTAGAAAATATTAATTACATTATACTATCTTCTTGATATGACACATGGTCTCACATGCCTTCTAAATTCATCTACATTCTTCTATCCATTTCTTTCCTATTACTTGCTATATTTCATTAGCCTTGCCCATTTGATTGTTGATCCCTTTATGTGCACTTACATTGGCTTCTTGAAGATGATAAAAATTTATTGGGACCTTCAATCAAAACATGTATTGATTTTATAAGGCAAGTCATATGTTGCTTAGAATCCTCCTTGCCTTTTTCCTCTAGTTAATGATCCTTTCTCCTCTTTTTTCATATGTAACCCCATGTCTTGTTGTTTTATTTATATATCAAAAACAAAATATGTGGATTCATACATGATCACATCTATCTACCTATGGGTGTATCATACCCACATAAACCCCATATTTATCTCACACATACACACATTTTCCCATGGGGGCACAATACCCACAATATCCATCCTATATGTTTCATTGATCATATCTATTCACATATTTTCCTATGGGGGAACCATAATGACACATGTTTATTATTGACATATCCTACACATCTACATTGTTTATTTAGCTTCTAGACACATGATAAGTTATAAATCATAGTACACTCATTGCCACATCATTCTACTATTGATACCTCATACATTGGGGGACATGCTATTTTCCCCATGCACATCTTCATCCTCAATATAGGATATATATTTTATCTAATGAGCCTTGACACAATATATATATCATATGATCCTAACACATCAAAATTATCTTAGAATTTGATACCAAATCACATATGTTCCTTGCACTAATATGTTAATGGGCCCTTATTCCCTAGACATCATTACGTCAATAGGCATTAGACAATGGCAATGAGGGGTGGAGTGTAATGTAGTGAGTTTTTCACGATAAAGTTCTACCATAAAATTCACATCCATTTAAATGTCGTAGGGAAATTTCAACCTTATATTTGATGTCCATTTGACCATCAATAATAAGTTTTTTATTTTTTATTGGAGAATTTAATCAAAAAATCATTATATCTTGTTAATATGGTAGAATTTGGAGCCCATTTTTTCCAAAATATTTTTTTTACACCACATAGTGGTGTATTAGGTTGATGCCATTTTTGACTAATTATTGGTAAATTTATGGAAAAGATAATAAATTATTAATCATTATTTTATATGAATATTCCAAAATAAGAACTTTGATATTGATATCTCTCAACATATTATAGATAGATGTATACAAGATATCTATACTATTTTTACACCTTGGCACATTATGTTCATCATACTTTACATATGCATGATTCATAAAATCTCCCATAAAGTGGTAAGATCTTTTAAAAAAACATCAAAAACATTAAAAGATACAAAATATGAAAAACATTACTTTATACATGGTTACATATTCACCTATGCTAAATGTTTTCATATTCATGATTTACAAATGTGTTTCTCATAGTATTTATTAAGTGTGTGCTATAAATATTTATAGGTTATATAATACTATAATACATAATATTTTCCATCATATTTAAGGGTATTTTTCATAGACATCATGTCCTATCCTAGGGATATTTCTATATAGCAAATTTGGCATAGTGATGTCTTTCCTTGGTTGCCTTTTATCATATTGAGCTAGATTACGTTGTGTTTTAACCTTTTAGGAATTAACAAGTGTAAATCCTATATTTTTTTAAAGTGTTGAGTAGATTAAATCATGGAATTAATATACAATAAATACAACCATTGATCTATTACATAATTGACTAACTTTAGACTTTCTAAAAATAGTAATAAATAGTGCAAGTAAGAACTTAGTTAGAAAACAACTTAGATGGGTGATCTGGGTGCTAAAAATTGAGGTGGAAGATGATCTAAGTGTTAAAAATTAGATCTTAGTGTTATAAACCATTCTAGATAGTAGAAACATAAATGGATAGTATTGCAATCATTATAAATGTGGTGGTAGTGTTCTGATATTGTCAATAATGTCCTCTATGCAAGATTGTCCTGAGCTTCTGGATGCACATATGTCTAGATCTCTAAGGTCTATTCATACGTGAATGAGTCTTGTAACCCTATATTTTTCCTTTAATTACTAATTTAGTGAGAAAAAATTAATCCTACATGTAGGTAGAGTATTTGGTTGACATGAGCTAAAAAGTGTGTTTGTTAGTAGGGTAGGCTAGATATCCTCAACACCCTACTATGATGAGAGTTTCCTACATACCAATAATATGAGGAGGGATCAAGCCCAATTTTGTAAGTGTAAGTGAAGATAGTATAATAATGACCTTGAGTTCATTGAATGTGTTTGATACTAGAAATATGGGTAATTTGAGCTTAAGACTATTATAGGTGATAGTATGTAAAAGTGGGGCAAAATAAGGATTGATAACCTTAATTTTACATAATTTTTTTGGATTTTAAATGTATATTTTTAATCTTATTTACCTCTAGTGGTTAGAGGGATGAGATTCATGTATATATAATCCTTTGATGCTTGTGCGGGTGATAAAAGAAGTTTAGGCCAATCCTAGGAGGTTCTAGTTTTGAAAAGATATCCATTTGGAGAAAAGAAAGGTAAATGACATTAACAACATTTTTGTGACACTAAAAACATGTGGCACTAATGTCATTATTATGATGCTAGTATCCATCTAGTAGAAAACTAGGCACGAAGGGATATGATTAGGAAATGAGGGTCTATGACTACTTTAGGGTTGACTAGGGATGCTTGTGGCTTACACAAAGGCTGGATAAGTGTGATAATAGGCTCTAAGATAGGTCTAGGTCTAAGCTAGGGATAAATAGTCTCAAGTATAACTTTCAACACTCAAATACCACTTTTTGGTGATTATATTTACCCCCCCTACCTGACCTTTTATTCTATAAATGTAACAAAACAAAATGACTAGGATAAAGGAAAAAAAAAAGTGTACATTGACTTACCTAAGATGTTATAACCCTATTGGGTTGAATTGAAAAAATGGTAATTTTTAAAAAAAAAACTTTACTTAAATAATCAAACCAAATTATTATTAAATAATATAATTTAATTGATATTTAACTAAATGCATCTTGTCTAATAAACTAGTTATGATTCATTTTGATAATGATCAACTTATCACATTCAACAAAATTAAAAATTTAGTACATCACATAAGTATATCTATTAAATAATAACTCAGTCGATTACTGAAAGTTATTCAATAATATTATACAATAAGAGCATCCAATTTGCTATTTATCAAGTACAATAATATAATGTTTCTACATCATAGTGAATATATATGAATACAATGTTCCATAGAATTAACGAGTATCCATAAAATCATCATATGTATATAAACTAAAATCATTATCAAAAGCCTCTATCAGTTGACTACTGGAGGAGAGGAAGTGCATCATAAGAGTGATTTTCCACACCAACCACAAACCATAGATCCCCCACATAATGCCCAACTAGGGAATGGTCTTCCCTTCATGAATGAGCCTATGATAACAGTGCAGGTATAGAGAAGTCAACTAGAACCCATGTATTATAATATTTTAACTACATGCAACATATCATAAATAATTTTGTTCTAACATGACATCATGCATACATGCATATAATCAAACAACTAAAATGATAACATTTAACTATAAACATTACTTTGTCCAAGGTTTTCATATAGTTTAATAATCTAATATATCAATCGTAATCACATACACACTCAATTGGATCTCATTTGATTTAAGTATCAATGAATCAAATATATACATAATAACCTTCTCACGATAATAATCCTTTGTGTTATTAATACTAGGTTTACTAAATAATCCATATACAAGATTTCCACAAAATTCTCATACATGTTTATTATTAATGCCACAATAATTAAATACAAATAAAAAACTTGAATTTATCACATGCAATAAAACAACAACTTAATATCTTCTATCACACTTCTAAATTCCAACATAGCCCAAAGTCCATTATCCAAATAGGAAATATTATAAATATAATTATTTTCTAACAAACTTCATAATATCTAAGAATTTAATAATTTCATACAAACATCCCTTTTTCATAGTTATTATAATTAAAATAATACAATACATGAATTTCATAATAAATCCTCAAATAATCAACAAATAATAAATACAACATTTATTTTTTCTAATCAACAATCTAATCATTTTCCTCACAATTTATAATTAAAACAACATATTATATATTAATGATTAAATCTCAGTTTTCATATGAATAAATCTATTCACTATAAACAAACAAATATTATATACCAAATTATCTGCATATATATGTATATCAAGTATGCCCACTGACATTTATATACATTTAAAACCCTTAACCACTAATTTCCTAATGGCATGATACATACATATAAATGGTCATACATACATACATACATACATACATAGACACTCACACACACACATGCGTATAATTTGTAAGTGTGAACTTATATATATGTTCGAGTTTATTCTCATATTCCAAGTTCCCTAATTAAACAATATAAATTCATATTTAAACTAAATATCATTTATATTAACATCAATCAATATTTAAAATCTGATTCAAATGCATTAAAACTCTAATACAAAATACAAAATATTCCATTACATACCATATGGTACATTGACTTATTGTAATCATCCAAAAAAATTTAACCCTAAAATTAAACATCCATGACCCAAAATAGTTCAACATCGATCCATTTTACAAATGATTAAAACTCAGTTTGAACTATGCATCTGACTAAATCTATCTAACATAATTAATTTATTCATCTAATTAAATTACACATTGTTGATAAGGAAAACAACCCAACTGATAATGTTTATCCCTATCTTCATATAAGTCTATGTATTTATGTCCAAGACTTTGTGACCTATAGTAAATATTATACTACAATGTCAATCCATTGAACAGAGGTTTATGTTTCTCAACATAATACCTTAATAACAATTCTATTTAAAGAACATATCATAAAATAGAAAGACCTTGTCAATTCATATAATGTAACTATGGTTTATTAATTCAGACCTATTATGTATATCAATTTAACCTTACACCATTACACAATCAACTCATAATAGTAATATATTCATCAACAACTATACACATGTATACACAATCAATACTTAAATTAAGTCAATTTATAACATTCAGTCATCCCATTACAACATTTATATAAAATTGACTCATAATCTAAAAATAATCCATTAAACATAGTCATTAAATAACCATTTTCACATAGTTGACTCAAGGACATTCATACACAGTGAGCTCATAGTCATCTATAGACAATCGACACATAACTGGTTATAAACACTCAACTATATCATCTATATTGATTCAAATAACTACTTTTAGCTATCCTTATACAAAGATTTATGTACAAGGTATAAAAATAAAAAATACTCAACCAGTTTAAAACCAAAATGAGATAAATACTCAACCAAATCATATCTAACAAACCTAATTTTATTCCTAAAGTCTAAAAAAATATCCTAAGCCATTTGGCTTAAATAGACACATAACTATTTTAAGATGGAGACATAGTCGAATTAATAATCATCAAAAACCTTATATTTAAACCCCTTAACCAAATCATGTCTCAATATATTTTAGAACACTTGGTTGTTTTGTCTCACATAATACAACACATAATCATTTAGGCAAAATTAAAATAACATGCACAACCATATAGATAAACCACATAACAAAAGACATAACATTATAAATAATCCAACCCTAGGATTTTGTTTTAACATTAAACCCTACCCTTCCATATTTAGTTTATAATCTAATCAACTCATGGATTCAATTATGTTGGGGGAATCAATCATCCCATAGGGTTAAATCTTTGATCATTCAAGGGTTTATAATTTTAATATAACTAGTTTCTATAAAAACCCCATAAACATTTCATTCTTAAACTATTTAATCTAAATACAAAATTTTAGAGAAAAACCAAAAGAAAAAAACCCTACCTCATAATGACCTCGAAGTATCTTTATTATTTGGTATGCAAATCAAAGTCCTTTTTTTCTCCTCTTCTCCTTTGTTGACCTTGACCACTTCTATAAAATCTAAAACTCCATGTTACTTTATTATTTTCATAGTCAACTTCATGCATTTTGAAAACCCCTAATATCATGATGACCCATTCTCTACCACTCCAAGAATGAATTACCATTAGACTACAAATTTATGACATGCTTCCCACATCTCTCAGCTCAACCACCAAACTCATAGTTTCCCCATTATCTACTTCTAACTCACAGTCAAACCTTAGCCACTAAGTTGCATGGTTTGAATGACCAAAAATAAACCAAAACCAAATGATAGCTTACAATTTAGGGTTGACATTATATTATGTCAAATAAACATAATTATTATGTTTTAATAAAATAAAAATTCCTATTCTCCACTTTAGAAATTAAATAATCAAAGCTAAAACATTAAATATAAAACCTAGTTAACCATTAGGTATTTAGAAACTAAGTCACCATAGGTACCACCTTAGTAATTTCCACTTAGGTCTAGGTTAGATAAAGTTTAATAGAATCCTTTTGTCATATGACTAGAAATGCAATTCATTTGTTTGCCTTGTTTATATATATGTTCTAATAAATATTTTTTTGTTTGAATGCTTGTAGGTACATGCCTGTATGGGTTATGTAATTAAAAAGAGTATAATAAAAAAAATATACCACTGTCATAAAATATAATAGCAACACTTCATAATCCATAAAATAGTAACAATCATAATAAGACTGATTAGCATCAAAATATGAATCTAAACCATATAAACATGACCAAGCATGAATTAATAAAACATAATGAAATTAATGTAATCATACATTTATTATACGATGTGGTGTGTGTTGAGTTCATTATCAAATCTCTACAACTCCAACATTTCCATCTGCAACACCCTCCCTGATGATACTCTCCCTCCATATATGTCTAAAGAGTATAATTTTTCCTACATCCACCTCATAAATGCAAATGGTAGTTAGCCTATAACCATGATAAATAATTCAAATGATGCTAAAGCATAATAATACTAAATAAGCACAATCGACTTGCATATAAAACTCATGTACATCTAAGCAATCAAGTAATAAGTCATAAAAGAATCATTATATCTCTCTCTATACATCAACATAAATGAAAATAGTTTGATACAATAATAATTAAACAATATTAAACCCATTAATATCTGTTTAATATGCAAATCAAGTAAACTAAGGAAATATGGATGTAACATAAAAGGTGAAGCCCATAAAGCTAGGTTTGTGTATGTGAAGCTAGGTCAGAGTATGTGAAGCATGCTCCAATGCATGTCCTACAAATGAAATATGCATAAATCAAGCCTTATTTAATGGATATCAAAATTAAAAGACAACTAAGTAAAGGAGTAAAACTGATTAAAAGTGGGTAAAGAGATAAGAGAGAAGAAAGGAATGAATACACTTCACTAGGTACATAAACTAATATATAAACTTGGTGACAACATGTGTGTGTACATGTATATAGTGATCAATTAATGAATATATTTCATTGATCTAATGGCTTGCTCAATCTTCATGTGTGGGTGGCTCAATAACTCAATCTAGTTTTGACTCCATCATTTACCACCCCTAATTAATGGATCATGACCTATGAATAGTTTGGATTAGATTGATGGTGTGTCCAACCCCCTCATGCAAGTGGCCTAAGAACTCAATCAGGTTATGAATCCATCATTTCCCTCCCATGTGTAGTAGATGCATTTGAAACCAAACTATGTAAAGTAGTTGTAAATATATAAATGGGTATGTTGGGTTTGCAACCACTTGGGTACATTAGGCTACTCTAAGCCACTCAAGAATGACAAACACTACAAATGGAGTAAGGCATGAAACTGCTATGTAACTTGGAATATAGTGTTGAGTGTATACAATGTAAATAA
Organism: Torreya grandis; assembly: GCA_037957365.1. Lineage (NCBI taxonomy): Eukaryota > Viridiplantae > Streptophyta > Pinopsida > Cupressales > Taxaceae > Torreya > Torreya grandis. Next base: position 1,476,377 of record JARHVA010003008.1, read on the forward strand.
CTAAATTGTATTTGTCATTCCATATGATCAACTGGTGTGCAAGTGAGCATACAAAAATAATGTGTTACACAAATGCCCCCAAATCTGATATCTGAGCATATGAATTCTGGATTGAGTCATAATAATCTATATCTAGGTATCTAAATTGAATATAGGAATGGTCAGTCTATGCATAATGCCCCTAATATGAGAAAACTATATGAATCTGAGCTATACCAGTATGAATCTAAGATAAATTGATAAATATATAACTAAATATGTGCAAACATGTATTGTACCTATTATAATTTTCTAGCCAACCTATATTTTTTTAATCTAAGGCTAGTGGATAGTAACACCATGTCTTAGACAATAACATTATTTTTGGAAATGTGGTGTTAGTGTCCCAATTTTGGTGCTATTATCCTTCTAGTCTAATTTATGTGAAACTGTATTGCTCTATGTGTCATTATTTTCCCACTGTGTTTACTTGAGTCTAATTTTCTATAATCTAAGCCTATGGAATAAAAATGTACTATGAATGCAATATAGGAGCTTGATTTCTATGACAAAACCCTATGAATTCCCTCTCTTTTGAGGGGAGTTGTTAAACCTATATAAGAATTGTCCTCAAAAGAAAAAGCTCTTTAAAATATGTGTTAACTAGAGCATATATGATATACACATAATAATAAAAGATAATGTGCATACATAACATCAAAATGTAAGATAATATGAGCATAAATATGTAATTTACTTTAAATTTCATGTATAGCATTCATAAGGGTTTCAAGATAGATATAACAATGTATGTAATAGTAAATTTGAGTAACAACTAGGTAGTTATTTAGAGGGATGGGGCATTATGTCTATCATGGTACCCAATTAGGAAAGGGGAGATGCATGAGGTCCCTCATGACATCAAAAACTAGAGCATGTAACAATCAAAGACAAGTGTCATAACCATGATGCATACAAGAAAACATACATAAAAAACATATGAGTCATACAAAGTAGGCCAAGGGGCCATAATAAAAGGGACATGGGTAGATGTCACTAAATCTAAGAAAATAATACATAAAAAGACACATTCAATTATCCATAGATCAAGCAACCAATAATTTGTATTAGATCCACATATAAGGACATGTTCAAATATCTGCATACACAATCAAGGAAAAACACACACAAGGACATGGGCACATGTCCAAAACATAGATATTGTGAATAAAAGTTGTGTAGAGCCAAATAGCAATGGCATATTAAAATTCCCTTTAATATAAGAAACATAGAGATAAAATCAAGTCTAAAATAATAAATCTATAAATGAAAGTATGCATGAATATGTAATACAAATCTATGTAAAAATGAGGATGTATGAATGCTGAGTCTAAAGTAGTAATAACTAGAAAAAAATCTACGTGTAACATGATCAATATCAAGATATAACAATGCTAAAGTTGTGATGTAGAGTATATAAAAATAAAATCTAGTAATTAAAATTGTGTATAAGGGTTCCCCCAAATGGGTGAATGTCTCAAATAAAGAACCCATGTATCTATGTAGATACCCCTAATAGGTAGATAATAACTAGTTTGGATCAATGTAATGAACCTGAGTCATGTATCAATCTATGAGAAATCAATAAGAACAAGTGAAGTATGTATATATGATAAACCAACTATACTAAGATATCTAGCATATGTAGTGTCTATAAAATACAAGAAGTGTACACAATTGGTATACAATATACAATTTTGTATTTTTTGAGTAATAATTATTATTTTTTTGTATTTTTAAAATATTGTGTTATTTTTGTATTTTTTGGATACAGGATATGTACAAGAAACATGAAAATGAAAATATATACAAGGATCAATAAATAAGGAAAGTATGTACATAAAGAGGAATAATACTAACTAATGAGTCTCATGGGAGATTCACTATCACCATGCCCTATGTCAAAAATTGGAATGGTAATCTCTTGTGCAATGTGACTACTATGCTGTAGTTGAATGGTGTTGTATCATGAATCCAAGTGTTGTTCATCATCAAAGTCATAATTTTAAATACCCCATTTCGGCCACAACTAGATTTTGACCACACTTTAGACTAATTTCTACCAAATAATGCAAATTAAGCCTAAGAATCACTGAACATCTCAATTTTGGCCACATATTATTCATTAACACTTATAATCATGTTGAGGCATCCCTATTTTAGGTATTATACCATACACAAAAATAACCTCTCACAAGGTCATCCCCAATCACCTTGCAATGTAGCAGCTGGTAGTTTGGCCAATGGACCCATTAAGTAGGGCACTTAAATAATTCTTAAAAGAGATAAAATGATAATCAAAATTAATCAACTAATTAAACTAGATTAAATACTTATATAAATAATCCATTTATAATTAATGAATATATAAAAACAAAAATTCTAAAATTCTAAATATCAAGCCTCTTCATCATTGCTTTTTATGGGTTGTCAATCTCTCACAAATATCTAATTTATGAGCCATGCCTATTAATTGAAAATTATAATTACATGTACCTCCTTAACTTAATAATAGTTAACTTGAACTCACCTAGGGTTAGTTTGAACTCATTTCATGCTTAAACCCTAACCTAACTCAACTTGGGTAAGAGTTAACTTTGGAGGCTATAAATACAAGGCCTTACCTATTGATATTGAAGATATTTTTGTGTAAAGTTATTATGGTCAAATAGATACAAGAAGCCTTTATATTAGTGTTACCATTCCAATTTAATAATCCAAGCCAAACCATCCAACATTACCAAGGAGACAAGGAAAGGTGGAGCAATGGAGCTTCATTGACAAAGATTTCTTGAGCACATATCCAAACAAGATAATTCAACAAGACATTTTAGAGCTACAAGGAAGGTTAAAGAATGATTTATTTTGTTTTCTAGTTGTGTTTTCATTATATGCTTATTACCTATGTTCTCCTTAATGTCTAAGCTAGGGGTGTTAGTGTTTAGTGTGTTAGTTTTGATTTGGTTTCATTGACTAACACTATACTAATATCCCCTTTATGGATTCTTTGTTCAAATGATGCCATGCCTAGTGGGACCTATACCCCACAAAGTTCTTCCCATGGCATTTTAGGACCTCTTTATTTCAATTTTTATGTCAAAATCCCAATTTTTTGACTAAAAAATGGAAAGTTAAAGCTCATAGACATTAAATAGGAAATCATGTTTTTTCTTTATGTAGTCACATTTTTACTCTCTGTAGTGATGATATTGCACATAGGAGTAGCGATATTACACTATGAAGTCACAATATTGCATTGGCATCTTTGCCTTGATAAATTGTGATATTACCTTAATAAGTGGCATTATTGTCTTGATAAATCATGATCTTGCCCTGATAAGTTGTATTTTAATCTTTATAGTTGTGATTTTGTCCTAGAATTTGTGATATCACTTTGAAAATCATGATATTGCTTTGACAATCATAGTTTTGCCTTTGCTATCTATGATATTACAATGTAGAATAGTGATTTTGCACTGTATAGTTACAATTATACACTAATCCTTTATTTTGTAGGAAATTATGATTTTGTACTAACCAATTGCAATTTTGAAGGAAAGTTGTGGTATTGCTCTGTGTATCTATAGTATTGCACTATGTGAAAAATATAAGAAACTTGATATGTAAATTCCAAAGTTCATTTTATCACTTGATTTTAGATTCTAAGCACAAGGACCCCCTAACACTTTTTAAAGGACCCAAATACCAAGGAAATTCATTTTTAAACACTCTAAAATTCAAATTCACATTTTCATTTGGTGTTTAAAACTCATTTACTTGACTTATTTTCATTTTTAAAAGTTCTCAAACAACACCAAGGGGATAAACTTCATATTATATTTCACTTGGTTCTCTAAAAAGGGACTCACACTCTAGTTATGTACTCATAAGATATTTTATTTTCGTTATTTTTATTGTGCATTTGTTTTGTAATCCAAGTGTAGGGTGTATGCTCTCCTCCCATCCCCTTTAGGGAACTTGGGTGATAAATGATGCTTCAATTATTTCCTTTTTCACTTTTTCCAAAGCATGGAGGGAAAGTCACTAAGGCACTCCTAAAAATTTGAGTGATATGGGTGATCCCAATATGACCCTAAAGTCCTACATTTTTTTTATTTTCATGCATCTTAGGTTGTGGGCAAGAGTTCATCTCCTCCCCATGAGATCTATAGGGAAGTGTTGACCCGAAAATTCATCTCCTAGTATAAATTCAACCCCACTCCATGGAGGGGTATACAAATTTAGGTTGAATTATTAGGATGCTTTTTTGAATGATTAAACAAGCTCCATTAGTAAGCAACTACCTCAAAATGTAGGTTTAAATCATACATCACACTAAATTAAATAATTAACAAATGCAATGGTTATGAAAAGGACAAGACCTTTTCACAACAAATTATTTAATTCATATCCTAATGATGTGTTTTACCCTAGTGTTAACCACACATATGGGAAAATTTATAATGTGCAAAAATTGATAGTTTTTAGACAACCCCACTTTCCATAGATATATTGTCAATGCAGGGTAAGTAGCCTAAAGTTCCATGTCATCATACGAACTCTTAAGATAATATGAGTCACTAAAACCTTAATTTTTGTGCACATTTGAATTTTTGAATCAACAATAATTTCCTCTAAAGATCAAGTATATAGATAAAATTTGATAGTATGAAGCCACCTTGTCAATTTTTAGGATTAGGACGATACACTTAGGTGTTTTTTTTGGTTTTCATTTTTACTTAAATTGTCTTGAGTCAAAAATATTTTTTCATTACACCACATTCAAAACAAGTCATGTTTACACATCACTCTCTTGTTTGAAGAGGTTTTATGCCATCCATTTGACACCACACTTTACCTTAGTCATTTGTCATAATTTTTTTTTTGTGTGTGTCACTTATTTGAAAGGGTCATTTTTATGCTACCCATTTAATTCCAAGTCTTGTGCCTTAGAGTTTTTGAAACAAACCACTTATCATACCTTTGAGCAAGATACCATCATTACTCTACTCTCATTATTTCAAATACTTATTGCCTTGTATCTAATTTAAATTTTGAAACCATGTTTGCCTTCTTGGTCTATGCCTAATATCATTATACCATCCGTTTTGGTCTAGCCTATTGTCAATTTAAGCATCAAGGCTTCTAAATCAAGTTCAAAATCGGTCTTGATAAGTTTAGATTCAAACATTGATTGGTTTATATCTATATCTCACATAATTTTGGATTAGAAATTGATCTCTAATTTTTTGGTTGTGTAACTTAGACTAATTCCTTGCTCAATTTTTAGACTATTTTTATGCTTATCTTTGGGAAGTGGTCTATATTACATGTGCCTAAAGTCCAATGTCTTTTGGTAAAGGTCAAGTTTGTGTTTGAATATGAATGCCTAAATTGAGTTCAAACATGTCAAATTGTCACATTAATTATTTTGCCTTTTAGACATAGTGTTGTGTCAAGTCTATATTTTGTGTCGTGTTTCTAAAAGACCTACCGATTTCCATTTATTTTAGACCTAGTGTTATTTCAAAGTCTAGATTTTGTGTCATGTTTCCAAAATACCTAGTAATTTCCTTTTGTTTTAGACCTAGTTTTATTTCAAAGTCTAGCTTTTGTGTTGTGTTTCTAAAAGACCTAGCATCTTACATTTCATTCTTAGACCTAGTGTGTTTTCAAAGTATACCTTTTTTTAATCTTATTTACAAAATTCCTAACATTTTACCTTTTGTCTTAGACCTAATTTTTTTGAGCCTAGCAACCTATTTCATTTTTAGACTTAGAATAGAGTTATTTGAAACACTTTTTACCGAATTTGGCATTTGGTTTTATCCATTCAATTGACAATTTGTGTGAGAAATTTAACATTAGATCATTTTATACTGAATTCATCGTTGACCATTTTGGATAAATAACTTCATTCCTAGATTGAGTTTTTAGATCAAATTCCTAGCCGTACTAAGTTTTAAACCAATTTTGGGCCATTTTCCATTTAAACCTTGCTTTTAAGAGTTTGTATAAATATAGACCTTATTTGTGAAACTTTAGTAATTGATTTGGATATTTCTCATTGCACTCATAGTGGAGTCATGTATAATCCAAGTTATGATAACATGGTCTCGAATGATAACTTTGTTCAATACCCCTAGGATGATGATGTAGTTTGTGAAATAGATCCCTATACTCCTTACACTAATTAATATAGGGAACAAAGTTAAGATTCATTATCCCATGACTATCTAACACACCTCCCTATTTAGAGAAAAATGAAGAGCAAACTGTGATATATCTTACTAGCATACCATTGATTCTAGAACAAGTTAAAAAATAATCATATTACATTTCTATGCCATCAACATATGATCCTTATTTGTTTTATCATCACTTACTTGAAAACAAGGATAAGGTTTTAGTTAGAGCCAAGGAGGTAGGGGATAAGATTCTAATAGACTTCCACCATGAAAACTTGCCTAGTCTAGTTAGAGTGCCTATAAACATGCCCTATGCCCAAACCATTGAACATGCCTCTACTAACTATCCTCAGGTGCTTGTGCAAATTCCATATCAAGAAATAAATATGATTTTAAAAGGAATGGGCCTCATAGAGGACCATTTCATACAAATACAAAAAACATATCCAACTTATTTGAATATAGTGTGTAATTTTAATGCCATGACCTTGACAAACACTCTACTCATAGAGATAACTCCTTCAATAGGAGTGTTAATTGAGTTGAAAGGTCAAGATAATTTGGGTATAGACCCCTTTTCACAAATCACTTTATTTGGTGACATGTACAATGTCCCATTTATTGAAGATATGACTACACCTTCTCTGTATAACAATGTCCCAAACATGGTGGATAACATGTGTCTTAAAATCTAGGCCAAAGTGGTTTAAATACACCAAAAAATAGTCCATAACATCAAGTGACTTTAGTTAATACCACTAGTGGTTCAAAATAATATGGGGAATGAACTCTTACATCCCAACTAAAATAAGTTACTTCTAATCCTCAATCAACTGCTTCATCAAGCATGCCACCATGGGGATTAAGTAATCAAGCACCAACTAGTGCTTTGCCTCAACAAAAGTTATGAATGCTATCCCCCCTCAACAAGTAATGACTATCATTCCAAAATAATAGGCACAATCTAATATACCACCACAACAAAGTAAAAACACTACACCACCTCAACAAGGTGAAACAAATGTTCCACATTAATAGGTAGTGACAAACATATCTCTATGGTCGCATACCAATATACCTTTACATTCATGAACATTGTCTCATTACCAATAAGTGTCTATTGGTCAAAGAAAAATGTCAAACACCTAAAAAGCATCTAGTTCACAATAGGTATTTTCACACAAAAGAGGTACCACTATCCAAAAAGTACTAATTAGGCAATAGTTTCCTTTTACTCAACATGTTCTATAAATCCAAAGGTAGGGTCTTGGTACACAATAAGTTCTCCTTACTTAGCCAAGTTTGACTAGTTGGTAGCAATTCCATTCTCAACCTCAATAGGCATAGTATTTTACCCAAATACATATCCTTCCATCTCAACCTTAATCCCTTAAAACCAAGGTTATATGCTAAATTTGAACTAGAATATATACCCAAAATGCATGAAATTTCAACAATCACATCCCAATTCTTGGATGTATATTCTTGGTTAGTTCACTCATAAAACCAATATTCTACAACAAATTATGCTTCCATTATACCCTAGTCAAGGTAATCTAAAATTGACCATTCAGACACCACCACAACAAAATGTACTATCCAATTTATTGGCCCAATAACTAAAACAAATGAAGGATGTGATTACCACCATTTAAGTATGGAAGGAGACCAAGAAATTCAAGTTAGATGACATATGTTCATACCCATTCAACATGGAGTATCTTAAGATACCATTTCATCCTAGTTATGAATCATCAAAATTTGATAAATATAAGGGTAAAGGTGATCCTAAAACCAATTTGATAGAGTTATTTATTACTTGCCAACTAGTGGCTTATTGTGACATTTACCTACTAATTTTAGTTCCTTTAAATCTAGAAGGATAGGCTTTCGAGTGGTTCCTCAAATTACTAAAGAATTTCATATCTAATTTTGACAGCCTCTCAAACAAATTTGTGCAACATTTTTCTTATTATCTTGAGCATGATATTTCATTATTAGATTTTACTCAGGCCAAGAAGAAAGTTGGTGAGATATTTTTAAGTTATCTACAAAGATGGAGAGTGCTTTCTAATTATTTCACCCATAGCTTACTAGACAAAGAATTGGCCACTATGTTTACTAAAAATTCACATAATAAGATATCCTATCATATGGATCTTCAATGTGTGCATAAATTTAAAGAGATCATCAACTAAGGTTTATAGATTGAAAAATCCCTTATTAATAAAGGGATTATCAAGTTAACCTCATCAAACCAAAATTAGAACCAAAACCAAGGTGTAGGCCCAAGTTAGAACCCTAACCAAGTCTAAGCACAAACATCAACACCAACCCATGACAATAACTATGAGAAATCCAAGAAATACAACTATAACAAGAATTTTGTTTTAAATGGAGTAATTGAGTTGCATCATGTCCAAATGGTGTAAACACCGTCTACTCAATCTATGCTGCAAATGTAGATTACTCCTCATTAGTAACCTATTTAACAAGCACGACCTTTGTATAAACCTAGACTAGATCCACAAATGCATCAACAACCACCTTTACAAACCCCTCAAAGAAGAAGACCCACTCCTTGAGTTTTTAGTGACATTGGTAAACCTATCAAAATAGTGTTTTTAAAACTAGCCATAACTAATATGATTAGTTATCTAATTCAAGAGCACAATCCTGAGGGTATTCTATATCCATATTGGTATCAAGATCATGAGTTCCATGAATAACACCATGTTCTTGGACATTTTATATGATTTTTTTTGAATATAAAACACCTCATTAAAAATATATTAGAAAATAGGGATATTACATTAGATAATAGAGCATCTACATCCAATCAGAACCTAGGTATCTACCAAAACCCTTTTATGTAATATAATAATATTTATCAACAATAACAACAATGAAGACCAGAACAACAACAACAATGGTATCAACAACCACCATGATAATAACAATAATATCAACAACAACAATAATAATGTAAACCAAATGGGAGGAACCAAGGCCAAAATGATTCCAACAACCAACAAACTTACCATGTAATTGCACATGACTACTATTGAGCCTATTTTTGACACTCCTCCCTTTTAAAAAAAAAAAACTTTGTGATGATTTTGTCATATCGATGACATCATTGTAATGTCTAAAATTCCCAGTTAGGGGTCTTAGTTCATTATGTCATTTGAATATGCATTCTATGTTGAAATGTTTATCATGACTCTGTATTTGGTGAAATTATTAACTTGCATTACAAAGTGGTTTTGAAAGCATTTACGGATTTAATGAAAAAATTAGATATATCCATATTAGCATAATTCATGTTTTATAAGTATCAATTAATGAATAAATTCACAATCTTGTGATATATAAGATCATCAAACAAGTACCATTTATGATTAAGATTAAATGTATAGTGCTTAGGTTGGTTTTTAATTGATCATTATTGAATGAATTATATTTATGGATCATAAAGTCATTATAGTTATTGTTGAAATTAATGGTTTATTTTTAATAATATCTATAAGGGTTATTTTGGTGACCTAATTATTTTTAAGGGTCTTAAATAGACTTTAAAATACTTTGACATTACTATTTGGATCATGTCATGGGTTGAAGGTTATAAATATTTGAATATAAGGTTGTCTTTTTATAAAGTTAGATGTATATTACATTGATGGTGGTTATGTTGAATTAATTGACTTATGTGGATTTTGATAAACACAAAAGTGGTGGAATGTAACTTAAGTTGGTTCTAAGTTCAAAGTATGGTTAGATAGTTTTACATGAAAAGTAATGGTTATTAATGCACTCAGGATCTGTTGCATATATTGGGATTTGTTTTATTCCACCATAATTTTTGGTATTTAATATTAGTGTATTGTGCATCTATTCAAGAGTTTTAGAGAAAGTTTTAGTGGTAAAAAAGGCCATCATTATTTTTTGGCAAAATTCCTTAAATTTTTAGTGGAGCTAGAGATAAGTATTGACAAAATTTGCTATCCAATCTTGTTTTAACATGTATTTATTTTAGTAATTTGATCTAAATAGAGTACACAAGGTGGATTTATCTTGGTTAGTTATCATTCTTGACAAGCTCATAGTAGAAGTGAAACCTTGGAGCTGAGGGAAAAATTAGAAATTTATTGAATAAATTTTCAAGTGAGGTATGTTATATTTCATTTTCATAAGTAGAAAAAACATAAGGTATTTGTTAGGCTCAAATATAATTAGTGATGGTGAATTTGATAGAAGTTGGTTTAAATAAGTCAATTTTGCTTGTGGTTTAATGGTTTACTTAGTCATTTTTTCATGCAAATGTTTATTTTTCTTAAAACAAAGGAAGATACATATATTATTATGCATATTATTAAAAACATTCATTATAGAATGATTTTGAACGTATAGTATATGAAGGTGTTATTTTGTGAAAGGAAAAGTGATAATTTATGTCTGCATGTCATTTAGTTTTGACAAACTTGTTAAAATAATTGATTATGAGGTGAATATGGAAGATCCAAGTCATTTGATATGGGTATGAGTAGAATATTTGAAAATTTGTTTAAAAATTTAACTTTTGTGAAGAATATTTGGGAAATTTACATGCAGTTTGTCATAATTCAGTTTTGGTTTGAACACAAGGTTCTAATTAATATGGAGTTATTGGTATATTTACATTTGAGTTTTAAATTATTTTTTTTATGAATAGAATATATTTTGAAACATTATGTTCTATCTTAAATGGTTATAATTGATCCAGTTGACAGTGAATATGAATCTATACAATGGGTTTACTATGTCATTTTTTTTGGTTTTGAAAATAACACAAATCTTTGATCTTTCAACATCTATGCTAGAAGTTTAAGATATTTGAAGGAGGTTTTAGTATTAAAGAAATATATTTGGAAAATCTCAAGTAATTTATAAATTTATTTGTCATTGATATACAAACTACATTAAGAGAATTGAGACCGCAAGGATATGGAAGTGAAATGTTTATGTCTGTTTGAAATTTGAGAAAGTTGTGTTTAGAATTTTTTTAAAGATAATCAATTCTATTTAAAATTGAAGTTTATCAGTATTTATTTAGTAATAATGAATGGAGTTTTTGAGTGATGATTTCAATTTTAGCAGACTATGTCTTTCTTGATAATATATTGTTTTCAAATGTTAATCTTTATTGAAATTTATTTATATTTTTAGACATTTAATGGAGTTGTAGATTTTGATACATGGTTTTAAAAGAGATTTGGTTGATTTTTTTTATATTTTATAATGTCAAGGTGGACCCCCCATAATTCAAATAATAACTAAGGAAATCTATGGAAAACAAACCAACCTGAGAATATGGAAAACTCATTTTCTCATAGTTATATGTTTAGAGGTTATTTTTTTATTGGTAGGAGGTTTGGTAGGAGTTTATCATGACCATTTAATAAGGGAAATCATATGTCAATTCACTTTGATGCTGCTGATCCTAATTTATAGAATGTTATTGAAGCCTTTCCATTTAACCCTATGAATACTAGAGGAAATTGAGGTTGGAAAAGGATTAATTAGAGAAATTGTCCATATGGATGTGGAAATTCAAGTGGTTCTCAGAGAATTCAAGTTGATTTACAATTGGAAGGTAATTTAGTTTCTCATAATTCTCCTCATCAAAATATAGATTTGCTTGAACATGAATTATAACAAGTTTCTAAGTTAGACCATACTCATGCTTTAGTACCTTTGAACTAAAAAACTTCTTTCTCCTAAACTTGCTAGTCCATATGCCACTTATTCTAGGCTTAACCTTATAGATTTTACTCATCATTAGCTAGAGGAAAGGATATTACCACTCAATAGGAAAAGGTAAGAAATCAATCCTTCAACAACACCAATAGTCACCAGGATAGTGAAGAAAGTTAGGTTGGAGGTGGATGATTAAGAAGATGAGAATGAAGTAAAGTTGATCAAGTTCTTGACAACCCATATGAGTTATACTAAGTACATGACTAATAAGGGTTATCAGTTAATTCTATCAGATTCAGAGGATGAGTAAAAGTTTTTATAAATACTTTATTACAGTTTGATACTTATTAGAGACTTGTTTTAATTTTTGTTTGAGAGAGGTTTTATAGTTTAAGACATTTTCAGACAAGTATATTTTGATATGGATATTTTAATTAATATTTATAATGCATATGGATAAATGTTAGATGTGATATTTTTAATTTAATTATTTATATTGTTTTATATATTTTTTTATAATTATTTTATTTAGGTGATGATAATGTCTAAGGGCCTCCACCCGATTAGAGTTAGTCCCCTTGATTTAGTATTTTAAATTTTTATCTTAAGAATTATTTAAAAAAAAAGTCTAAAAATGAGTTAGGTAATAATTGAAATTTAATTGACTTAATTAAAGTCAATTAAGTCATAACAAATAACTAAATAAAATCCAGTTATTACCTATTCCTCAACTATCTTTGGAGGAATTGATTAGAAAAGAAAAACAAAATGACATAAAAGAGGAACATTACATAGGTATTTTTGAAAAGACTTTTGATTCACTTCAAGTCTATCTTCATACTTATTTTTATGCAATATATCTGAGATAAACAACTCTTTAAGATAGATAAAGCAAACTTTTTTTGACAGTTAAGTAACTTGCTTAACAAGCACATGTATATTTAGGTTTCTTTATTCAATTTATAAACTAATTATCTGAAGAAAGTTAGGTTTAATGTCTTATAATGATTGAAAAATTTTAATCATATGAACATAATATAATTACTTGACCTGAATATTAATGAACACTTCACTATGTGTGACATGTTTTTGATTAATTTATATTGTAATAGTTGTTATGTTAAAGACTTTTGTATCAAAAATGATGTTTCTCAATAAAATTTGATTTACTTATTAAGATGACTCTTTCTTTAAAGACTTGTAAATCTTCATTTAATATTTAGATTATTTTCTTAAGTTAGGTTTTCATTTAATTAGTGTGTTTATTCAATAATAGTTTGATTTAATTATTTAGTTGTTTTGATAATTTTAAAACTTAGATAATTTTACTTTCAATTGTTAGTGTTGATTTTCTAGCCATAATTAACTCAAGTTATTTTATTTGTTTTCTTAACTATCTTTAGTCTTTCGAATAGATTTAGTTTTCTTTCTTTATTTGTTTTTGGTTTAATTAGATTTATTATATTCTTTATTTAGTTTCATTATGACTGGATCTTATTAGATTTATTTTATATAATTATATTAACACTATTTTATTTTTTTGTTCATTTTTTTTCTTTATTATAATTAGTTTATATATCTCTTTAGAATGTTGGTTGTTATATCTATCTCTTTATTTGGTTATCATTGCAATCTTTTGTTTTTATCTTTCTGCTCTTTTTCTTTCTTTTCACTAGATCTATTTTATGTCTTTTGAGTCAAGCATAAACATATTATATCAGTTATTGATTCATAAATATTCATAAGGAATATAAATCTTTCCTTCAAGAGTTTATCTACTTCATAGGTTTTCTATGTCAGATAGGATTGATTACATAATCATATCTATTTCCTTATTTCAAAGAGAACATTTGATTTATAATTAATAATAAATTATTTTTGAGTATTTGACATACTTATTATTATCCCAAATCATTAAAAAATCCCTTTACATATCTTTTAGATCCCTTTTGATCTTTTATACCAAAACTATTAAATTGGTACGATCCCACTTTAACCTTCGTGATAGGTGAAAGGGATGATTCATTGACGTAAAAAATTTAATCATCAACAACCAAAACAAATTTGTAGGTCATATTATGAGAGGTCACATTTATACAATTACCATTAATCCTAGACCAAGTGCTAACAAACTAGGACCATTACCAAACAATTATAATCAATGCACTTATGCCAATAATCCTTCCTTGACTTAGGACTATAACCAAGTGAAATAACAACCAGGGATTACTATTTCAAGAACTTATATTGATAACTCATCATCCCTATGACCAAAACCAAGTGCACCAATAATAGAGACTTATCTTATTTGGCCCATCTCTATCATCATCAAGTTATAATGGTCTTGTATCTAATCCTGATTATGTAATCATAACTTGGTGATCTAAAGTTACCATTTTAGGCCCAAAACCTCCACCCAATGAAACCATCCAACATAATGTGCTAACTAGGAACAAACCAGATACCACTATTAAGGAAAAGCCATATGATATTGTGGAATAAATTTAGAAGACACCTACATAGATCTCTATCTTGGATTTGTTGTGTAGGTCTATTATCCATAAAAACATCCTAACAAAGCTCTTAAGACAATCCTAAGTTTCAAAAGACATAACCTTAGAAAAATTCTAAGTTTTAGTTGGATATCTATCCCTAGACCAATAGTTGACATTTGACCAAAGTGATATGTCATCCCTTGGCCCTCTTCATAACAGTTCCTTGTACATTAAAGTTATCATCATGTGGCACAAAGTCAAATGTGTCCTCATAAATAATGGATTAGGTCTGAATATTATGTATTTGAAGCTCATCATGCATCTCAATATACAATAACTAATCTATAGCTATAAATTATTAATATCAAATCCTATGATAATGAAGAATGAGAATCATAAGGCACCATAAGCTTGCCAAAAATCATTGGGCCTTTAACCCACAATACACTCTGCCATGTGTTGGACCTAGACTTATCTTAAAATTTAATTTTGGGTAGACTTTTGATACTTGAAATTCATGCAATCGTTTCAACATTACACTAGTGTCTCAAGTTCTCTCACTCAGGCATGAAGGTTACCATCAATGGATATTTGTAAACCTATGAACATTACCAACAATACCCAAGAAGGACAAAGGTATATAAATACTTGACAAATTACTAGAGACCAATTGTATAGACCTAAATAGACTTGACTCATATTCACATATACCTCTTCTTTAATTATCTAATCATTTTACCATCTCAACCAATGATTCAAGAGAGTATTTGACCCATGACACATTCCACATTGATAAACTTCCATAGAACCCCAAGTCTTATGGAAGACCTAAAGCTAAGTCACCTTGCATGGAATAGAAATGAAAAGGAAAAGGTAATATTCATAGTCTAGTTCCTATCATTTTCACACTAACCACTGGCCAAGAGGACCCACTTTCCAATGATAAATCTTGGTTATACAATGACAAGTTGGTTTATTACTACAAAAATTCCAAATATCCCATCCTTAACAGGATCATGGAGAAACAAGTCTATGAAGCTGGAGGCCTTGGGCTAAATCAACAAGGTACTCTTGAGCTAATTTCTATAACTTATTACAAAGGAACATATGGTATCAAATTTAAATTGCCTGGGGGTGACCCCATATATCTTATTCATGTTCCAACACCAATGTCTAGTGATGATGATAGCAATAGTGAAGTAGAGTCCAATCATAACATTTATGAAGACCTTGCTAATACCAACCTATTTGACTCACATACCATTTATACCATCACCCCAGTAATATGATGTAATCCACTTCCCCATTATCATCCTCAACTTATAGCCTAAGACTAATAAGAATCCATGATACCTATAGATGATTTTGAGAATGATGAGGCCTTTTATGATTTTCTATGCCTAAGAGACAATGTTTTGTTGGGAGACCACAAATAAGGTTCTCTATAAAAATGGATATTTTTGAGAATGGATGAACACCTTTAGCCAAAAATAAAAGAATAAAACATTAAGGTCCCAAAATGAAAACCTCTTTAAGGCACTTTTAGACCAGGGTAAAAGTAAAGAGAAAGGCCACTCTTTTGGTGAAAAACTATTTAAAACACCATTACATGGGGGTGTTCACCTTTCCTCGAATGAAGCTCAAGAGACCACTAATAATGAAATTGCTTTTGGGTTTGAGTTATATTCAAAAGAGTAATATGCCTTTGATCGAATTGCCCAAGAATTTACTACAGTATTTGTGACATGAAAATCAATGTCATTAAGAGATTCAAATTCATCTTGTTTAGAAGATCTTGAAGAATCAGTCTAACCAGAGGACTTTACCATTTTAGGCCAATTCACATCATTACCAACTATTCTAGAAGATGGCTCAAATATCCTAGTAGAAGACACTATGGAAATTAATTTTAGGACTCAAGATGACCCAAAATGGATCAAATTAGGTGTGTCCCTCCTTGAGGAGTAGCTTGAAGTGTTTACATTACTTTTGAGGGAGTTTGTTGACATTTTTACTTGGGCTTATTTATACATGCTAGGTTTAGACCCTACCTTGGTTTTCAACCACCTTGTTGTACATCATGATGCCAAACATGTGAAGTAGAAATTAAAAAAGATGCATCTTTGTTTTACTATACTAGTAAAGAAAGAGTTGGAAAAAATCTTAGAAGTGAGATACAGCTGATTGATTAACTATTTAGAGTAGATCTCAAATGTTGTGGCTATTATTAAACATCTAAAGAGAATCAAAATTTGCACTAATTTTAGAGACATTAACGAGGCCTGTACTAAAGATGACTTTCCTCTATCGAATATCAACTTGATATTTTACTCCATAGTAGGGTATGAAATGATTTCACTTATGGATGAATTTCTAGGGTATAATCATATTAGGATCACACTAAAATACCAACAAAAGATAAAATTCACCACTCTTTAGGGAACATTTTATTATCAAGTTATGCCATTCAATCTCAAAAATCTTGGGGTAACATACCAAAGAGCCATGCCTATCATATTTCATGATATGACACATGACATTGTTGAAGACTATGTTGATGACATATTGGGTAAATAAAAGACCCGTGTCAATCATCCAACCATACTATAGAGAATATTTTAAATACTTCATGAGTATAAGATCAGACTCAATCCCAAGAAGTGCATCTTTGGTGTTACTTCAGGTAAATTATTAGGCTTCATCATTTCTCTCTTAGGTATTGAAGTTGATCTTGATAAATTATAAGCCATTACTAATATTCCACCACCTTCTAATTTGAAGTAGCTCTACAATTTATAGGGTAAATCTAGTTTATCAGGTGCTTCATTTTATAGTTAGCTAACAAATGCCACCCCTTCACTCACTAAAGAAATTTGTTAAATTTCATTAGGATGAAGATTTTTGGAAAGCCTTTTAGCACCTAAAGGAATATATTTCCAATCCACTTATTTTGTTATCACCAATTCCAAGAAAGCCATTTCTATTATACCTATCTCCATAGACAAAGCCTTGGGGGCAATTCTAGCTCAACGTGATGACAATGGGAAAGAACATGTTATGTACTATCTAAGACATATAATAGTCATGTATGAATACCACTATATGATGGGTTTGGTTCAAATCAATGTATGATTAATCCAATAGCATTCTATAATAATGGAGTTGAACATAGAAAATCTCATAATGATTTTAGCACACCAAAATTATATTATTCATATTCTAATATAAAATCATACAAAACATTACATATTTATAGGAACATCATTCCTATATTCGTGGAAATTATCTCTCCATCAATCTCTCACCCTAAATCCCTATGATTATGCAAACTCCTATATACGATATATTATTATAACTCATAACAATATATATAATCAAATAATATTTTCTAATCTATATTCGTAATATTGTTTATAATAATATTTTGACAACTAATTACTACCAAATATAACTAACAAAAAAAAATGTAATAGTGAATTATTACTCTCATAATTATTCACATTATGACATATGAATTAATGTAATGGCTAACTATTCCCTAACATTCACCCCCTTAGGCCTTACATGGTAATTTGTGCTTTATATGACTTGATGAAAGTAATTAAGGAACACATCAACTTCTTATCAAATATTCATTATCAAGAACACATCAATTGAATCAATGTGATAAATTTGAATAGGAACATCTATCATCAACCATTCACTAAGGGAATACATCAACCTAAATATTATGGGAACCATGAAAAGAACCATTTATTCAACTTTCAATCCTACCTCTAAGAACTAACATGAACATAATTATATGCCATCACATACTCTCAAGTTTGTATACAATTGTCTCAATCTTGCTGCACATGATCACTACTATGTGGAGGAATGCATCACATATTTACTCTATGTGATTGTAATATATGTGTCACTAGAAGATCATATCCATAAAGAAGTAAGGCAGTCACAAGATCTCTATAGTAGCTGATCTCCTAACTGTTGCAACATTTTTATTTCTTCTAAACACCTTTTTTATGTAGTACACTATGTGGGAGAATAGGAAATACACCTTTTATTCATCACAAAAATAAAAAAACTATGAAAATAGACTATATATATACATATATATATATATTTGCACCACTATAACAAGAGGCACCCCTTCATTAGTGGATAATGAGAGGCATAGAAAGCCTCCATCCTACAGTATCCTCCAACCTCTAGTAGGTTACTACTTATTTACCTAATGAAGTCGTGAAACTCAGATGCATTAAATTATTGAGGAAAAATCCCCCCCATAGTTTGGATGTCCTGTACAAGTGATAATGCATCCTTACACTTTTGAACATTTTTTGACATTTTGACAATATTAACAAAATGACTAGACTTAAACTGACACTTTTGAATTTTTGACAAATATTTGACTATGGACCCTAAAAAATAAAGACTCCCCTAAAGAAAATAAATACATTAAACTATTTAAAAAGTAATAAAGTAAATAAATTTTCAAATGACCTAACTTAAACACTCTTGACATGTATGACACAAGACATAATAAAAGACTATAGACTTCTTATGAGATACAAGACATTTGTATTGACAACACTGAAGTATATATAATGACTTAAATATAAAATGACCATTTTTAAATTTAAAAAAAAATGATAAATAATTGATCTTAATAAACATATAGGACATGACACACACAACTTTAGATTTGCTCATATTCAATACCGAATAAAAAAGCACCCTATATCAACTTAAATTAAATTTGACACATAACTTAATAAACTACTAGATGGATTGACATACCCATATAAATGTTTTGGTGAAAATGGTGACCAAACTGACATACCCATGCATGCTTGAAATTTATAGTGGTAGACTATATCAGTTACATAGATTGTTGGTTAAAATAAATGCATAGCCAAGAAGATAAGCTTAGTCTATAAAGTGTTCAAATTCTATCCATAGCTAAAAGATCTGTTTATTATGTGTAGAACATATAATATATTTTCAAAATTGTATGCACATGAGCAAAATTTTTGGCAACAAATAGTCCTATGAATATAAAAGTGACACAATAATAATAGGTGATTAAAAATATAAAAGTGACACAATAATTATCAGATCTATCACTCCTTCATGAACTAAGATAAGAAACTTGATACGTAGTATTTCATAAAATGATGTTGCCTGGGTGGCAACTAGAATGTATGGAAATATGAATGCATATTTCTTTGAATAATACAACTTCAACCATAGATATCAATATTTGACTGAGTATTAGTGATCACAACCTTTACTAAATCCATCCAACAAAGTAGATTTATACATGTAAGGGAATAATAATAAAATGCACTCCTAATAGAGTCTTGGTGCATTCTGCACATAAAATGCTAAAAGACTGAAAAATAAATACACTAATCTTTAATAAATTATTTCAATTATACACTATTCTAACTTTCCACAAAGTATTGTTAGACTCAGGGGTGAAGGCCTGAAAGACTACCACTTAAAAAATATCATTGATCCATTAAAAAATTGACCCACTCTGATACCAAATGATGGGGTTGGTTTAGATCATTGTATGATTAATCCAATAACATTCTATAATAATGAAGCCAAACATAGACAATCTTAGAATGATTTTAACACACCAAAATTATATTCTCCATACTCTGATATAAAAACATATGGGACATTACATATTTATAGGAACATCATTTCTATACTCATGGAGATTATCTCTCCATCAATCTCTCACCCCAAATCCATATGATTATGCAAATTCCTATATATGATATATTATTTTAACCCATAAAAATATATCTAAATAAATATTATATTCTAATCTATAATTGTAATATTGTTTATAACAATATTATGACAACTAATTACTACCAAATATAACTAACAAACAAACTATACGTAATAGTGAATTATTACTCTCATAATTATTCACATTATGACATGAAAATTATTGTGAGGGATAACTATTCCCTAACACTATACACCAATAGAAAAATCTTGTTTAGTTATGATCTTTATAGCATAGAAAACATGACATTACATACTTAGCAACAAGACAGTAGTTATTTCCAAAGTAAATCCACTCAAGTATCTACTATCCAAGATAGCTTTACAAGGCCTCATAGTTAAATGGATCATGCTTCTAAGTGAGTTCGAGATTAAGTATGTCAACTAAAAAACTATAAAGGGACAACTAATTGTAGATCAGCTTACTGAAGCTCTCCTTGTAGATACCAAACCACTTACATTTAAATTCTTAGACAAGTCCATTATGACCATCATAAAAACACCTCCTGAAGAGTAGCACTAGAATATATATTTTGATGGATCATTCACATCACATGGATCAGGGGTAGGCCTATTTTTTATTATACCATAGGGTGATCTTATTCCCAAATCATTTTGTATTAGCTTTCCTTATACTAACAACATGGTTTAATAGGAATCACTTATTTTAGGGCTTCATCAAGCAATATAATGGAATATTTAGCATCTCACAATTTATGGTAATTTTTAGTTAATCATCAATTAGGTTATATATCACTTTTAAACCAAAGATGACAAGTTGGTGTCATACAAGGCCATGGTGGACACTCTTAAATAGTATATTTCCAACATACAATTTGAATATAAACCTTAGGCTAATAACATGATAATAGATTCCATGGCCATAATTAGCTCTTTGATCTGCCATACCAACAAGGCAAAATAATATCAATTACTTATTGAAATTCTTATAGATCTTGCTCATGAACCTTCGACAGTCAAAATGATATGTGATATTATTGGTCCTACCTCTATTTGGTATTTAGAATTATATAATTACCTTCATAATCACATAATTCCACCTAACTTATCACGTAAACAACTAAAGGCCTTTATGCACCAAGCCTCCCACTATACCTTACTTGGCCCAACCCTTTATTGCCATAACTTTAATAAAATTCTACTTCATTGTTTAAATTTAGCATAAGCCATATTAACATTATGAGAAGTTCATGAAGGAATATGCGGAGCCCACACTAGCAAGGTTATCCTTGCCAAAAATCTCCTATATACCGCTTACTATTGGCCAACTATGAAAGTAGATGAAGCTACTAAAGTGAAAAAGTGTGATAAGTGTCAAAGGCATGCCAATTTTATTCATGCCCTACACAAAACATTAAAACTTATGCTCATACCATGGCCATTTATAATGGGGGGACTCAATCTCATTAGGAAGATTAACCCTACCTCATTTGATGGCCATAAACACATCCTTACCACCATTGAATATTTCACTAAGTGGGTTGAAGCTATATCCCTCACTTACATGACTTGAAAATAGATTTATAAATTCACATAAAATAATCTAATCTACTACTATAGTATCCCATCTAATATTATATTTGATTATGGAGGTTCATTTAAGATCAAGGATGCCAAAGTACTTTATGCCAAGTACAATATCGCCCAACATTTTTCTATTGCAAAGTACCCACAAGGTAATGGGAAAGTAAAGGCATCCAATAAAACCATTGTTAACATCCTTAAAAATATTTCCAATGATTCTAGCCATGAATGTAACCTACAAATATTTTCCACCCTCTGGGTATATTTCACTAATTATCATACTCCAATAAGGGCCACTATATATTCCCTAGTCTATGGATTTGAGACCATTCTTCCAATCGAGGTTGAGTTACCTTCTCTATGTATCTCATTGAAACATGTACTAAATGATGAATATTATAGATTACATCTCCTAAAAGAGCTTGATTTACTTGATTAAAAATGTATAGCCATTGTCAACAACCTTTAATCATACCAAAATAAACTTTATGGCTAATATAGCTAATGGGTCAAACATAGAGAGTTTGATCTTAGGGATCTTGTTCTTAAAAAAACCAAAAGAACACCATGAGTGAGAAGAAGAAGGGTAAGTTCAAATGTAATTAGACAAGCCCATATGCCATTATTTTTAATTATGGCTCTGGAACATACAAGCTCGCTAACAAAGAAAGATGAACTTGACGAGTTGATAAACATCATACACCTCAAGAATTATTTTACTTGAGAGACTTGAACTACTATCTATGAACGTTCTTTGTACCATACCATTCTACCATACCTTTATTAAGCCTAAATTTTTTTTAACCCCCCTAAACACTTGTTTGACCTTGGTTTCATTCTTTTAGTTTTTTGGGCACCTTTAACAAGGGGATTTAGATCAAGTTTTAGTAGTTAATTTAGTATTCTAGATAGAGGTAGTATCTTGGAATAGTATAGTAGTGGTTTAGTAATTAAATTCTTCATTTGTTGTTCCATTTCATTATGGGTACCCTTGATTATAACTGCCTTTAAGAAAATAAATGTCACACCCCATGCCACTAATTATAACTACCTTTGGGAAAATTAGCATCATTGACTTATGTGTTTGATTTCTAATTATAATTTCCTATGGACAAATTAGGAATAACACCTTTACCATGCATTGTAGTATCACCTTACCATTCCTATGCTATACTGTGCCATTTGCCTAATTCAAAAACTTACTACTACTTAATAAAATTATTCCATTGTAAGGAATAACTACATTAACTTGAGGTATTAATGGGACAATGTAGGTACTGCCTAATTTATGTTGAGGTTAGCTCTATAGACACCTAAAACTAGCCACCAATGGCTTCATACCAGAATTCATACCAATTTTTACCAACTTTTATAAATTAAACCTAAGAATCATTAAACATCCCAAATTTAATTGTGCATCATTCATCAAATCTTAGAATCATGTTGAGATATCCCTAATTTGGATATCCTACCATAAGCAAAAAAAACCTCTCACAGATTCATCTCTAATCATCCTACGACATCATAACATGCAATTTGGCCTATATACCTAATAAATGGGGTAAATGCACACATGAAATTAAACCAAATATTAAAAATGATAAATGTATAAACAAAATTAATTAATATACCGAACTTAATTAAATGCATATTTGGATTATCCATGAACAATTAATGAAATTCTAAAAAATTAAATTCAAAAATCAAGAATATCTTAGGTTTTCATGATTACATTTGTGAGTTGTCAAGCCTTTACAATTATCATAAAATATCTCACCCATGCCTATTAATTTCAAATCATGAGATTTTGACACATTTTAACTCTACTGGGGTTAATTAACTCACTTAAGTTAAGTTTGAACCCTTTCCAAGATTTAACTACACCTTAACTCACCTTGAGTAGGGGTTAGTTCCTAAATCTATAAATACAAGCATTTGCCTCTTGTTCATTTGGAGAGCTTAGATAGAGTAAATTATAATGCTATTTTTATAGCAATATTCAAATTTATAGTATTATAATGCCAAAATCACAAGCCGAAGCCAACATCAAGCCACAAGCCATGGTGCCAAGGAGAGAAGGAGATAACCAAGCTCCATTGCCAAAGACTCTTTGAGCACAAGCCAAGCAAGCCACATAAAAAATATTTTTGAGCATTCAAATAGGGTAATTAATTTGGTATTATTTGCATTTTAGTTGTGTTTTCCATTGGTTTTATTCATTATTTTCCCCTATGATCTTGGCAAGTAAGTGTTATGCATGCTAGTGTATTTATTTGATTTTTATTACTTGTTCTAACATTTGATCTAACCTCCCTTCTTGGATTCCTTAATCATAAATGACACTTTTGATGGGACCCTAAGCACTCCATGTACAAAAGAGACCAATATGAAATTCATAAATATTCAAATGAATGATTGAATATCATCAAAATTAGAGTTTTACCTTTATTTTTTCTATATTTTTAATTTTTGTGCTAACTCAAATCTACATAGAGACTAAAATCAATCAGGCATAACCAACATCGACTCTACCAAACCATCATCAATTCTACCTAACTGAGCTTAGTTCTACCCAACTAATCTCAATTCTTAGTGACCATCATCGATCATAGTGAAATGAAAAACATTGTTATAAATCTTACATTTTGAATCTTTTTAACATTCCTTTTGGTTATTTCTTGGTTTCATTGGTATTTATACTCTCTGCCTAATCATTAATTATATGTTTTGAGAAGTTTTTATCTAACTTTGAGATGACTAAATTTTTTTTGACTCATGTTGGTTTTGCCTTTGGGTTCATAGGTAACTGATCTTGGTCCTTATCGACTAATATCAATTATTACCAACCAACATCGGTTCCCTGGTAATTGGCATCCGTCATAGGTGATTGATATTGATCTTTATGTTTTTAAAATAGGAAACCTAAGAGCTATGTTTTGAAAGTTTATTTTCTCATCATTGAAAGTGCTTAAAAGTAGGGGGAACTCTCTAACCCTTGTAGGTCCAAGGCCAAAATAAAACATGAATTTGTAAGTTTAGACTTAGGAAAATTTCATTTTGGGAGTTTAAAATGAATTTAGATAAGTCATTCACACTTCATTTTGGTGTTAGAATTTGTTAAGTATTGAATACTTCATTTTTAGTGCTTAAAATGAATATAGGTGTTTTTTCTTAAGATTGTCTTGTGAAATTTCTTTCAAGCTTTCACACTTAAGCCAAGGGGCTAAGTAAATAACTTAATCAAACATTTCATTTGGTGCATCAAATTGACACTCACTTAAATTTCAAATTCATTAAAAGTGTTTGTTACTTGTGTGTTTTTTGTGTAAAACAAAGAGTGTGTGTGTATGCTCTCCCCCATCCCCTATAAGGAACTTGGATGACCAAAAGCACCTTTTCACTTACAATTTGTGCCTAGTCTAAGGTGTGGAAATAAAGTTGTCTAGGCTCTCCCCAAAATTCACATGGTTTGGGTGATATAAATACAACCCTAAAGTCTTTACACTTAGTCATTTATTTCATGTAATCTGCTTGTGAAGAGGAGTTTATAGCTTCTTCATGAATTATTTAGGGAAACATTGACTTGGGGTTTCATCTATCGATAGTGTTTCAACCCCACTCCATAGTGGGATATATAAATAAGGGTACACATACTATGAGAGCTAGGGGGTTGAGCAGCTAACCTCTCCTTTCATAATGAAGGCCCGAGTTAGGTCTGGTTAACTAGGGGATTCCACTAAGTAGTCCATAGATGAAATCACTATGAAAAGGAATAGACCATTTCATAGTAAGTTAATAAGTATGAACTCAATTGACGTGATGCTTCTCTAGTGATAATCACACTTGGGATCCATCTAGATGTTCAAAAACTATAATTTTAATCAGTCCCACTTGTCATAGCTTATAAATTTAGGGTATATGATGATTTAATTAGTTGTATTTTGTCTTTTTACTTTATTACTTAGTATTTTAAAGTCTAAAACTATTGTTTGTTTAAACCACATATAACATGAGTTATTTGTCCACATACTCCATTATTTGAGGAGGTGTTATGCTATCCATTTAACATCATGATTTCACTTTAGACTTTTGTATCAAAAACATTATGCGTGTCACTTGATTTAAATGGGTAATGTTATGCTACCCAAATCATATCAAGTTTTATGCCTTGGAGTCTTTGAAATAAACCATTGTTTATATCCTTATAGAGTAATAACACCATTATGCTACTCAAAATTATTTCATAGACTTGTCTTGTCTTGTGTCCAAATTTCAAATTTGAACCATGTATGCCTTTTTGGTCTTTGTCTAGTGACATTATGTTATTCAATTTTGTCTAGCTTGTTTGGTAAAAAAACCTAAGTTTTCTTAAGTTGAGTTTTTGATTAACTTTAACAAGTTCGGATCCAAATATTAATTGATTTATGTTTAGGCCTTATCTTATTAGGGATTAGATACTGATATTTATCTTTTGGGTTGAGTAACTTATGTTAATTCATTACAAAAATTTGAAAACTATTTTTTTGTATCATTATTTTGGAGAAAATAGTCTATCCCTAAGTGCCTTTTATTTCATGCCTCATGCTAATTTGACCAAGTTTATGTCTGAAATCAAGTCCCTAGTCTATTCTAGAATTTTCTAATTTTTTTAGATTTAATACCCCTTTATTTTAAATCTATATTTTGACACCTATTTTGGCCAAAATTCTTATCACATGCCTTATTTGAGCCTAGCTTTTGACACCACGTTTGGCCAAAAGACCTAGCAACTTTTCCTTTCTAGTTTAGACCTATTATGAACATTTTGTCCTTAGATTTTGGAATTTTATTTTTAATTCATCCACTTGACCTTGTTTTTGTGAGACATCTAACATTAGACATTTGACATTATGCTATTTTATACCAAGTTTTGTCATAAACCATTTTGGATATACAGCTCTATCCCTTTGACCAAGTTATACCTAGTTTGAACATTTTAATTCTTTTTAGACATTTTTTTTAGAGTTTTTAGAAATATAATTCCTTTATCATGAATCATTGACCATTAATTTGACCATGTCTTGCCATACACTTAGTGGTGTCATGTACAATATTGGATATGGAAATGCTGTCACATAAGAAGACTTTGTTCAAGACCCTTATGAAGACAATGTTGTTTGTGAGATGGATCCTTATCCACCTTAAAATTTTAAATAAAGGGAACAAAGTCAAGACTATTTGGCCCATTATTTGGTTAACATGCCTCTATACATAAAACAAGACCAAGAATAGATGGCTCAATATTTAGCTAACATAAATTCGATTGCAAAATAACTTCAATAACAACCTTACTATGTTACAATGCCATTGAATTATGATCCATATTTATTTTATCATCACTTTTTTGGGAACAAATATGAATTTTTAATTAGATCCATAAAGGTAGGGGCTAAGCTTTCGGTAGACTTTCCCCATGAAAACTTGCCAAGTCTAATAAGAGGGCCTTATAACATGTCTTATAATCAGAACAATGAACATCCTTATTCTATCAACCCTCATGCCATTGTGCCAATGCTATATTAGTAACCTCGTATTCTTGTCACAAGAAATGGACTCTTAAAGGATCATTTCATTCAATTGTAGATAACATACCAAACATACCTAAACCTAACATATAACTTCAACAATATGACCTTTTCAAGTGCTCCTCTTATAGAGATAACTCCTTTAATGGAAGTTTTAATGGAGTTGATAGTCAAATAAAATAAAGGGATAGACCAATTTTCACAAATAACTATAGTAGAAACATGTTCAATACCAAAAATATCGAAGAAGTGTCTTCTGCTTCCACACAAAATAGTGAACCAAACCTAGTAGACAACATGTAAACAATGTCCAATTTAGACCAAAGTAGTGTAAGTGCACAAACAAATAGTCCATAATAAAATGTGATTTTTTAAAAACACCATGATTGGTTTGAAAATTCAAGGGGTATGAGTTTCTACTTTTTATACTCAATAAACTACATCTAATCCTCAAATAGCTACTTCTTCAAGCACCCAACATCAAGGATTAAGTAGTCAGCCAATGACCAGTGCCATGCCTCAATAGAATGTGATGAATGTTACTCCAAAAAAATATGTGATGATTAAAATTCCATAACAACAAGCACCATCCAACATACCCACACACCAAAGGAAAAACATCTTGCCACCTCAATAAGGGGTAACCAATGTTCCACCTTGACAGGTAGTGCTGAACATACCTCTTCAGTCACAAACCAATATGCCAATGTAAAACCAAATGATGTATAATAAACAAAGTAAAAGTATTGGTCAATGACAAATGCTAAATCTCCAACATGCATCTAGTTTTCAATAAGGGTTTGTGTAGCTAAGAGGTTCTAATGTTCCATAAGTACCAATTAGGCAATAATTACCTTTCATGTCAAACATGCCATAAGTTCAATGACAGGGCCTTGGTACATAATTTACCCTTAATTTTTTAAAAAAAAAATACTTGGAAACATATCCCTATTCAACATCATTAGGTATATTACAACCATTTTCCTCCATCTCAACTATAATTTCCCCAAAACCAAGCCCATATACCCAATCCTAACCAAAATATCTCACAACAATGCATGTAATTTCAAAAATTACACCCTAATCCATGTATGAATTTTTTTGGTCCATTATCAAATCAAGCAAATGTTCCCCAAAAAATTCATCCACTATACCCAGGTCAAAGTAATCTAATTTTGACAACCCAACCTCCACTTCAAGCTAAAGTTCCCACTAGTTTCCTAGTGCATGAACTATAGTAAATGAAGGAAATAGACCAAAATTTTTAAGTTATATGACATGTGTTCTTACCCTTTTAATATGGATTACTTGAAAATACCATTTCCTCTATGGTACGAACCACTAAAATTCAACAAATACAAGGGGAAAAGTAACCCCAAGGCCCATTTGATGGAATTATTTGTTTCATGCCAACTAGTGGCCTATAGAAACATATAACTTTTACTATTATTTCCAAGAAGACAAGTAAGAAAAGAATTGGAATGGTTTCTAAAATTTCCCAAGAATTTAGTATCTAATTTTAATGATCTTTTGGACAAGTTTGTTCAACACTTATACAATATCATGCATAATATTTCATTGATAGATTTGACACAAGAAAATAAAAGGCCAGTGAAAGTTTCACAAGTAATCTACAATAATGGAGATCCCTTTCCAGTTGTTTCACCCATAGTCTACTAGATAAGCAACTAGCTATTGTGTTTACCAAAAATATACATAGTGAGATATCTTATCATCTGGAGTTACAATGTCCACATAATTTTATAAAGAGATCATTGACAAAGTTTGTTTGATTTAAAGAGCCCTTATTAACAAAGGGGTCATTAAACTTACCTCAACCAATCAGACCTTGAATCAAAACTAGAATAATGGCCAAAATCAAAATGAAGTCCAAGAGTAATCATCATAACTAACCCAAGCCAATAACTATGACAAACCCAAGTAGTTCAATCAGAAAAAGAATGTTATTGGAAATGGAGTAACTAAGTCATGACATGTCCAAATAGTTCAAACACTATCTACTTATCCTATGTTGTATATGCAAATTACTCCTCACCAACAACCTTTTCAATAAATGCTGTAAGCACAACAACCTAGACTAACACAATAAATGCAATAAACTTTATCTTTATAAAACCCTCATCTAAGGAGACAGTGGTTACTCATCATTTTTTTAGTGACATTGGAGAGCCCATTGAATCTATGTTTTTCAAGCTCACCATAACTAATTTGATTAACTAGCCTATTTTGAAGCACTATCTTGAGGGGATTGACTATCTAGACTAGTACAGGCAAAATGAATCCTATGAGTATCACTAGGTTAATGGCCATAATTTATGCCATAATGTGTAAATTAAACATTTAATCAAAGATATGTTGGAAAATAGAGATATCACATTGGATTTTGGAATTTTCACATCCAATCAGAACCTCAAAATTTATCAGAACCCCTTTCCACAACATAACAACCAACAACAATAACAAAAATGGCTAGGATAACAACAATAATAGTATAAAAAACCAAATCATAGCCAATATAACCAACACAATCAACAATAGAACCAACAATGTCAAAATAATGGCTGGAACCAAAGCCAAAATGATGCCAACAACCAATAGACCTACCATGCAATTGCACATGACTATAACAAGGTTGTAGGCCATATTGCATGAGGTCATGTTGACATCATCTCCATTAATCTAAGACTAAGTACCAAGAAAATAATAATATTGTTAATCATTACCAATCAAGAAACCCATACCGGTGATCCTTCTTTGACTTGGGACTGCATACAAGCAAACCAATAAGCAAGGATTCCCACTTTTGGACCTTATACTAATAACTCATCATTAGGCCATGACCATACATAAGTGCAATAACAATCAATACTTATCCTATCTGGCTCTCATCCACCATCATTTGTTAACAACAATGGTCCTATATCTAATCTTGATTGTGAAATCATATCTCAGTGGTCAAAAATTACCATACTAGGCCCATATCCATCTACCACTTCACCCATCATCTAACCAACCATTTTGGTTAGGAATAAACCATTTATTACTATCCAAGAAAAGATGTTTGACATAATGGAACAGTTGTAGAAGACCCCCACATAAATATCCATTTTAGATTTGTTGTATACATCTACAATCCACAAGAACATCTTAGTAGAATTTCTCAGCTAATCTTAAGTTCCTAATGACATATCTACTAATAAATTTCAAGCTTTGGTTAGACATCTAGCTTCATGATGATAATTAAACTTTGACCAAAGTGATATGTTATCCCTTGGCCTACTACATATTAATCCATTATACATATAAGTATGATAATGTGGCACAAAGTGAAATGTGTCCTCATAGATAATAGATCAAGCCTAAACATAGTGTTTCTAAAGCTCATCAAGATCCTTATACATGATAGCCTAATTATAGCTATAAATAATCATGGTTAGAGCCTATGATAATGAAAAATGGGAATAACAAGGCACTATCATCCTTTTAGTTATCATTGGGCCCTTGACCCATGATACACTATGCCATGTGGTAGACCTTGAATTATCATATAACATACTTTTGGGTCGGCCTTAGATACATGAGATTCGATAAATTCCATCAAAATTTCATTAGTGTATCAAGTTACCCATTTAGGAATGGAGGTTACTCTTCACAAATATTTGTATCCATACGATCATTACAAACATTTAGAGGTTGATTACCAAAGCTAAAACTACTATTTTGGCTTGAATATAGTTGTAAAGAAGGACAAGGGAAAATAGATACTTTTTGATTCACCAAAGGCCAATTGCATTGACCTTGATACCCTTGATTCACTTTCCTAAATGCTACCTCCTAAAATATTTGATCATTATACTATCTTAGCTAATATCCTAAGAGAATAATTGACCCATGATACATTTCATATTTATAATCTTCCATAGAACCCCATGTCCTTTGGAAGACCAAAATCCAAACCACCTTGTATAGAATGGCAAAGAAAGGGAAAAGGCCAACTGCATAGTCCAACACCTATCTCTTTTACACCAACCTTTGGCCAAGAAAAGGACCCACTTGAAAGTGATGAATTTTGGTTTTATAATGACAAATTGGCCAACTATTATATTAATGACAAGTATCCCATATCAAACAGGATCATGGAAAAGCATGCCTATGATGGAGGAGGCCTTAGGCTAAATCAACAGGGTATGCTTGAGCCAAATTTCACCACTCAGTACAAAGGAACACATGGTATTGGATTTAAACCACTTGGGGGTGACCCCACATATCTTATTCATGTTCTAATGCCAATAACTAGTGATGATGATGCTAATAACGAAGTATAGTTTGTTCTTAACCCTTTCAATGACCTATCCAATACCAATTTATTTGACACTAATGCCATTTATACCCTTTAACCAATTATTCACCATAATTCACTTCTATTATATTATCCCTAAATGATAGAATGGGGCCAAAAAGTATAAAACATTCTTGTTAACAAGTTCCAAAATGATGAGGCCGTCTATGATTTTATAGGCGTTAGGGACAATGTTGAATTGGGAGACCACAAACAAGGGTTCTCAATCAAGTTAGAACCTGAAGCCTATTTTGGAGAGCGGGTGAACACCCTTAGCCAAAAATAGATAAATAAAACATTGAGGTCCCAAAGTGAAAACCTCTTTAAGGTGCTTTTGGACTAGGAAAATAGTAAAGAGAAAGGCTAGTCTAATGGTGAAAACCTATTTTGGGTGCCATTAGATAGGGCTATTAAACCTTCTTCAAACATAGCTTAGGAGACCACCAATGATGAACTTACCTATGGGTTTGAGTTTAGTCATGAAGAATAACAAGATTTTGATCAAATGATCTAAGAGTTTCCAATTATATTTGTTACATGGCCATCCCTACCCTTGGGGGATTATGATTCATCATGCCAAGGAGAACTTAAAGAGCTAGTCCTAACATAGGACTCTACTATTTTAAGTTAGTTTAAATCTTTACCAAACATTCTAGAAGTCAATTCAACCCTTCTATTGGAGTACATAATAGAAGTTAACATCAAAACTCTAGATGACCCAAAATGGATCAAATTAGGCATGTCCCTTACTAAGGAGGAACATGAAGTCTTTACCATCCTTTTCAGGGAATTTATTGATATAATCACCTAGGCCTACTTTGATATGCCTGGTTTGGACCTTGCCTTGGTTTTACACCACTTTTTGGTACATCCTAATGCCAAACCTCTAAAATAAAAATTGTGCAAGGTGCATCCTCATGTTGCTCTATTAGTAAAGAAAGAGTTAGAAAAACTCTTGGAAATGAGATGTATTCAACTAATCAACTACTCAGAGTGGATCTCCAATGTTATACCCATCAATGAAAAGCCAGAATGAATTAAGATACAAATTGATTTTCATGACATAAATAATGCCTACCCCAAGGATGACTTTCCTCTACCTAACATTGATATGATTATTGAATCCACAGTAGGTTATGAAATGCTTTCACTGAATGACGTATTCTTAGGCTACAACCATATCTAAATTGTACCAAAATACCAACATAAAATAGCCTTCACCACTTTGTGGGGAACATTATACTATCAAGTTATGCCATTTGGTCTCAAGAATGTTGGGGCCACATATCAAAGAGCCCTGACCATAATATTTCATGATATGATACATGCCATTATTAAAGACTACATTGGTGACATACTAGGTAAATAAAAGACCAGGGATAATCATCCAAAAACACTAAGAAGGATATTTGAGTAACTACATGAATAAAACTCAATCTTAAGAAGTGTGTTTTTGGAGTTACTTCAATAAAATTGCTTGGCTTCATTATATCTCATCAAGGCATTGAAGTTGATCCAAATAAAGTATGAGTCATAACTTAGATGCCACCACTAACCACTTTGAAGCAGCTCCATAGTTTTTAAGGCAAAATATAATCTATTAGATGCTTCATATCTATATTGGCCGATAAATGTCACCCCTTCACACACTTTTTGAAAAAAGTTGTAGATTTTCATTAGGATGATGAATGCTAGAATTTTTTTCAATATTTGAAGGACTATTTAGCAAATCCACCTATTTTATTACCTCTAATATTGGGAAAGTCATTCCTACTATACCTATCTGATATTGACAAATACCTATGGGTACTTCTAGCTCAACATGATGATAAAGGTAAGGAACATGCCATGTACTATTTAAGTTGTACATAAGTCATGTATGAGGATAATTATATGCCCATTGAAAAAGCCTATTTAGCTATGATCTTTACAACTCAAATTTTTTTCCATTACATGTTAAATTACAAGACCATGATCATTTATAAAGTAGATCCACTCAAGTATATACTATCTAAAATAGCTTTACAAGGCCACATGGCCAAATGGATCATGCTTCTCAATGAGTTTGAGATAGAATATGTTAGCTAAAAATCCATTAAGGGGCAAGTTCTTGTAGATAAACTTGTCGAAGCACCCCTTGTAGATATAAAGCCACTAACATTCCAATTTCCAAACAAATCCATTATAACTATCATTGAAACACCTCATGAGGAGAAGTACTAGAAACTATATTTTGTTGGGTCATTCTTATCACATGGATCAGGGGTAGGCCTTTTATTTATTACTCCATAGGGGGATCTAATCCCTAAGTCATTCAAGATCAAATTTCCTTCTACAAACAACATGGCTAAATATGAATCACTTATTGTAACACTTTGATAGATAGTAAAATGGAACATACATCATCTAAAGGTTTATAGTGATTCATAGTTAGTCTTTAATCAGGTTATAAACCATTTTAGACCAAGGATGACAAGTTGGTTCCTTACAAGGCCATGGTCAACACTCTCAAACAATAAATTACCAATGTACAGTTTGAACATATACCAAGGGAAAATAATAGAATAATAAATGTCATGAATACCATTAGATATTTGATTTGACATACAGACATGGTCAAAGAATACAAGTTTCTTGTTGAAAATCTACTAGCACCAGCGCATGAACCTTCAATTGTCATAATGATATGTGATATTGTTGGTCCCAACTCTATTTGGTATTAATAATTATATGCCTATCTTCATGACCATATTATTCCCTTAGACTTATCCCATAAATAATCCAAAGCCTTTGTCCACCATGCCATATTTTATACCTTATTTGGACTAACCCTTTACTACCATAGTTTTGATAGAACTCTACTTCATTGTTTAACTTTGGTAAAATCTACATTAGCATTATAGGAAGTTCATGAAGGAGTATGTGGATCCCACACTAATGGGGAAGTCCTATCCAAAAATATATTGCATATTAAGTACTATTTGCCAATGAAGGATGTAGATGTAGTTGCATATGTCAAAAGGTGTGATAAGTGTCAATGACATGCCAATCTAATTCATGCCTCAACCAAGAATTTGAAACCAATGATGACATAATGGCCATTTGATACATGGGGCCTTGATATCATTGGAAAGATAAACCCCACCTCATTTGATGACCATAAACATATCTTTACCACCAGAGAATAATTCACTAAGTGGGTCAAAACTATATTCCTCACTTACATAAATGGAAAACAAATTTTCAAATTCATATTTAACCATCTCATTTGACACTATGGTATCCCCTCTGACATTATATCTAATAATGGTAGATCATTCAAGAATAAAGATGTCAAATCACTATGTGCTGAGCATAATAGTAAACAATTTTTTTCCATGGTATATTACCCACAAGGTAATGGCCAAGCTGAAGCATCTAAAAAAACCATTATCAACATCGTTAAAAAGATTATCAATGATGCTAATTATGATTGGCACCTTCAAATATTTTGTTCCCTTTGGGCATACCAAACCAATCACCACACTCTAAAAAGAGCGACTCTATGTTCACTTATTTATGACATTGAGGCCATTCTTTCTATTAAGGTCAAGTTACTTTATTTTCACATCTATTTAAAACATGTCCTAGATGATGAAGACTATAGAGAAACTCATCTATAAGAGCTAGAGTTACTTGATGAGAAACACCTGGCCATAGTAAACAACCTTCAAGTATACCAAAATCAACTTTGTGGCCATTAAAATGAGTGTGTTATAGATAGAGAATTTGAGCTTGGTGATCTTATTATTAAAGAAAACCAAAAGAATACCATGATCAAGAAGAAATATAAAGGCATGTTCAAACCAAATTGGGTAGGTCCTTTCATCATTATTGTAAACTATGGTGCTAGAACATACATACTCACCACACCAAATGAGGATGAACTTAATGAGATGATGAATATTATACACCTCAAGCATTAACTCACTTGAGTGACCTAGTGTATTATCTATGAGGACCATTTTAAATTGTACCTTAATATCAACTTTATTCTTTATACCATGCCATTCTACCATTATATCACTTTACCATTCCACCATTCCATTTTATCATACCTTTTCTATTGACCAAATTCTTTTTACCAATCCCTACCAAGCCCATTTGACCTTGGTTCAATTCCATTGGTTACAAAGCTACTTTCAACATGAATATTTAGATCAAGTTTTAGCTATTACTTTAGTATTCTAGATAGAGGTCATATTTTGGATCAATATGACAGTGGTTTGGCAGTTGCATGCTTCATTTCTTATTCCATTCTATATTAAGTGGGCTTAATTATAACCACCTTTGGGAAAATCAGTGTCCCACCATCTTGTTACTCATTATAACCACCTATGAGAAAATTAATATCCTTAAATTATGTTATTGTATCCTACTTATAACTACCTATGAGTAAACTAGGGGTAAAGCTTGTTTATCATGCCTTGAAGTACCACCTTGCCATGCCTATGTCATACTGTGTCATTTTCCAACTTTTCCTATTTTTTTGAATTGGTTGTTACAATAGTCATATTCCTCTACTATAAGGTGGAATTATAGTGACTTGAGGTCCCATCTTAAGACTATGTAGGTAGTGCTCGATCCTTTTTCAGGTTAACTCAATCACCCTTTAACATGATCTCACCATTTTGCAATAAATTTTTTAGTTTGAACTCTCATACTATTTTGTGATCTTGGACTGTTTAGTGTCTTGTCATTCTTGATCGAGTTGAGATGCTCTAAAAATTCCAAATTTTTTTTGTAAAATCAATTTAGAAAAAATAAAAACATTGACCACTTCTTTGCCTTAAAGATTCTAGGAACCCTCACTAAGTCACAAGAAACCACTTATCATTTAGTTTCCCCATCCTTTTTAGCCTTTTATCCCATGTACTCACCATTTTGTGAGTCCATTCCCATATTTTACTATAAAATCTATCATGTTTTCTTTCTCATAATTTTCTTCTATCCCATATCCTAGGAGAACCACATTTGGCCTAAAGTTTTTGTTGGATATTACATCCATAAAACTATTTAGGTAATGCTCACTTGCCTAGTGCATCTAGAGACACCTCAACCCCCATTCCTTTTCTTTTATTCCCCCATTTTGTTTGTTTTATTCATCTATTACCTTATTTTCACATCTATTTGAAGCATGTCCTAGATGATGATTACTATCAAGTAACTCATCTACAAAAGCTGGAGTTACTTGATGAGATACACTTGGCCATAGTAAAAAACCTTCAAGCATACCAAAATCAAGGCCATTACAATAAGCGTGTTATACACAAAGAATTTGAGTTTGGTGATATTGTTCTTAAAGAAAACCAAAAGAATACCATGATAAAGAAGAAACATAAAGGCAAGTTCAAACCCAACTGGGTAGGTCCTTTCATCATTATTGCAAACTATGGTGTGCTAGAACATATAGGCTCACCACACTAGATGAGGATGAACTTGATGAGCTGATGAACATTATACACCTCAAGCTTTAATTTTATTGAGTGACCTAGTGTATTTTCTATGAGGACTATTTTAAATTATATCATAATATCAACTTTCTTCTTTATACCATGCCATTCTATCATTATATCACTTTACTGTTCCATCATTCCATTTTATCATACCTTTTCTATTAACCAAATTATTTTTACAAATCCCTACAAATCCTATTTGACCTTGGTTCCATTCTATTGGCTACAAAGCCACTTTTAGCATGAAGATTCATATCAAGTTCTAGCAGTTATTTTAGTATTCCATAAAGAGGTTGTATTTTGGAGCAATATGAAAGTGGTATGGTAGTTTCATCCTTCATTTCTTATTCTATTCTATACCAAGTGGGATTATTTATAACCACCTTTGGGAAAATAAATGTCCCAGCATCTTGTTACTACTTATAATTGACTATGGGAAAATTAGTATCCTTGAATTATGCTATTATATCCTACTTATAACTACCTATGGGAAAACTAGGGTCAACACTTGTTTATCATGCTTTGAAGTACCACCTTGCCATGCCTATGTCATATTATGTCATTTGCCAACTTTGCCTATTTTGTTTTAATTGGTTGCTATAATAGTTATATTTCTCTACTGTAAGTTAAAACTATAGTGACTTGAGGTCCCATATTAGGACTATGTAGGTAGTGCTTGAAACTTATTGAGGTCAACTTAGTCACCCTTTAACATGCACTCACCATTTTGTGATTAATTTTTTAGTTTGAATGCTCCTAATATTTTGTGAGCTTGGACCATTTAGTGTCTCATCATTCTCGATCAAGTTGAGATGCTCT
The DNA here is from genome assembly GCA_037957365.1 of Torreya grandis. Taxonomy (NCBI): domain Eukaryota; kingdom Viridiplantae; phylum Streptophyta; class Pinopsida; order Cupressales; family Taxaceae; genus Torreya; species Torreya grandis. The sequence continues at coordinate 1,514,426 of JARHVA010003008.1, forward strand.
AAAAATTTTAGAAAACATTTGTAAAATCAATTTAGAAAAACCAAAAACATTGACCACTTCTTTGCCTTAAGGATTATGGGAACCCTTACTAAGTCACAAGAAACCACTTGTCATTTAGTTTCCCCATCCTTTTTGGCCTTTTATCCCATGTTCTCACTATTTTGTGATTCCATTCCCATATTCTACTATAACATCCATCATGTTTTATTCTTATAATTTTCTTCTATCCCATATCCTAGGAGAACTACATTTGGCCTAAAGTTTTTGTTGAATATTACATCCATAAAACTCTTTAGGTAGTGCTCACTTGCCTAGTGCATTTAGAGACAACTCAACCGCCCCCTTCCTTTTCTTTTATTCCCCTATTTTTTTTGTTTGTTAAGTTATCTCCTATTTTTAGGGATAATGTTATTCATCATGTTATTTATACTAACATTATGATTAACCATTATTATTTTTATTTTCTCTTTGTTTTGTTTTGTTTCTTTTCTTAGTGTGTTGTTTGTTTGTTTGTTTGTTTGCCTATTTGTTTTCTTTATTGTTGTGCCTTGGTTTAGTCTATGTGCATTCATTGTGTAATTCCTTGAATTTTTTTTTTTAATCCATCCATATTAATACATCAACATTATCATCATGGTTTTTATCATTGGTGTATTATTTTCAATTGAGTATTGGATTGAGAGTCAGTCCTTATGCATATTTCAACCAAATCCTCATGGTGTTCTATCATGATGTCTACATGACAATACAAAAATGATATCTCCTTGGCACCAATAATAATCCTGATCTCATCCAAATTGTATCCTACATAGAGTAATTAAAAAATGAATGAATTTTATTCCTTGCTAGTTCAAATGAGCAACTCCCTACTAGCATGTTTCCAAATTCATATTTATCCTCTATACCAATTTTCCATCATCATGTTTACCATAATTGGGGTATAATGATTATAAATACCTATGAATAAATCATTATATACTATCCCACTTGTATTACCAATGATTCTAACTACCTTTAGGCAAATCATTATGTTTTTATCAATTTGAAGGTTAATGATAATAATTATCTTTGGGAGAATCATTCACTTTCTTCTGCCCAACTGGGGCATGTTTTCATTATGATAATGTTTATAACTACCTTTGGGAAAACCATTATCTTTATCTACCCAAATGGGGCATGATTTTATTCAACCCATGATTATATCAACCTATGGGAAAATCATTGTTTTCATTTATTGATTCTAACTGCCTTTGGGAAAATTAGTCTCTTGTTACCCTAAGATTTTTTCAATGATTATAACCACTTTTGGGCACATCATTACCTTTTTTTATCCCACCTATGCCAATGATTATAACCAGCTGTGGGAAAATCATCTTGTTTGTCTACCCTAACTGGGGTAGATCCATATGCCACTAATTATAACTACCTCTGGGCTAATCAATCCATTCCACCCCATTTCATCTATTTGGTCCACTCATTTCCTTATTTCAAGGGACCATTTACCGACCCTTTTTCCAATTTTTACCTTGAGGGGGCACCTATAGTTCATCCATTACCATTGAAGTTGTAGGCATATAAAAACCTTTTAAATATTTGAAAATATGTTACTATGCTTATAACGTGCAATGTTTTCCCAAATAGGGGCAAACTGTAGACACCTAAAATTGGCCACTAATGCTTCATACTGGATTTTAAACTAGTTCTTACCAACCTTTGAAAATTAAGCCTAAGAACCATTGAACATCTAAAATTTTCTTATGCATCATTCATCAAAGATTAGAATCATGTTGAGACATCTCTAATTTGGATATCCTACCATAAACAATAATAACCTCTCATAGATTTATCTCTAATCATCTTACGACATCATAACATGCAATTTGGCATATAAACCTATTAAATGGGGCAAATGCACACATAAAATTAAATCAAATATTGAAAATGATAAATTCCTAAATAAAATTAATTAAAATTCTAAACCTAATTAAATGTCTAGTTGAATTATCCATGATCAATTAATGAAATTCTAAAAAATGAAATTCAAAAATCAAGAATATCCTAGGTTTTCATGATTACATTTGTGAGTTATCAAGCCTTTACAAATATCCTAAAATATATCACCCATGCCTATTCATTTCAAATCATGATATTTTGACACATTTTAACTATGCTAGGGTTAATTAACTCACTTAGGTTAGGTTTGAACCCATTACAAGCTTTAACTACACCTTAACTCAACTTGAGTTGGGATTAGTTCCTAAACCTATAAATACAAGCATTTACCTCTTCATTTGGAGAGCTTAGATAGAGTAAATTTATAATGCTAGTTTTCTAATAAGATTCAAATATATAGTGTTATAATTCCAAAATCACAAGACAAAGCCAATATCAAGTCACAAGCCATGGTGCAAAGCAGAGAAGGAGATAGCCAAACTCCATTGCCAAAGACTCTTTGAGCACAATCTAAGTAAGCCACACAAAAACTCTTTTAGATTATTCAAGGAAGGTGAGGAACTTGGTATTATTTGTATTTTAGTTATGTTTTCCTTTGGTTTTTTTTCATTATGCTCCCCCTATGATCTAGGCAAGTAAGTGTTATGCATGTTAGTGTGTTTTTATTCAAGTTTTATTACTTGTTCTAAAACTTGATCTAACCTCCCTTCTTGGATTACTTGATCACAAGATCAATCACCCTTTTTCCATGCTCTCTCTATTTTATGAGCAACTTAAGTCACACTCTCATAGTTTTGTGAGTTGGACTGTTTAGTATCTCATCATTTTTGATCAAGTTGAGATGCTGATGGGGTTGGTATAGATCTAAGCACAAAAACCAAAGAGCCAAGCACAAGAAATTTCTTAAACACTGACAATATATTATTTCACACTATTAAAATATTAAAATATTAAGGTGTACACACATATATAGGAGAACTAATCCTATATTCATGGAGACTATATCTCCATTAATCTCTCACCCAAATCTCTCTAATTATGTACACTACATATATGATATATTATTGTAACAATATATCTCAACAATATCTTCAAACCTATATTCATAATATTGTTTATAACAATATTCTGATTACTAACTATTGCCAAATACTAACTAACTAATTACAATTTACCTCTTGGTAAATATCAACTTGTAAATACTCAAAATTACATAATGTAAAAGCTAATTCCTAACATTCCCTCCCATAGTTTCTACATGGTGAAAAAACATTCATACTATAATTTGTAATATGCTCACCCATTGTATCATGCCTTATTTGGCTCGTGACCTTGATATACAGAAAGCCTCACTCTTCCCATGGTTTTATAGGTTTACCATAAATCTTGACATGAACATGATCCATCAACTATTCACCTCATGTAGTTTTCTGGATCTACCACAAACCCTTTCAAGATCCATGAACTGACTTATATTAGTTATTTATGTCCTTTCAAAATGTTTTCACATCAAAGAATTATGTTTGGAATTATATACACAAATCAAATATCTTGAATAAACACATTCTTCTATTCTTATTTTGAAAAAAACACACAGTGGAAATGAAAAACACACCATAAAAAATGTCACCACATCATTGGTGATTAATGATAAATTACTAAAATACCTATAACCTCTTATGCCTTCAACCTCTAGTAGGTCACTACTCACTCAGTTGGTATGCCAATGTAGCTCAGGTGCATGATTTTGTTGAGGAGAAATCCCATATAATGTGGAAGTTATGTACAAGTGAAAATGTGTCCATGGAATAAATATTTTTATATTTTACAATTTTTGACTCTATATAACAACATGACTCAAGGATGACCCAAATTTTTTTGACACTTTTTTGAATTTTCTTGAATTTTCCAAATTTGACAATAATGAATTCTATGGACATATATTAATTTGGTCTCAACAACAAACTAACTTAACATATAAAATGACTCATTAAATCTAATGAATTTATACACTCTTAATATAAAAACAAACAAATGCCTAAAGCTAAATCTTTTACAATGATTTTAAATAAAACTAAACTTGAATCATATTATAATGAGTAACTAACACTTATATAAAACCAAAACATGATCCAGATGTATGGTATGAATATTTTCTTGAGTGTACTAAGATGGAACCAATATTGAGTTTGATAATGTCATAGGATAACTCAATCCTAGGACCTGTGCATAATTTAACATGTAACATAAATCACTTTTATTTGAACAACTTGTGATATGTTTTATGCAGGTTGATGATATAGATAATTCCATGATAAAATAATCTAGGCTCAATGATATCATTCAATTTGAAAATTGCATGCATTACAAGATCCTTCCAATTCACCATGCACAACTTGCTAAAGACTCAGTAGAGAACTTTTAGTGTAGAAAAAATAACATAAATCTATACTAATAAATTTCCTAAATCATATAATTTCATTCATAAGAATGAACTACCTAAATATATGCTAAACTAATACCTGATATTACACCCTTAGTGATTACAAACCACATATACAAGGGAAGCCATGAATTACATCGATTGTTCCCCTCTAACCTCTAAAGATCTCATTCTACTCTAATAGTAGATGATGGGGTTGGTATAGATCTAAGAACAAAAAGAAAAGAGATGAACATAGAAAATTTCTTAAACATTGACAACATATTATTTCACACTATTTGAATATTACAACATTTGGGTGTACACACACACACAAATATATATATATATATATATATATATATATATATATATAAAGGAGAACCATTCCGATATTTATGGAGATTATTTGTCCATTAATCTCTCACCCAAATCTATTTGATTATGCACATTCTATATATGATATATTATTGTAACAATATATCTCAACAATATATTCAAACCTATATTCATAATATTATTTATAACAATATTTTGATTACTATATATATATATATATATATAAAGGAGAACCATTCCTATATTTATGGAGATTATTTTTCCACTAATCTCTCACCCAAATCTATTTGATTATGCACACTCTATATATGATATATTATTGTAACAATATATCTCAACAATATATTCAAACCTATATTCATAATATTATTTATAACAATATTTTGATTACTAATTATTAAAAAATACTACTAACCAATTAATATTTACCTCTTGGTAAATATCACCCTGTAAATACTCAAACTTACATAATGTAAAAGCTAATTCCTAATAGATGCATAATTTTTTTTCAAAAAAAACATTTGTAAAAGATCTACCATATCCTAAAAATCACAAAATCATGAAAATTAGATTAGAATATCCATGCTAGATAAGAATCCATAATTTTTTTTGGATTGGGAAATTTTATTTGTTCAGTTTATTTTTAAATCACCTTGGTCTTTTTCCTCCCATTTTTGGGAGAACTACATCAGACTGAGGTTCGTACAAACTATGTAAGCAACACATAGATACATGGGGTATCTTGGGTTAACTTAGTCACACCTTATTTTATTTTTTGACCACTTATTTGATTTAAGGATCTTGGGACTCCTAACTATTTCATGAGTCACCACTTGTCACTTAGTTCCCCTATCCTTATTAGTTTTAGCCGTACACTCTCATCATTTTACGATTTCATATTGTGAGCATTATGTATACAAATTTGATACGCTAATGACCACTTAACTTTATCTTATGCTCTCACTATTTTAAGAGCTATTTATATTTGAAAAATCTCACCATTTTATGAGTATTTTCTATTTCAAATGCTCTCACCTTTTTGTGGGACTATTACCATATTTCTCTAAAACACAATTGTGTTTTTATCGATCATCATTTTCTTTTATCCTATATCCTAAGAGAACTACATTTGGACTAAAGTTCACATTAGATTTTGTGTCCATGGAACTATGTAGGTAACATCCACTTGCCTAGTGAATCTAGAGTCAACTCGGCTACCCCTTCCTTTTCTTCTATTTTCCCCATTTTATTTGTTTGTGTTGTTGTCTCCTATAGCCTAGGCGAAATGTCTATCATATTTTTTGTGTCATTTATTCCCTATAATGTAGGGGTAACCTTGTGCCATTGTTCTTATGTTCTTATACCTATATCATTACTATCTAGCTTAAGGGTCACCCTATCTCCAAGAGTAACACCTCTATTACACATACACAAATAATTTGTTTTTTGTTTGATTTAGCATTATAGTTAACCATTGTTTGTGTTTGTTCTATTTGTTTTGATCAATTTTTATTTCTTGGTGTTTTTTTTGTCTTTATGTTTTTTCTTAGTATTTTTTTATTCATTTGTTTCTTTTTATTGATGATTTATTGTGTTTTTGTTTATTTGTTTGTTTTCCTATTTGTTTGCTTTATTTGTTGTGTCTTGACTTAGTCTACAAGTTTTCATTAAGATATTCCTTGCACATTATACTTAAATCCATCTATATTCATACATCAACATTATCATCATGGTTTTTATCATTGGTGCATTATTTTCACTTGTATATTAGATTATGTGTTAGTCCTTATGCATATTTTGGCTAAGTTATCATAGTTTTTTATATCATGATGCATACTATCACGTGCTACAACAAAAATTAGCTTGGGAAACATTACAAGTGATGATGCTGTAATAATTCTCCTTAGTCACCTAAAAAATTTATGATCTATACAAATCATTTCCCAAAAATAGAGTAATTAAATCATTAATGAATTTTAATCCTTGCTAGTTAGGACTTGCATCTCCATAATAACAAGTAGCTTGAATTCATGCCTATCTTATATACTAGCTTACTCTTACTCTGTGAGTATAGAATTAGTTTGTAATCCCCCATTTTCCAATTTTACATATTATTCTAAACTTATGTACCAATGATTATAACCACCTTTAGGTAAATCATTATGTTTTGATTTATTTGGACATTAATGATTATAACCACTTTTAGGCAAATCATTATCTCGATCCACCCAACTAGGGCACATTTTCATTGTGTTAATGATTATAAATACCTTTGAGAAAATAATTATCTCTATCCATCCAATAGGGGCATGTTTTTCTTTTGCTAATGATTATAACCACCTTTGAGCAAATCATTATCTTTTTACCTCACTATGTTGATGATTATAACTGCTTTGGGCAAGTCATCCTTTTTATCTACCCAAATAGGGCATATTATTTTTCCACTAATTATAACCACCTTTAGGCAAATCTATCTTTTTCATCCCCCTTTACCTTTAGGTTCCATATTTCCTTCTTTTTGAGGGAATGGTCATTGACTTTCTTTTCTACCCACTCCCTTGAGGGGGTATCTAGGGCTCATCCATCACCTATTGGGGCATTAGGTATAAAGGAAATTTTCATTCTTTGAGAATATGTTACTATTCTTATAGATTTATATGCTTTACCAAATGGGGGAAAACTGTAGACACCCCATTCTGGCCACAACTAGCTTCCAATCACACTCTAGTTTGATTTCTACTAAATAGTGCAAATTAAGCCTAAGAATCATTAAACATCCAAATTTCAACCACACATCATTCATTAATACTTAAAATAATGTTGATGCATACATGTTTGGGGTATTTTACCATATATAATAATAAACTCTCATAGATTCATCTTTAGTCACCTTGTAACCTAGCAACTGGTAGTTTGGCCTATGGACCCATTAAGTGGGGTACTTGAAGAATTCCTTACAAAGATAAAATGCTAATAAAAATGAATCAAATAATTAAAATAAATTAAATGCTTATCTAAATAATCCATTTATAATTAATGAATATCTAAAAATGGAAATTAAAAAAATTAAAATATCAAGCCTCTTCATCATTGCCTTTATGAGTTGTAAAGTTCTCATAAATATCTAACAAATATATAATTTGTGAGCCATGCCTATTAATTGAAAGTAAAAATTACATGTACCCTCCTTAACTCAACTATAATTAATTTTAACTCACATAAGGTTATTTTTAACTTGTTTCATGCTTAAACCCTAACCTAACTCAACTTGGATAAGAGTTAACTTTGGAGGCTATAAATACAAGGCCTTACCTATTAGTCTTTAAGATATTTTGGTGTAAAGTTATTATGATTAAATAGATATAAGAATCCTTTTTATTACTATTACCATTCAAATTTCATAATAAAAGCTAAGCCAACCAACATTACTAAGGATTCAAGAAATGGTGGAGCAATAGAGCTTCATAACAAATATTTCTTGAGCACATAGATGAGTAAGCCAATTCAACAAGACATTTTGGAGCTACAAGGAAAGTAAAAGGATGATTTATTTTATTTTATAGTTGTATTTTCATTATATTCTTATTACCTATGCTCTCATTAATGTATAGGATATAAGTGTTAGTGTTTATTGTGTTAGTTTTGAGTTGGTTTTATTGACTAACACTATACTAATATCCCCTCTATGGATTCCTTGTTCACTATAATAACCTATAAAGTTAGAGGGAATTACCTCATACTATGGAGTTAACATTTTTGAATTGTGATTTGGAAAATTGATTATTATTTTTCCATTTGAAACTATGATTATTGTAGGCATATGGTGCTCTAGAGACTCTATTGATAGAAAGCCTTTTTTGAGAATGCTTGTTGGCTTAGGATTATTTTGAATTTGTAATTAAATTTCTTGCTCTTTATGTAGAATTTCCTATGTATCTATACTTTTTTCCTTGGTAAATTATATCTATGAATGATGTGCCTTAAGATGTGTAATAAATACCAAACCTTTTTTACCAACATTATCAACTGTTAGAATAGGAGAAGTGATGCTTTGGGCTTGCTTGACCAAACCTTGACCATGATAATCAAACTATTGTAGAAAATTTTGACCAAATCCACACTACTTTGAAATTTGAGCCTCATTTTGTAGAGGTATATTTTCATCTTTTACATGCTTTACCTATAATTTTTGTACCATTTCTTCTTGTGATTGTACAATATGAAGCTTTTGTTGTTCTGAGTTATGCTTTGGTAACCATTTTTGTACTATTTCTAAATTTGATCCTTTTTGAATTTATGGATGTGTCATTGTATGTTGTTTAGATGACATGTCACTATTTGAGTCATCTGTATCCATTATCTATTGTATTTTCCTTTTCAATTCTAAGCATGAATCAGTGTGGTGTCCATGCATTATATGATATGCATAATAATATCTAGATCTCCTCACTAGGTGTAGAGGGGGTAGGTTGATTAACTTAGATTTAATCATTTCCCTTACTATTTTACTTAAACTCTTATTTTATATTTTAATTAATTTTGAATTAATAGTTTCATATTTAAGTTTTTTTGATTTATGATTTAGATATGAAAGAGTGCTATGCATAACTTTGCTAGGTGTAAATGCATATACATGGTTTACACTAGCATATTATGAAGACTATGTACATGTAATTTGATTTAAAAATAATTTGACCTATTTACTTGATAACTATTTTTGATTATATGAATTTTATATTAACTTGCTATTACTAATAATTTGATCAGTTAGAGTCTCACAAGTGTAAACCCTAATTACTTCTGATCAAATATGTAGGCACACACCTAATAGGGAAGAGGTGTGAATAGGCTGAGCATGGGGATAAGTGGAAATGGCATAGGATACTTTATTTTATGGAAAAGTGATATCATGGACCTAGTTAGATGGAAATTATCTATCACCCTCATGGAGATGAGGAAGAGAAGGAAATTCTTTCTTGTGCATAAGATATGACATTGAAACTTAAAACCTGGTTGTTAGCTTATGTAATATATTCTTTATGTATGTAAGGATTTTTTTGTTAATTTAATTATGCATAAGAGGAAAATAACATGCTATAGATATAATGAAATATGTCATACATTTTAATTTATATAAAGCATCATCTATACATGTGTTTATGTCTTTTTTGAGTTTATCTCAAATTAGAGGAAACAAACATGTAAATGAAAGTATTAAACTTTACAACAAAAGGTGATAAAATTATTTTATCATTATTATCATGATTATATAAAATAAAATCATAACATGTATGGATCTAAAATCTGAATGTTGTAAATGTAAACCCTAAGGTTTTTAGGGTTAGAGTTTATGCAATGTTTGAAGTAAGTTAGGTTTGCCAAATGTTATAACCTTTTAAGACTTACCAAGTGTAAATCCTATGTTTATTAAAGATATGAGTAGAATAAATTAGGAAAATAATATAAAATAAATATATACATTGATCTCTTATAGAATTGACTAATTTTGACCTTTCTAAAAATAGTAGTAAATAGTGTAAGAGCTTAGCTGGAAAATAACTAAGATGGGTGATCTGGGTGCTAGAAATTGAGGTGGAAGTTAATATGAGTGTTTAAAAATAGATCCTAAAGTCAAAAACCCTTATATATATTAGTTACATAATTGGATAGTAGCACCATTATTGGAAATGTGGTGGTAGTGTAAATATATTAGAAGTAGTGTCCTCTGTGCAAGACTATTTGAATTTCTATGTGTATACGTGTTTAGATATCTGAGGTCTATTCCTATGTGAATGAGTCTTATAACCCTATATTTTTCATATAATGAGTGATTTAGTGTGAAAACCCTAATCCTCCATGTAGTTAGGGCATCTAGTGGACATGAGCTAAAAAATGTGTTTGTTAGTAGGGTAGGTTGGACATCATCAACACCCTATTGTGATAAGAGTTGCCTACAAAAAAACACTCTGAGGAGGGATCAAGCCTGATGTGGTTCTCCTCACCTAATTTATGGTTCTATTTTAAGTTAAAATAGTATTATAGTGGCCTTGAGTTTCTTGAATGTGACTGAGAATTAAAATCTGGGTAATATGAGCTTATGCCTACTATAAATAGTAGTATGTAGAAGTAGGGAAGAATATGGATTGATAATATTAATTACACAAAATTTGTTATGAGTTTGAATTTGTATTTTTCATCTAATTTCTATCTAGTTTTTAAAATTCTAAGAGTCATGCATATATACTATTTTGATGCTTGTGTGGGTGATAAAAGAAGTCTAGGCTAACCCTAGGATGTTCTAGTTTTGAAAATATATCCATTTAGGGAAAAGAAAGATAAAGGAAATTAACACCATTTTTGGGACACTATGACCATGTGAAAGTAGTGTCCTAATTATGGTGTTAGTTTCTAATTGGTAAAACATGAGGCATGAAGGGCCAAGATCAGGAAATGAGGGTTTGGGACTACTTTAGGGATGACTAGGGATGCTTGTGGCTTGCATGAAGGTTGGATAAGTGTGATAATAGGATATAAGATAGGTATATGTATAATATAGGGATAATTAGTATCAATTATCATTCTTATCACTCAAATTACACTTTTAGGTGATTACACATTGGTTGTTAGATATTTTGTTAGTATATCAATATAATATATCACATAAATATATTCATCATGGTTGTTATGTGGTTACATTGATTATTGTGTACAAATGTTTTCTTGCATGTGTATGTGTTTATTTTTTTGTGTATCCTTGTCCCTATAGGATCCTATTGTAATCATGTCTTGTAAGTCTCATTGTTATGTGTTGTCTCACTAACTTATCAAGTAACTAAATTTGGTCTAGTCACCAACTTGTGTTATCCATTGATTGTAGGCATGATGTCTATCATGAATATTGCAATACTTTATTGGTACCTAAATTTACATATTTTATACCATGAATATATGGGGCAGGTTTCTTAAGTGTGTTTTCATTTGTATATCTATCTAATTAGAGGCATATTATATCACATTTAGGGCATATTAGTTGTTCCTAGATCTCACTTTGCCTTCAAGGGCATTATACACTTTTGCATTGGGATTTGTATGACATTATATTTACACTTATACATGATATTATTGGGCATGACTTAATGCCAATTCATTTATTCTAAATATAAAACAGTGGTAACAAATATGCTCAAAATTCATTACATATATTTTAGGATATTGATGATTTAGGTATAACATTTTCCTAAAAAATTAGGTAATTAGCATTATATATTGAAATGAGTGATTTAAACACAAGTATACATATCTCACCTCAAAATTGGAGCACATATCAAGGTGTATTTTGAAATAAAATCAAAATTGAGTGAACTTGAGCAAACCTAATTGAACTTGAACAAAATTTATCTACTTATTTAATCAATAAGTGTATTGGTCCCTAATGACCCATAGATAATTATGGACCATTTTTTAATGACTATTAACAATATAATTTGAGAAGGAATTTGCTGTGGAATTTAGGGAAAATATCAACAAGGTGTATTTTTTCCTATGCTCTCTTTTCAACTTCAAAATTTCAAAATTGAAAATTCAAAATATATAACATGAGCACTAACTACCTATAGTAATTAGAATTTATTTCATGTATATCAAAAATATATGTGAATAGAATCTTAGATCGAGTATGCATACAAAACCCTACACTCTTCCCTAGATAAATGAAGGTAAAAATTTTAAGTTATTGATATTTATAATTTGATGCATGCATGCATTCACTCACTCTCACATACCGACATCAAAGTGGGGGAATTATGTAGACACATAAATTTGGTATGAGTCTATTTTCTAAAATTTCTTATACCCAATTTATCATATTTAACATACTTGTTTATATTTGTATATTTATAGGAATTCTACAACCCCACATTTGTCTCAATTTAACCTTTGAGCCTTAAAATAACATCTAACACTTATTTGAATATTTATGTTGGCATCCTTAGAATAAATATTATCTATTATCATGTTCCTCATTTTCATATGAGCTTCTATTCATTCTTGGTTATAATTATAAAATATATATCCCTTTCCATTTCATATTACTCTCTTCCTAAGGATTGAGTAGGTATCATACAAACAGGGTGGAGTTTGGTTGTATAGAGTCTTGGCTCATCTCATCTAGTTGGTTCTTAAAATGTCTATAAATAAAGTGAGAACCATATGATTCTTATCTTTTTGAGTTCCACTTTTAGTTCTCTTGAGATCTTGAGGGATTTTCCCCTCACTCAAGTTTGCCTTGGGTAGACACGTGCCCTACAAGAGTCCATCCCTTTTACCTCTAGCGGTCATTTTACCCATTGTCCTTGATCTTTCACCTTCAACTTAGCTCTTTATAATTCTAAATGTTAACTAACCTACCAAACTTGTTTTAGAGTACATTATATATACATGTAATTCTAAACTGAATAGGGATATCAAGGGATGACTAAAAATAATAGAAAAAATAAGGGCAAGACCTAGGGTAGATATAAGCTTCAAATATATTTATCCCTCCTACTTAAAGTTGAGCTTCATCAAGTCATTTATTACACACTTAAAACATAATTGTTTATCTTGGTCTTTCATCATCCCCTTATATCAAATACATGTTTTAGATTGCATGAAGCTACATTATCACTCTAAGGGAAGAGGAAGTTCCCTTGAGATATTCCATTTATGATCACTTAGAATTAAATGTAGGTCTAATTATAACATGTGGGTTCCATAGTATGTAATGTCACTTTCTCAATTTCCTAAATCTAAAACCCATTATTTATTTAGAGTTCCAAGCTAAGTCAAATAGAAGAAATCATATATTCAACACATTCTACTTAGAAAGTCAAGAATGTGAAGGTACAAGAAGATATGAAAATAAGAGGAAACCAAATTAAAAAAATTAGGTGTATCAACCCTACATAAAATAGACTAAAACATTAGAGACAAACATAGTCGTAGAAATTTATCCAGCTTGAATCTGACCAAGTAAAATCTATGCATATTATAGTTCTATCTAAAAGCATCTAGAAGTTAAATCAAAGTTTAATAATAATACATATTCAACTGACATAGTCATTTTATAGATCTAGATTCCTATATTTATGTTACATCAATAAGGTGTGATCATTTCTAGTCCTTCATACTTATTTTTCAAACCCTATTTAATTTATCACTTTATCTTGTTACTATTATTAGAAAATGGTTATATTTAAATTATGTACTTTCATATAATGTTTAGTGTTCTTTTTTGGTTTAACAATAAAATTTCAAGAAAAATAAACTATTTAAAATTGATTTAGATTTGTAGATTATACAAATATGAATGTGAAATATAGTAATTTATAGAATTATAAATGAGATATAAATAGTAAATTGAAAAAAGATATGCAAACCCAATTTGGATTTAATTTGTTGCTCACTGTGTAGGCTGATTATGAATGAAAATGACTAAAAATACCTATGAAATATGTCACATATGAAAATAAAAATTCAAACTATGTTAGGATAAGGTTTTACTAGGAAGATAGGGTTACATTGTGTTCTTTTATATTGATTGTGCTTTGGTTTATTGTGAAATTGATTTTTTTATCTAGGCGTGTGTGGATATTTGTGAATGTTTAATTTTATGTCTGCATGTGATGATTTAATGCACATATGAAATTTAAAATCAAAACCCAAGATCTTGCACATAAACCAAATAGAAATAAAATTACAAAATAGGGGAATAGGGTTAGGGGAATATCTAAGCTATCCTAAGAAAACCCTAAGTAATATGAGTGTTGCCTACATAGATTAAAAGGGACTCAATTAGATTTAGTTCTCCTACCTAAGTGCATGTGTGCAATAGTGGAATGCAAGACTAGATGTTTTTTCACTTGTAATTACTCTTGAAAAAAACATGCAAATGATGTATTCAACTTTTAAACCCATAAATAAATTAGTTATTCATAAAATATAAGCAGATGTAAACTCTTATATAGCTTTTGTGGTAGAAAGAAATCAATCCTTAGCCTCTAACATGACTCTTACTTATATATAAATCTTAAATTAGAATTCAAGGGATTATTGGCACATGAGGAGGATAACTTGAAAACACCAACGGTAATAAAAAAGATGATTATGGATATAGAAAATCAATTTTTTTTTCATAAGTTATGATGGGACAAGTCTGCATTACTTAGATAAGGCTATAGTATGACCTTATCCATAAAATGCAACCTTGTCTAAAATCCATAAGATAAAAATGTAAATATGTAATAGAATTAGGGATCCCTAAAGTATATTTGAAAAGGTGACTAATACATTATAGTTACAAAAGAGGTGAAAACAAAGCCTAAGACTTACAATAGAGTACGTAGATAAACCATTTATTCACCATCAATAGTTATAATAAGTAAGGCTATGTAAAATGCATGTTTTTAAAGATATTGTGTCAATTTTGGGTGTCTACATTACCCCCACTTTATTATAATGATGTAGTAAAGTGGAATTACTAAAGTAAATGATAAACAAATACCTGAGCATGAAAACACACTTTGTCTTTTTTATGATAAATTTGATTGTGCGAGCCACCTTTATGTAGAACCTGAAACAATGCTACTAAAAGTAGTTATTGTTCATATTTTAAAATTGTAAATATGATAGTTGATAATTTGAAATTTGAAAAATAGAGAAAGGAAAGAATGCACTTGGAGGAGTATGCAATTTAGTTTATCATGTAACCTACAAGTGGAGATAAAGTAATTTTAACCTTGTTTGTTTCCTAGCCAATGAGAACAAATAATTTTGAAATTATTATTAGGATGAATGGTGGACCATTTGGTATCACTATACCATAACCATACTAGATCATGGAGTTAAAACCTGTGATAAAATTGGTAGTGATCAATTTTCAATGAGTGAAGCTTTTGAATTAGATAGGGGTAATGTTTTCACTTGTGAACAATGCTTTAAGGAATAATAAAGTTATAAATGTTGAGTGTCACTAGACTCTAATGGGGGAAAAAATGGGGGAAACATGCATTAGATTCATGAAAATGAATTCATAACTATTGAGTGTCACCAAACTCTAACGTGGCCCACTTGTCACTTTATGAATCACACCACTATAAATGAATCTAGATTCAATTTTTGAATTTTCTAATTTTTTACTTTGAAAAAGAGAAAATTAAAAATTTTCAATTTATAAATATGGAAATGAATGACTATCATGCCCCCTATATCTATACAAAATAGATATAGAATACTCTTAGACTTGTGATGATTTGAAAAGTGCAACTTGTAATTGTAAATAGAAGTATTTTGAAAATTACAACATAACAAAAGGGGAGTACATGAATTGGTATCATGCCCCTTGAATTTTGTTTTTGTATTGAAATATTAAAGAATTTGTAGAGTGATCATGTAAAACATTATGTTACCCCATAATGTTTAATTTATAGCTTTTTATCTTGACATCCTAATTAAAATGATTATGTATTTTTGGATCCAAGATTTGAAACATTTGTTCAAATATGAATGCTTAGTTTATCACATTTCACCTAATTTTCTAATATTGTAAATATTTGAGTTAATAACTATATATGTTTTTAACCCATTTCAAGGTGAGGGATGAGAGCAAATAATTGTTCACCTGAAAGGAGAGAATAAGAATAGTAATATAACTTGTTTCCATGTTGAGTAATAGTACAAATAAATATCTTTGATAAGCACATCATAATATTTTTAAAAATATTTTAGTGAATAGTGTAAGTGATATCATATTAAAGGTTATATTGTCAAGATTATGATGAAATCAATGGGGCACAATTTGGATGAATATTGTGCAAGATATTATTGTTTTCATTTTGCCTTTAATAATTTGAATGAACAAAGTAGGAACTTAATATTTACCTTAGGGAAGGTAAATTATATGAATAGTATAATTATTCATTTATATTTTGAAACAAAATAGAAAATAAATAATTTATTAAAATGTTATCTAAAATGCTTTAGAGGAGACTTACCATGCCAACACACTTTGAATAAGTATGAGCTATTGTCAAGGTTGATGAGGAACCTGATCTTGTGAGTACTTAAACCATGATAATTCTCAAATTTTATTTCATGAAAAAATATTATTTTTATTTTTTATGGGATTTTATAGCCATGTCCCACCATATGTGGCCTTTCCCAAGCTTGTTATGGCTTTGTCTTGAGTTTACAGTCTTATCTATGGTCATGTCTTGGATAATGTGGTTATATCTATGCCATTATCCTAAACAATGCAGTGATGTCTAATTAAAAATTTAATTAAATTAATTTAATATTGTATAATAATTAACTATGATTTTTGGCATGTTTTTTTAATTTTCATTATTATTAGAGGGAGATTTGAG
Organism: Torreya grandis; assembly: GCA_037957365.1. Taxonomy (NCBI): domain Eukaryota; kingdom Viridiplantae; phylum Streptophyta; class Pinopsida; order Cupressales; family Taxaceae; genus Torreya; species Torreya grandis. Next base: position 1,531,541 of record JARHVA010003008.1, read on the forward strand.
AGCTCTGGAGTTTCACCATGGTCACATTATGTAGACCATCTATGGGATTCCCTTCCTAGCATAGGAGGTTATGATTATTGATGCTATGGGATTGGGGTATGTAGGTATTTGAGACCTAATTAACTATGATATGCATATGATGAGAACTTTGATGAACTACCCTAATTCAAATACTTACACATTTTAGTTTCCCATAAGCGAGATGATTGTGACTTTAGGGTATGTATGGAATATTATACGATTATCGATAGTGGGTACTCATGTTTTGGTGGATACAATTGTTAGTGTTTTCAATGACCATAAATACATGACAAGGAATGATAGAGGAAGAGGATATACTAAATGATATACTACCATTTTTTCATTTGAGATTGTAGTTTCAGGGATTCTATGATTATAGAAGTTTTTTTGGGTTATAAGTTGCATTCATTATAGTAGATGTTGGAGGAGTATATTTTGTACAAGATGATGGACATTTTTCATAGATTTAAGGATCATTATACTAGGTATCATGCGATAAGATGATGTTATCTCATTTTTATAAATATTTACATGTGAAGGATATGGTGGTGGACTTCATTCTATAACATTACTTCATTATTGGGTATGTGAGCATATAATAGTTATTCAACCAATAGGGATGCCATTAGTGGGATGGTCCCATCCATAAATGTATACATGACAATGGAATAGTACAAGACATGTGACATACATTAGTACTATTGATTATTGACATATGTTGGATTGCTTTTTAGTAACCAAATTGATATGGTAATTGTACCATGGTAATTAGGGTTGGAGAGAGTATGTTGTGAAGTTATGATGGACATGAGTGACTTATTGGATTAATGACTAGTTTTTCATAGTATATGATTAATTTCAAATAGAGTGGGTGACTCATTAATTTAATGTGATTTAGGAGGTTCCCCTAATATAATTTATCTAGGTGAGATTTTTTAGGGATCCTTAATGAGAGGGGGAATAAGCTTTAGCCATAGTGGATGAACTAACTTCATCACCTACAAATGAGAAGGATGCTCTACTAAAGATCCCTGATGTGGATTATGTAGGATGTATAGATTAATATGTGTAGTGGTGGGGTCAACATAGATGGACAACATTATTTTCATTGGTGTAAACACCTATAATAGTGGAGCCAAAGGATCTTAGGGTAGAAAGTGGTATGTATATATGTGATTTAGTATCATATTGTTAATATCTTTTATAAGAATTACTTATATATTGATATTATTTATTTTTTTGATGTAGGAGATGATGAGTAATGATAATTGATTATAGAGTCAACACTTCATGTGTTGATGAGACATGTGCTAGATAATGTTGTTATTGAGGGTCTTGTGGAGAGAGTGGATGTGTTATCACCACATGCCCCACAATTTTATAGAGTGAATATTAATACAAATGCATGTATGAGAACAAAAAATAGGTTAGGGGCACTGAGAGTTGAGAGAGATGCATTAGTGATTGAGCAATATCAATTTCAAGATGAGATAATTAGATAATAGATGCCTTCATTAGTGGGGATATTAGATTTTGGTGAAACTATTTTTATAGAGTATGTTTGGCTTTAGGGTAATCATGTGAACATTTGAGAGCATTTGGTGGAATGTGAGGCCCATAATACGAGGATATCAAGGTATAAGTCATGGGTTGTAAGTAGTGTTTTGAAATCTTAATCACCGTTGATAGATGATAGGGATGAAAATATTGATACTGATTATGCATTAGTTATTTATGGAAATGGTCCCATTAAAAATTGACATATGTTATTTGATTATGTTATGTATGGACACTTTGAGACTTTCACACACACACACACACACACACACACACACACACACACACACACACACACACACACACACACACACACAAACACACACACACACACACACACACACACACGCACACACACACACACACACACACACACACACACACACACACACACACACACACACACACACACACACACACACACACACACACACAAACACATTTGATGATTTCATTTATGCTTAGTTATGGGTTATGTTGGTATGGTATATTTAGAAATATTTCATGTTATTGTTGTTGGATCTTTAGTATTGCATTTTAAGTAAATTACCAACTTGATTGGAAAATGAATGAAAAATAATCTCTTACTATTTGATTTCTTTCAAATGTTAATGTAGGTTCTCTATGCATATGTGTTTCTTTATTCTCAATTTGTAACTACTTTTACTTAGGAATCCATTCTTGAGTAGGTAACTTAATTAACATTTTTAAGTTTTTTAAATTTGTGCTACACTTTTTAATTTGAGAATTATCAATGGTGTTATTAGCTTGATTATTACCATTAATAAAATATTTTGAAACCATTGCATATCTTATAGGATATTTTTGAGAAATGTGTTATTTAACATTTGGACATTTAGAAGGTGAATATGAAAACTTATTTAGATTATTATAATTATTTTAAAATTAGATTATTCCTTTATTTTTAAGTTCTTTTAGATTTTATTATAATTAATAACACATTATTTCAAGGTCCATTAGTTCCATGATAAGTATAAAATTGTTAAGTCCTTAATTTTTTCCAATCAATGAGGAGGAGGATAGTAACTAGGGTGTAGTTTGATTAACTTTTTATCTAGTAATGTATTTAAAATGTCATGTGTTGAACATGGAAATCAAATTGGAGTGGTTTCATCTTCCTTGTTGTAAAGGAATATATATGATTTGTAGCTTTATGAATGGATTCCTTTCCTTTATGAAAAAATTTGACTTATTTAAAAGTGGATTGAACTTTAAGCACTAGATGATTAACATTAAGATGCATGTAAGAACTATTATAGAGAAATATTATTATTATATTTCATACTTGAGGGAGATGTTTACAATAATGAATTTATACAAGTATAAATGCAAAAAATATTCCCTATATAATAGGTTAGGCATTATATTATCCTAATACAAAAGCTATCGAACCTCAGAGATAAGCATATTACAAATGAACTATAAAAAGTTTGAATAAACAAACTTATTTAATAATCCTAACTACCATGAGTAATAAAACATTACTCAATTAAATTTATTTTTAAATGGTGAATGAATCACCCTTTAGGATAAACCTAATATCCCCCCCTTAATTCAATATTATCTCAAGTTAACAAGAAGATATTCTCTAAATGCCTCAAATTTTTTCCCTTGCAAGTGATTTAGTGAAAATATTTGCACGTTGTTGATTTGCCAGGCAATACTAGATTTAGATGTTATTGTTCTAAACATATTCACAAATGAAATGGACTTTCAAATCAATGTGTTTGGTGAATTTATGAGATAATGTATTGAAAACAAGATTTACTACTCTTTTATTATCTATATGAAGAATTTTTAGTTGATTCTATGATATCCCAAATCCTTCATGTATATGTCTAAGCCAAATCACTTCATAGATAGCTCCTTTTATGGTGAGATATTTTGATTCTATAGAAGATATAAAAACACAAGTTTGATTCTTACTTACCCATGATATTGGTTTGAATCCCAAAAAATATAAATCTTGAGGTAGATTTATTATTATGAATGTTCCCTACATCACATGAATCCAAATATCTTATTAATAATAAATGATCATTTTTCTTGTATTCTAGGCTAAAATCCATGGTTACTCTAATGTAGATTAATACCCACTTCACTACTTTCTAATGAGATACTTTGGGCTCTTACATGAATCGAGATAGATAATTAACAACATAGATGATGTCTAGCCTAATATAAGTTAGGTAAATGAGACTCCCTATCAACTACCAATATAGAGTTACATTTACCTATGGTGATGAATTTTCTTGAGACAACTGAAGTTTTATCTCCATAAGTATGGAAATTGGTTTTATATCCATCATGTGAAACTTCTCAAGTGTTGTCCTAGCATATAAGAAATGAGATATAAATATGTTATTTTCTCTCTACCAAATTTCTAAACCAAGACAATAATGTAGAAGATCAAGTTTTTTCATGTCAAATGATCAATTTAGATTTTTATTTTTTGAATCAATCATGTTCACTAAATTGATAGTGATGACTAGATCATCGACATATAAAACCATGATAACCATCTCCCCATTATTTTTTGAGGTAGAGATTTGAATTATATGGACTTATTTTAAATCCATGTTTTAAGATATGCTCATTAATTTTGATCTATCATGCCCTGAGAGCCTCTTTAAAACCATATAGTGATTTTACAAGTCTAAAAACTTTAGCTTCTATTCCTAGTTTGAAAAAACCTTCTGGTTGAGTCATGTAGACTTCTTCCAATAATAATCCATTAAGGAAGGCACTTTTCACATTCATTTGATGAAATTTCTAGCCAAACAATGTGGCTAGAGCAAAAATCATCTTGATAGCTTTGATTTTTTTGTGGGAGAAAATGTCTTCTCATAGTTAATGCCTTATTTTGGATCATATCTCTTTATAACTAGCCTTGCCTTGTGCTTTTCAAGATTGACATATACTTTGTAATTTGTATTAAAAATCCATTTGCATCCGATTGGATTCTTACCTAGTGGAAGGTCTAGAAGCTACCATGTTTTGTTCTTCATTAGTGAATTATATTCTGCATTCATGGCATCTTTCCAAAGTTTTGATTAAAGGGATTCCTAAAATTAAGAGGTCTCCATAAATTCAATAACTATACTCATTAAAGCCAAATTGACTTCTCCTTGAGCCATACTATGAGTCCTTGGTTAAGTGGTGGATGTCTTTAGAACACTATTTAGTTTATCATCTCTTAGTGTACTTGTATACCATTTAGGTATACATTGAGTGGTTCTTGTGGGTGGTGGAGTTGTAACATTATTCCTATCATCATTAGCACTATCTTCATCTAGGAGATTTACATCTTATGCATTATTTATGAGACTAAATTTTTTATGAAATAAACATGTAGAAGGAGCTTCTGCTTCTTTCTTCTTAAAGAACTCAACATCTCTACTAGTGTAAACTTGTTTGGTTTTTGGATCCATGGGTGTATAGGTAAGTGCTTCTTCACTATACCCTAATAACACATAATTTTTGGATTTCATATCAAGTTTAATCTATTGCACTTTGGGAATGTGCATACTTTCTTGGCATCCAAAAACTCAAAGATGTGCTACATATGGATTTTTACCTAACTAGGCTTCATGTGGAGTTATTTCATCAAGAGGTACAATGGGAACCCTATTGAGTAAATATACAATAGTTTTGACTGCTTCTACCCAAAATGTCTTTGTCAAGCCTGAATCATGTAACATAAATCACACCATTTATATGATAGTATGATTCCTCCATTTAGCAACATAATTTTATTGTGGTGTCTATGGAGTGACATTTGATAATGAATGTTGTTTTTTTGTAAGACTTGTTTAAACTCATTACTGGTAAATTCCCCCCCATGATCTAAGTGGAGGGTCTTTATTTTTCAACCAGATTCTATTTCAATAGCCACTTTAAATTTCATGAAAGTGTCAAAGGATTGAATCTTTATTTTCACTTAGTAGGCCCATATTTTTTTGGAATAATAATCAAGAAATAACATGAAGTACTTAAACCTAACATGAATAGGTGTCATCAGACCACATAAATTAGTATGCACTAGATCAAGTTTTCCATGGGCCTGATATGTACTTTTTTGAATTAGAGATCTATGTTGTTTGCCTATTAAGCAATCTTGACATTTGTTTATACCCTTTTTAAGAGGCAAAAATCCTCTTACCATGTTATAGAGATGGAGTGTGTTGAGATATTGAAAACTGATGTGGCCAAATTTTCTATGCCACATTTGTGTCAAGTCTATATCCTTTGCTATGAGTGCTTGATTAGTTTTTTGAATGAAATCAAGATGGAACATATAGTTCACATTAGATTCTCATGAAATAAATTTTGAATGTTTGGATTTATCTCTAATCAAACACATTTTATTTCCACCTTTATATTCAAAATCAATCTTCAAATTATGGTCTAAGAGTTGACTAATTGATAAATATTTTTTTGGTTAAACTGGGTACATAGAGAAAATCTATGATTTTGTAGTTTTGTGTGACTATCAATAAGGCTATGTTGTCAATGCCTTGCACACGGTATGAGGTATCATCACCCAAATAAACACGATTTTTTTGGCTATGTATTTCAAAGTGAAAAACCAATATTTTTTACTTGTCATGTGTTAGGTTGTACCCGAATTAACATACTTGATGTCACTTTATGATGTGGGTTTTTTATGAAAATAAGAAGAATACAGGAAGTATTCATATTTATCATTATCTTCTTATTTGAAAATCAAAGTAATATATGAAGTATTCATATTTATCATTATCTTCTTATTCAATAATGCTACCTTGTTTCTTTGATTTCTTTTGCCAAGTGCTTTTTTCTATTTGTGTGGTTTACTTTGAGATGAAGGGGATGATTGTTGGTTAGTGGAATTATGGTCACTAGTAGATCCCTTCTGGAATGTAGTTTACTAATAATCCTTGAGTTCATGTCTTTTACGACCATAAATGATACATTTTTTTTTGTGATTTACCCCCTTGTGGATTCCACCTAGGACTCTATTTTGATGATGGCTTTGAAGACTCGATGGGTTTATTGCCTTTATATGAAGTAAGAACATTTTCTTCTCCATATTCTTGAGTATTGAAAGACTCTTCATGTTCTAACATATTTACAAGTTTTTCAAAACTTAATTTTTTGTGACAGTAAAGGTAGTTACAAAAATCCTGTATGAGGGTGGTAGAGCTCTCATGACAATGGGTAAAAGAGAGTCATCTAAAAATATTTCACCCAAGGATTTTAGTGATGCCCTTAATGTTTCAACACATAATAAAAGGCCTCAAGCTTTTCAATTGATCTTAATTTTAGAGAGTGAAGTTGACTTTGTAGGTGTAGAATAGTGCTCTCATTTTTGGTCTCATGTATTGTTTGTATCTTATCCTAAGCTTCTTTGGTAGTTTTTGCTTCATGGATGTGTGGTTTCACTTCATATGATACCCTTAACATTAAGATCAATTTTGAATTCTAATTGGATTTATCATATTTACATTTCTTGTCAAGATCTATCGCATATCAAGTATAGGTACCATCTAAAATAGATCAAATTTATTCAAATTCTAGTTGAGTTCTGATCTTTATCTTCCAAGTAGAGTAATTGTCACCTTTGAGTAACTGAGAATTTGGAATAAAGAATTTTAGATCATGTGTAGCCATTATTAAGACTACAGGTGATAGATTGCTTCCTTATCAATCCAAGTATATAGGTCTCCATTTATATATACCATCAGACTGATATATAAGCTCTATATATATATGCACCCTTCCTATATACTTATTGGTACATGAAATAATCTTAGCCTTTCTATATACCTATTGGTATGTGAAAAATGCATTAACATATGTGAAAGAGTTTGGTATATGGTACTTGATAGTAATGAAAAGGGTTTTTCCAATAATTATCACTTGATTATATGTAATGCCTCATATGCACACATAATTTTGATATATACTTGGAAATTACACCTTCAATATTTACACCTTTTTTATTTTAATGAATGTGTAAATGAAGGGAAGGCTATGAGTGCATGTACATTATTTTTCCTTGATGATTTTATAGGGTCAGTGCTCAGATGTCATTTTTGTACCTATGTTAGGATATATATGCTATAACTCAAGCATGATGTATTTACCCATAAAAATGAGTCAGAGGCATCACTTGCACTAAACATAGTGAATGAGTTAAAAAACTCATGATTTTGTGCAATTTTTACAATAAAAAAATTTACAATTTCTTACAATATGTAATACAATATGGAATAGATTTTAACAATGAAATTTTTTTGTTTTTGGTCCTTTTGTTTTAAATTCCCCCTTAAAAATGATTTTTTCCACTAAATTTAGTGGAATAGCTAAGTTTTGGGGTTCCACTAAAATTTATATTTGGAGGGATTTGACCTTTGCACCTTTACTCCTTATTGATTACTCATATATTCAAATCAAGTGTATTTTTGCATAGCATTTATCTACTCATGTAATAAGAAGTATAATTATTTATAAACCAAATATAAATACACATGAACTAGGTAAAATGTTATACATCATTTAATAACCTATTAATTACATCTTTTTAGTAATAACTCATTTAATGTACTTCATGCTTTACTTTGCATGTATAAATGAATATAGAAAAGGAAAGTAAATGTAAATTTATCTGATTAATCTTACTAACATCAATTTATCTAGCCTATTAATAATCCATCAATTATGTGTTCACAAAGTGATTTATCCATCATTAATTATGATGCTTAATGTTTATTCATGCATAGAAAACATATGATGATAAATACTTGATTCAATGTTTACTCATTATATAATATCATTACTTGAAATAATAAAACATATAAAATGAAGTATTATGTAAATAGAATTTTTTCCCATTTCACATTATAAAATATAACATAATGTCTTTGTTCCAATTATCAATATTTTTAGAATTACATAAATGACAATGTTACATCATCTATAGATATAATTTTCAAATAAGAAGATACAATGTAGATATCATTTAATAAGAGTTTCCTTCATGTGCACTTGGTTAAACAAGATAACATATAATACTAGCAATAGACTTGTATATGTAGAGGGAAAATATCATAGAGGAATTTACCTCTAACCACAGAGCCCTTAGGATCTCCCATACACCTCTCATACATAAAGAATGACCCTATCCTTCATGATAAGTATATATATGGGTCTTAAGATAAGAAAGAGGTCATTGTGTGATTATGTTGACATCATAACTCTCCACACAAAATGATGAAGTGACTCTGAAATGAGATATGAACTAGTACATCCCTAATGTATACTACCCATATACAATGTTTATGGTCATAAGTCTAGATTTTATGAGTATCCCTTGTCATATCTAACTCATTAAAACATTTAGTTATTATGAGTATAACTAGGATTCCCTCCCATATCTTAGTACTCAAATCCCTAGGTTCACTACTCTAACCCAAGGTCTTACTGACCTATGCATCTAACAATTATTATGCCTTGATGTTTCCTATTATTAAGCACTATGATCATAAAAAATATGTTTACAAGATAATACCTTACATGGATGTCCCATACCACCCATGTAGTCAAGGTACTATCCACACTTTTATGAAAGATTAAATAATAATTTTATGGGTGTTTGGTTTGTGTTTAAAAGGTTATAATATTTAGGAAAGGATTTAAATACGTCATGAAATAGATAAAGAACCTAACTCTAGCAAGCCTTTAACACATGACAAAGATGTTAGAAAAGAAAAACATTATAATAATACCATTTATGCTTTCAAATTACCTATCTACAAGGTTTTAAAATAATTATTAACCATTATTTTATACAAGATGGGTCTTGATTACTTGATAATTTGATATAAGATAATATTTATGACTTATGTTCCATTAGTAGTCAATTTTTTTTTGTATTCCATATACGTAATGATGATAATTAATTTCCTATATTTGAAATTAGGTTCATTATTTGAAACCATTTCAGTGTAAGGAAAGCTTCATTTATTATTAGTTATAGAAGGTAGTGTTTCCAAGACCAATTGAGTAAAGGATTGATCTTTAAGAAGAGTGTTTTCCATTAAAGAGTGTAATGTGGTAAAAAATTAGACATTTGGCTCAATGTTACAAAGCTAGAGAAAAATAAGTTAAAATCAAAAGTAACTATAAATCATATAGATTTAATTAATTTATAATCACTTTAATAGTTTCATCTATAATTATTATAACTAAGGCAATGATAGTGATAAATTTACAAGTATTCTTATGTTACTAATAAGGTCCACATAACATCTGTAGGGAAGCATGAAATAAATCTATAATCTAATTAATATTTTAAGGATAACATTGTGATTTGATAAGTGTTAAGAATCCAAAGGTGATGTTAGTAGTTTATCAATATTTAGTTCAAATTAACAAGTATTCATAAGCCAATAATCATTGTGTGAGAGATGGTTCACAAGATGGCAGTGTAAGACAATACATTATAGTCTATAAGTGACCATTGACTACCTTAGATAGGATAGAAAAAATTATGTACACATCATATAGTTATTTATCATCAATAAGTAAATACTATTCTTGAGATTACAAGAAAAGGGGAAGAACAAATATTTCATCATTGAAAAAGATACTATTAAGTAAGGAAAAAATCATAACAAATAGACACAATGCAATTAAAGGGAGTATGACATCATCATATTGAATGAAAATGAAGTTTAAAAATGGTATAACTAACTAACATCTAACAAACTTAGTTTCACATAATATATCACATATATCTAGCTAAACACAAGTTATAAATATGTCCAAAGCATTATAAAATGTAGTTAAGATGAAAATATACAACTAGGATAAGGTGAGATGTGATAAATAGGTTAACACTACTCTAAAACACAACCAAAGACAATAATACATAGCTAGATGTCTGAAACACTATCTAAGAGAGACAAATATAGAAAGAATGGAATGAGGCTCAACTTAGTATGAAAAATATGAGGGATATCACAACCAATATTTTTCAAAACTCAATTTATACGCAAGCTAACACCATTAATAAATTATAAGAAAATATTAAGCAAGTAAAGATGCATTTAACACTTTAAATTGGTGAATGTTACTTTGTTTAATAAAGGCCTAGTTTAGTATAATATTATATAATGTAGTTATGAAGGAAATGCAAAATTTGGTGAGTTAAAACTCAATACAAATGAATAAAACATAGTACAATCATAAATAGCTAAATGGTTAAACATAATCTACATAACCAAAACATAGCTAAGGAATTGAATGCATAACCAATATTAATTAAAACAAAGTCAAAATGAAAATAGAATTAGTTCAAAAAGTATGGCACCATTATAGAAGGCATATTTTAAAGAGGAATTCAATCTATATGGTATACATAAATAGATTAAACCATATTTGATAAGGGCATGGCAAAAAATCCAAATGCTTGATTCCAACTACCTTAATTATCTCTTAGATTGGCATGCTACCTTAGGAAAGGATATATCCTAGATATTCTCGGTTGTTTCCTCTTCTACACGTTCTTTCTCTTATTTTTATTCTTTCTCCTTGGAAATAATACTAATATTATACTTTCAAATGTGTCCTCTTTGTTATGGTGTGTTCCTCTCTCCAACAAAATACGTGTTACTCCTTTCTACCAACTTATATTTTTTCCCCCAAATTGAGCATAAAATAAATGTTCCTTGCTATTCCAAAAAATTATTAATGTGTACCCTTACAAGAATGAAGACATACATTTATTGTTTTCTCTTTCAACACAAGCATTAAATTTCTAGCTAGGGATAAGATTATCCAAATAGGGTGAAGATGGGTGAATACTTCAAGTTTTATGGTTGGGTGAATTAATTTTTTAAAATAGTTAGCTTTGAATAAAACTTCCTTTATCTCATGTTGTAAATGGTTTTCAATGATATTCATTTATTACACATTCTAGATAGTCATATGGTTCAAAAAAGATAAGATTACATCTTCTCAAGCCTACTTGGGCTATTAAACATGAGATTTAAATTAACCTTTCATATTATTATTTATGGGTTAAAATAAGATGAATGCCTTACTAGGAATGAAACTATAAGGCAACCCATTGATCATTTATAAAAGGAAAACCAATATTTAATTGATGTATTGGTTCACATTTCTAATGAAAATATGTCTTTTGAAATAAAAATTCTCAATTTTTTTGATATATAATGTTAACATTGAATGAAGACTAAAAAAAAGGTAAGGACTGTGTCTACATCATCAAATTGATCCTATGATATATTCAGTTCATTTTACTAGTTTGACAAAATCTCTTTTCTCACATCCTAACCTCATATCTATTCATCTCTCCTTGTTGATACCATCCCTCTCCATAGGGCTTAAAAACTTGTGTTGGTTTCACACACTCAATAGGACATGCTAAGTGGTTAATAAAATTAAAATACATATATTAAACATATTTTTAGAATAATATATGAAATAAATTAAATGTTAACTATTAACATCATTTTATTGATTCAAAATGACTCAAAATATCCCTTTTGTCATATTCCTATTTGCTTGAACCTATGTAAACCAATGTCAAAACATGCTATCCAATAACACATCAATTTCACATTACATCCATTAAAATGCATATTTACTATTATTCCAAAATAACATAATGTAATAAAATTCATTAACTAAGCAATGATTATATTATACAAAGGAGAATAATCATAATAATAGTTCTTAAAACATCTCAAAGTCTGACCAGATGAGTTTATGGGGCATGTCATGTCAATACAAAATAGGTAATTATTACATACATAAAAATGGGATATGAAAATGTGACTTTTTTTAGGGGACTCTTTAGTGTATACACTTTTTAAAATCATTTTTTAATTTAATCCTTATACTTTATTAGTAGTAGGTGTATCAACATTGTTTGAAATGTGTATCAACATTGTTTGATTGGACTTCATTATGTGAATATTATAACTTGATGTCCCCATTCATATTGTTTGATACTTGAATAATATCCAATTATTATTTTAATATTAATGCCTCATAACAAAGGGATACAAATGATTCACAAGTATAATAGAGTAACTTCACATTTAATGGATAAATTATACCTCAATCAAAAATATATTGTACTTTTAAATCAATTAGTTGGTAGATTAATTAGTGCATATTAGTTTTAAATCTTAAAATGTAATTTTAAACTTGTTCATATTTGAATTGTTACAATGAAGGAAATATATAATAAGTGGCCTTATGGCCTTTATTTATAATATATGGTATCAATAAAGCTTCTTAGAGTTGTAGATAAGTATTTAGGGATCCATTAGGAAGATAATGAAACTAAGTAAGTGCAAATTCTGCTAGAGTATTGGGAAATAATTGTAACAACATTAAAATACCATTGTAGCCATTCATGATTTCTAGAAAATATTTAAGATGGAGGTAAGGGTCCAAACTTCCATCAAAGGTATAAAAATTAGCCATTTGAAAATCATGAGGTAAAGGTACATACAAAATGTTACACAATATAATTACCATGGATTATATTAGAGTCAACCCAAGCATGATACAATTTAATATTTGAGGATAATTAATGTAATTGAGTTTTTAAATCACCTAAAACATGCATCAAGGATATGAATTATTGTGAAGGCATGTTGAGGTTCTCAATAAGTTCATTTGAAGGTTACATTATATTGTTAAATTTAGCCATTAGAACACTAGTTCTAATAGGAGGAGGTAGAAGAGTAAGCTCTTACTTTGGTTTAGGAGATTCATTGGATATATATGATTCCTTTGGTTTTTGTTGATTGATAACATTAAAATGAGTATCATTAGAAAAAGATGCATTTTCATCATGTAATAACTCTATGCTAAGATTATGACATTGTGGCATAAGAGTAGCATCATGAGACAATCATGAGGTTGAAGTGGAAACAACACAACAAGATGTGTTAAAAGTAATGCCATTGATTTAAATTTTAACTTATGATATGATAGGAGAAGAGGAATAAAACTCATCTTCCTTGGTTTACAAAGGGGAAGAGTTATGGAATGAAGGATTAATATCTACTAATTATGAGAAAAGGGATGATATCATGACTATTAGAAGTTATTTGTAGTTAAAGGGAAGGAGAGACATGAATTTAGTTGTGAACATAATCCTTATTCAAGCATAATTTATTTATATTTATATTTTAAGTGTGAATTCAATAAAGTGCATTATCAAGGTGGAAAAAATGTTAGGAATGCAAGGAAAAGGTTCTTCCCTTGGGATGGTAGGTGGAAATTTAAGAGAAAGTAAATATTCATTTTTAGAATGCTATTTATACTTGAGTATGAGCTAAGGAAATAGGGAAAGGAGGATACTTAGTAGAATTTAAAGGTAAATATATAATGGAAGCTAAAGGTAAAATTGAATAGGAATTTAGGGGTGGATACAGAGAGAAATCTAGAGGTGAAACCAAAATAGAATCTAGGGGTCAGTCTAGAGAGGAAACTACAAGTGAATATGATAATGGATTAAAGGATTAATCAAGAAGGAGATCTAAAGAAGGATCTAGGGATGAATCCAAAGATGGATTCAAGGATTGGTGGCCTTGGATAAGTGGGCTTCATGTTCTCTAGAAACCATGTCACTTTGAAAGAATGGAGTAGGAGGAATGAAAGTTAAATGCCACTAAAATCCCACCAACTTGAAATACATCTAAACAAGCTAGGATATCTAAGGAGATCTGATATCAACTACCCCACGACCATGGTAAGGGTTCTCAAAGAAGATGACATATAGGAAGTGATAGAGAAAGTAAATATAGGTAGTGGAGGAGATGACACTGAACTTGATGCTTATATTAATGGTATGATGAAGGGAGAATGAAGAGGAAGTATACAAATTTTAAACAATATTGATGCTAGTAGTCTTCCTACTTCATCTAAGCTCTATATAGTACCAACAAATAGAAAAAGAAAGGGTGGTTGTGGTTTTTGTTATTATTGTTTTATTTTGGTGTTGAATAATATTGCAAAGGGTGTTATTGGCCTCTATTAGGTGGTTAATTTTCAAGGTTGATGTTGATGTGGAGATTAATGATGTTTTACCAATAGATAAATAAGAATAGTAGTAACATGTTGCAAGAGTTAGGACTTAGGAGCTTATTGTAATCATCTTATTGATGTAAAGCTATTATAACTAGTTATTAATACAATTATGAGCCTATGCTAGTAATGTAGAATGGCATTCTTATTCCCTTTCCTTGGTTAGAATGTTTTTTAGGAAATGAATGCCTATTGAATTAGTTATATCATCCAAGGTAACTGCAGATGTCTGTAAATAACACAACCAAGTGCCTATGGAAAGTCTAAATTAAACCATCTATCATCCCTTTAAAAAACACCATTTCTAACTAACATGAACCTAACCTAGTTACCCTAATTTGTGCCTTAGGTGAGTTTAGGGAGTTCTTTTCTTGTGATATGATGACATAAGGAATCTTATCATTGGGTGCATAGATTGGCACACTAGTGTGCAGGGTTAGGGATAAAAGTGCTAACTTTTTTGGTTTTATTACCATTATACCCAACATCCCATTTTTTTATAGATAAGAGGGGACCCAATTTTTTTAATTTTTGGACTTATTTTTTGAGCCTTTCTTGAGCAAAAGTGCTTCCTATTATTTCTACTTAGAAGAATTTTGCATTCTAGCATGGTAATATGCATTTTATGGACTAAATTGATTAATGACTTTTCATTAGTTTTAAAATATGAAGGTTTTTGGGACTTTATTTATTCAGAGAAATTCATTCAAAGAATTATTTATTAGGTTTTTTGTTTGGGCTTTTTATTTATACATTATGTATGATAGGTTTGGTTTTTGGGGTTTTTTTTGGTTTCTTGTCTAGGAACTTCTTCAGCCTTTGTTCATCGATACTTTTTTATTAAAGATTTTTATCCAATAGAAATTTGGTCTTAAAAACTTTTATTTAAAATATATTTTGTCTTCAAGGTTTTTGCAATCAACATTTTATCTGAAATAATTTCCCTGAAATGACTAATCTTTATCAGACTTCTTAAATTTTTTTATTTAGACATTTTATTTAATGAAATTTTTGTCATTCAGAATTTTTTACCATGGACATTTTTTATGATATATCTTAACAACTTTATACATATGTTGAATTTTTTTTATTGTGTACATTTTGTCTGATGGTAATTAGGTCTTTGGTCTTTTTATTGCTATTCTTTTGTAAAGGTTGGTACCCAACACGAAACCCAAAATACCCTATTTCCAAATGTAAAAGGACTTGCTATAATTAGTCAAACAAAGATAAGATACTTCCTAATAATATGCTAAAGTCACCCACCAATTTGAACTATATAGATAATATAAAATAGGTGAATGCCAAACATTTAGATCACATGAACTAGTATTTAATGTGAAAAGCCTATATACATGATGTGCAATCATTGAAGCCTTCATTGATTTTGAATAAATTTACACTTAAAGTTTACTACTCTCATACATCATAAAAATCCCTAGATACTACCAGTGAGATCACTATGTGAAGAATCAGTGACTAATGAAAGCTTGAATTGATCATTCAACACATAAAATATGTAAAAGGAGACTGTAAGCAATGTAAAGTATGTAAGAAACAATGACATATTCATCTAGGAATTTTAGAAGAGTAATTCCATCATCACCATACTCAATTAAGGATTTAATAGAATCCCTAGATATAGTTTTTGATGTCACCATATTTGATAATATGTTTGTGAATTATTCAAAAATATGGGACATTTTTGACTCTGTCGATATATTTTCACTAGATGACAACATGTATCTCTTTGAATAGTTATTCATCAAGGATTTACTGGCCCTAAAATTATAAGGATTACATTTTGCTTTTACTAAGCCTGAGGTGATGCCATGCATCAACCTCCTCCATGACTTGTTCTTTGTAGGAAAGGTAACATAAGAGGCTTTCTTGCATCACATTGTTAATCCTATAGTTTTGTCTTGCATTTTGTGAGCTATTTTCTCAAGATATTTATCCTTGCTAACACTCCATGCATACTTTGAAAATCAAAGATTGGTGTAATGGAATCAAGAGAACATAATGGAGAAGGTATTTTATTCATGGCTACTCCCCAATGAGACCATCACATTCAAATGGAATAATTTGAAAGGAGTTACTCCCATTAAAAAATTCAATATGGGAGTATGTATTGGCATGGCTTTACTAAATAGAATTTACGGTATCCCCAACAATCACTTTCTTCATTTGGATTGAGTGCCATTGTTGCACATGATATTGAGTAGTGATGTTGCATTCACATTAGGAGAGATTTTTAGCTTTCATTTGAGGGAATATATCATCCATAAAGACAAGCATCCCACTCCTACAAACCATTTATACATGATGTCATATTTGTTGGATGCTATCATGGGGACTTACTATAAGGTTCTCGATGAGCTATGGAGCCCAACCATCAAATGTATTAAAAATAAGATTTATGACCACTTTAAATTCATGTAAATATATGATTATACATATAATATGGTAAATATTGTTGAGGATGTCTATCCTCAAGTCTAGCAGGCTATCCATGGTTCACTAATGCCAAGGATTGGATCAAGCATTATGAAATCACTTTCTGGGAAAGGTGACTACTTTCTATATCCAAAATTCACTATCATTATGATATGGGGTAACAAGGTTCACCCCCTATGCCTTCCAAAGTATGTTCCTGAAAAGGTGATAGAGAATTATATTGCATTCTAGTTATGGTGGAGTGTAAAAGAGGATCTATTTAGGGTGAAAAAAAGTTCATTCTTTGGCCACCACATAGTCATTGGTCTAATGATGTATACCATGAGAAAGAATTTTGAAGAGGTTTTTGGCAAGAGGAAAAGTTATTACTTACATGCAATTCCACATAGGGATTGGGATACCCATGAACTCATCCAAAAGCATGTATAGGGATTTAATATCCCTTATAGTCATGAGCCTTAATATTACAACTTTTTGATGCAAAAGATGATGAGGAAGTGTTAGAAAGGGCAAATATTTTTGGATTAAAGAATGATCATTTGAAGATGATTCAAGAGGACCCTTTAATTTTTGTGATGGGATTGGATAGTAAAAAGTCACTTTATGTAGGATGGACCCATTAAGACTTTTGGAAGGGTTAGTTTACGGAACAATCCATAAAAAAAAGGATGCTTCTCATCATAGGGACTCCTTTTCAAATTGAAGTTAAAGGCTATGAATAAGGAACATGGGGTAGTTGAACCTAACCCTAAAGGATCACAAACAGGAGACCCCATCAGTTTGGATTCTGATAATGACTACACCTATTCCCTAGGCCTGATATTATACATTTGAAGGGGTATAAATAAATGAAACAATTGCATCAATCCAAAAAGGCACCTCCCCATAGACAAAAACCACCATGTTCTATATAAGGAATCCCAGGACTCCCATAGGCAACCCCACAGTTGAACAAACCCAAGGATTGACTATACGACCTCAACAAATATAGGTGGCAGAGGGGGAAAAAACTAATTTGGGAGAAGATAAAGAAGATTATAATGAATAAATTGAATTGGAAAAAGCCAAAGAGTTGAGCCTTGAATTAGATAGAAGTAAGGAACTAGCTATGCAAGACTCCTCAAGTACCTAGTCTATTGAGTCTATTCCTTTGTCCTCTATTTCTATTCCCATGTTTGGTTCTATTTTTATTTCTTATATGTTAAGAACCCTAAGGTGGAAGGGCCTACTTCCACCTCTATTGATCTATTTACCCCAACTTCATTCATATAATTCCCCTTGCTCAACCCAAAGGTTGAGAAAAATGTTTCCACCACTATTGATTACACCACCATTGATCCACTATTCACCTCCATTCCATTCATTTCCATCATGGCTACCTGCACTATTCCTTTTGACACTGCTACTATCAGAACTTTGAAGAATAATAAGGTATGCAAGAAGGTGGAGACATTTATGGCCACCCCATAACTTCATATCTAATCTACTCAGATCACCCTTCCCATGCCATCTACCACTCCATCTAAAGAAACCATAATGAAAATTTTAGAAAAGGGAAAAAGGACCAAACCCCAGATAGTCATAGTCCATCCACTCCCTTAGTTTGGAGGAATGGATTGGTTTAAAATCATCTAGCCCTCCTTACCTGACACCCTTGTCAAGGCATCAAATAAGTAACAAGTTACTAAGGAAGTTGAGGAAGAGGTTATAGGATAGAGATGTCCAGGTAATAATTAGAGGCTGAGGTGGAATAATTAAGGGAACATGCTAAGACTATGCATATACCAACATGCACAAAGGCAAAGTTCCAAGAAGTAACCTCTAGATGTTATATTTCTTTAGAAGCTCTATAATTCATGTAGGTTGAATTATCCCCACATATCAATAAGAATAATGAATTATTTTATATATTTGGAAAATGACATCAATAAATTGAAGATGTTGGTGGCATACATAGGTAATAAGGTATATATCCATGTAGACCTCATGACACTGTTGGAGGCATATAATGCCCTTAACTTGGTTGTTATTAGAATGAGGAAGCTTGAGAATGGCTAACATCAGTTGGGAATTTACTCCCCAAGTATCAAGAGAATGAGGATCTTATTATTCAAAATTTAAATGATCTTAAGTTATCTAAGGTGAAGGACACTATGAGAAAATTGATTAATAAGATCAATTTTGATTAGATCATATAGGAGGTAACTGATAACTTCAAGTAGAGTATTTAGGGCCTATCATTAAAGGACATAAAATCTAAATTGAGTGCCACTAGGAAGAAGGTCACCAAAGTGTAAATTTTCAATAATAACTTCTAAGAGACCAAGGTAGAACATGCAAAGCTTCTCAGTTAAGTCAATAGAATACACATACCACCTCTGCTAAATTTAGATATCATTCAACAGTAGCATGATGTCGTAGAAATGTGTTACAAATAGATTGAAGAAAAAAGAAGCAATACCAATTTGCTACTTCTAGTTCTACATCAACATCTATAGTCTCAACATCTACTACCTCGGCCACTACACTGACCAAAGTCCATGTAGCTATTCAGACAATGCAACCTTGAAAGGTTATATTTTATGCATGGATAGTTTTGTATGGTGCATATATGTTATATATATAACATATATACACCATTATATATTTATAGTTTTCTTATAGTTTGAGCTATAATTGTAAAGTTGCCTTTTTTATTTGTACACATGCACACATTGCATGGATTTTTGTAAAGGCTAACTCAACTAATTAATAACTATAAGTAAACTTTTATAGGGTTTTAACCACATTTAGAACTTATGTTCTAGCTATCACATGTAATTAATTTTGCATGAGCTTGGAGGATGAGGTGACCCCTTCCTAAAGTCTATTTAAATAATTGCAATCCATAGTTTGTATATGTTAGAGAATTTTGGAATATACAGGAGCAAAGTAATTTAAATTATTTACTCATGTGTTTGCATATTTTCTTCCACTATTTGTGTAATTATATTTTCTTTATTTGGTTGTATGATTCAATAATCCTTAATGTGCAAAAGATTTGAATGGGTTCTTAATCATCTTGATTAATTTATAAGTCTTAGATGTGTAGAAACTATTGAATGATTGGTAAATTACATTGGTTATGACAGTTAAGTTGATTTGATACATAATTCTGAGTGTGTATGAGTGTTTTTTTTTTATGTATTTTTTTTGTGTGTGCAATAACTAGCTCAGACACCTCACTAAGCTTGAGCCAAAATCTATTGATTAATAGTGTGCAATAGCTATCCTAAAAGGAGAAACCTTTGACTAAGGCCCATGAGTTTCCTATATCAACATCCCATTAGACTTACTATCTATATTTGATTTTGTATGTGCAATAGCTGATAACAATAGGCATTGGTTTTGAAAGTACTTGTCTACTTTAGAACTAGCTAGGGAAGTGATTCTTGAAAACCATAGAGATTTCTTTTTTGCCTTACGCTTCCCTCATTTTTGAGTTTGTTTTATGACCTACCCACTTTAGATTAAAAACCATCCATACAACTCATATAGATTCTCACTTCCTTTTAAGAGACCATACCTCCATCCAAAAACCTTGTCAACAACTTACACACTCTACCAACTATTCCATTAATAGGTTGTTAAGATTGCATACCTGAAACTCATGCCCTAGAGTGGAGTTCACCTCCATAGAGATCTTCAAACATTAGAAGCTACCTCTGTTGACACATACTCTTTTTAGTTCTATAAGGAGGGTCATTAACATTGAAATAAGAGGTTAGTCTATAAATAGAGTTGTACTGGAGTCATCTAAGAGAGTGATCAAATCTAATTCTCAAACTAGTCTTCTAGTCTCACCCTTACTAAATCATAAGAGACTTAGAATTGTACTAATTATACGTAACATACCTAAGACTTATTCTCTAGTAAGGAACACTTTACCTGTTAATCAACCAATAACTCAATCACCCTAGTTAGTTGGATCTACTATAGCCATCTTAGGAGACATGCAAGATTTACCTAAAAATCATAAAAATACCTACTATCCTTTTCTCCTTTTAGAGCAAGGATAATAAAGGAATATATTAAATATTTTAAGTCCAACTTAAAGTTAATGAATGTCATCAATGAATATGTTGCATATAGGTTATTCCCTTTTACATTAATAGATGCTGATTATGATTGGTATTTAAATCTAATAGAAAATTCTATCACTTCTTGGGATGCATGTCAAGCAACATTTATTGCATAATTTAGATAGGTAACTAGTCCTATTTTTATATATCATCACTTCACTAGCATGAAGAGGGAGCATAACAAACCAATCTAATATTTCAATGCAAGGTTTCAAAATATGTACATGTGGTTAAGCCTAAGGTAAAAACCAAAAGTTGCATTAGCATTGGAGATGTATAAGAATGCCCTAGACCCAAATACTACCATATTCCTAAGAAGAGTAGCTACTATCAACAACTTGGAATTGGAATATGAGAGGGCCATCAACATCTATAGGCAACTCAATCCTTAGGTACCTCACATACCCAATATCAATAATGGCTTCCTAGCATTGAACCTAGTTCCACATGAAAAGAAAAATGTTCTTGCATTTAATCATAACTAGTTCTACATGCTACCATCCATTGACACAAGCAACACAACCAAACTACAAATTATTGAACAATCATGCATAAAGTAATGGTTATCAATCAAATCAATAATTGGCCTCATCTTCTACTCTTGTTCTATAAGACATTGACTGTACAAAGGTAGAGCTAGATTTTATTCTAAAGATGGTCCAAAAACTGAGCAATGACTTTCTTGGTATGTAAAGGAAGATGGGTAATGCTAATTCCCTAAGTGGAAATCAAAACACTAGATACCAAAGATATAATAGAAAATTTAATAGGCCTATAAATAACATGGAGCAACCTAACAAGCTTCTAGAGATTAACCTGGTAGAAACAACTCTTCCCAATTGGTGTAGAATTCATAATACTTCTCAGCATGGTGAGCTTGATTATGTGTAATTTTGTGAAACATTTAAAATATTTAAAAGAAAAGTGATGAGGTAGGATCAAATGCACAATCCACCAGAATTCCACTAGGATCTTATCTCTTCAAGCACTACCATGTTATTTTAAACTCATGAGTTTCCCTTTCTAAGTGAAGATGATAATGTAACATAAGACAACATTGATGCAATTCAAACTTTGTAATAGTTCTAGAGAGGTGGGTATAATCTAAGGAATAATCAACCATTCATAATGTATACCCCTCCAAATAGCACAATAATTCCACCCAATCCTAAAGTTGAAAACAATTCACCTCCTTCAAGAGGGAATGATCAATCATAGAACAAGGAGGAACTAAGCAAAGGAGGATACATCATTGAAGACATAAAAAAGATCAAAGCAAATATATCTCTTCATAAGTTAGCTCAAATCATTGAATAAAAGTAATTTTTGTGGAAGTCTATTACTAGGAAAAACCTGGTGGAAAGAACAAAACCATCTATAGAAAAGTAAAAGCTATTGATACCAATTTCATCTACAAAATCAAACCAAATGTTACAGCATTCTTGCTGACCATTAAATCATTTGATAGGAACATTCATAACTATTTAGTTGGTTCTAGAGCATTTATGACTATTATGCCTAATTTTATATGTTAGAAGCTTAGTTTGACTTCAAGGCCTTCAAAGAGAATAGTTTCACAACTAGATAAGATAGTGGTACATGTAGTTGGAGAACTGACCAATGTGTGTATTCAAATAGCATCTAAACCATGAGTCCAAATGAACATTGATATTCTTATAGTATACATACCTAAAGGTTATAGGCTATTACTAAGTAGGGATTGGTCCAAAATTCTTAAAGATTATCTATCTACAAATTTATCTGACATTTGGATACCATGGAGAGGCATTACAAATCAAATTAGGATTGACAGGGAACCAAGGATGAAATATCCCATTATAGAAGACAACATCAAGATTGAAGAGGTAAAGTATGAATCTCCTAGCCTTGGTATTTATACTTTCACTAATTAGAATCAAGTATAAAATCCAAAACTTAAAAGGTTTTGATCAATTATGGACTTCACACTTTGATGGTGCTAGATCCAAGTAACAATAGGGCTAAGTATGATCAAGCTGATTGATCCATAAGGAAATAAATTCTTGGTAGATTATAAATTTCAATTCCCGTTCACTAACAATAGGGCTAAGTATGAGGCTTTACTTTTAGGATTAAAATTTGTACTCAAGAACAATGTGAAACAAATACTAGTATTTGGTAACTCATAGCTAGTGGTCAACTAGGTAAAAAATAAATATCAGTGCAAGATATCTTATTTGAGAAGATAGAAACATAGAGCATGGGATGTGATTAAGAGATTTTAAGATTTCAACATATTATCCATTCCCAAAGAGTAGAATCAAGCTACATATTTATTAGCTACTACTGCTGCTAATTTGTAGCCTCTCCAAGAATCTAAGGTAAAAAGATTCTCCATTGAATTGGTGCCTTATCCTTGTATTCTTAACAATGTAGAAAATTTCCAAGGATTTGATGATGATCAATAGATTATTTATTTTCTAACCAATTCATAAGAATTTGAGTCTCAAATAATTGATGATAAGGAAATCAATAATCTTTGCAAAGAGGAATCAGACAAGGAAGGTATTCTTCAGCTTAAAGAGAATCATATTCTAGTTAGGTTGGTCTCTTTAGAAAGACCATTTGATATAGACCCTTAAGCACAGTAGTTTAGAAAGCCTAGAGTCAATGAATCCAACTTCAAAAGGGAAAACATAGGAGATGAACATAGCCCATGGTATGTCAACATTGGTCTCATCTACATCCTAAAAGAAAGACGAGTGAAAGATTTAATAACTTGATATAGAGATGTCATTTCTTGGATTTATGAAGATTTTAAGGTTTATGAACCTCAAGTCATTACTCATACAATTCCTTTGATTCTAGATCACAAGCCATTCAGACAGAGGTAGAGACTAGTCAATCCTATTATGGAACCTCTCATTCAAAGGGCAATGAAGAAGTTACTAAGTGTAAGAATAGTCTTTCCAGTTAGACATTCTACCTGGGTGTACAATTTGGTTTCAATCAAAAAGAAGAATGATGAGACTAGATTATGTGTTGATTAAAGAACTTGAACAAAGATTATAAAAAAGACACTATCCCTTACCTTCTTTAGATGAGGTGATATAGATAGTAAGTGGTTTTAAAATGATGTCTTTTTTGGATGCATTTTTAGGCTATAGTCAGGTATTAGTACAATCTAAGGATAGGATGAAGACTGCATTTTTTACAAAGTGGGGAACTTATGCATGTAAGAGGATTTGTTTTGGCCTAATAAATATAGGAACTACCTTTCAACATGTCATGGATCATTAATTCAAGAGGTTGATAGGAAAATGCATAATCATCTACATGGATGATCTCACTATGTTTTTAAAGAATAGGAATGACCACATGGACCACTTCCAATTGATATTCAAGAGATGTAGAAGGTTTGGTATTTCACTAAACCTAAAGAAGAGCATATTTGAAGTGACTAAAGGTAAGATTTTGGGGAACATCATCACCAAGGACAAGATCATTATTGATCCAAAAAATTTAAGGAATTTTGAAGATTGCACCACCAAATAACAAGAAAGAGCTAAAATCATTCTTTGGGAAGATTAACTTCATAAAGAAGTTCATCTCAATATTTGTAAATATTATTAGACCTTTTAATGTAATTCTTAATTAGGATGCCAAAATAGAATAGACAACTAAAGTTAGAAAGTATTTCCAAGACATTAAAGATATAATATCTTAGGCCCCAATACTAATTAGCCCAAATTTTATAGAAGATTTATACTTGCACTGATTCACTTTAGAACATACAATTATTGATATTATAACATAGAAGAAATATGATATTGAATATCTAATTTCATTTATGAGCACAAATCTAAAAGATGCTAAACTCAGGTACTCCATGTTTGATAAATAGATCTTTGATCTTATCAAAGAAGTAAATAAGTTTTGAAATTACATCTTGAGGAATAATACCATTACCATTATGCCTAATCCATCTGTCAATCTCACCTTATCATAGAAAAAACTAGGAGAATTTTGAGGCAAGTGGACGGGAAAGCTACAAGAGTTTGACATATAAATCAAGCCTACAAAGATCATTTAGGGTCAAGGCATCATTTAGCTCATGACTGAGCTTGATTCATGTATCACTATTGAAAAGGTATATGAAGCTCAAGTATATAAATGAGAATGGTATACTAATATAATATAATACTCATTTATAGGTACTTATTTTATATAACTTAGCAAAGAATGAATTAGAGTTTTGAGGCTCAAAGCTACTCATTTCATGATCAAGAAGGGAATCCTCTACAAAATAAATTATGAAGGCATTTATCATAGGTGTGTGTTGATAAGACACATAAATGTCCTGTTATTGTGTCCATATAATGTACTCATCCTGCATGATTACCATGCTTTTGAACACTTTTCCATATAGTTTTCTACTTTCATAAGCTATATAGCTTTATGTTTTTAAAATCTTTTGAATAGTTATAATTATGTATTGGAATTAAATATATGATGGTTGTCTATTTCTTTAGGATGATTTTTATATCAATGTGTTTTGAATATATTTTGGAGAAATAGGTATATAACACAGAGCATCCTACAACAGAAGGAATCTCATTACACAGACCATCCTACAGCTACTACATGACTAAAACCATGAGTTAATTTTTTTTGATTCTCTTCCAACTAACTCATAGGAATGACTCTAACCTCTATGGAGCTCAATAAGGAAGCAATTAAAGAATAAAAAAACCTTATTTTTCTTGAAACAAAGTCACAAGATTCATATGAAGGACATCTTTAGTGAAAGGAACCAATTTCAGTTATCCCAATTCAAATATATCTTAGAATAGAATGCATATATTATTTTTCATAAAAAAATCTCCTCTATGGTATATAAATATGTACCAAAAGAGTTGAGAGATATATAGAAAATAGTATATGTTGAATAGAGATTGTTAGAATTACATTGTGTTAAGCAATTGTGATTGTAACTTCATGCAACAATTCATTGTTGCACTTTTGAATAATATGAGTGAGAAATTATGAGTTTAATTTAATGTGGTAAGAGGAAGGGTTGAAGATGGAGTTGGAAGGAGGAAGGGCCCCCTTTGAAAGTTTGTAGCAACAATCTAACCTATTTGATTAGCTAAGCATGTTATTTGATTTCCTTAAGCATTGTGTGCTTCATTTCTAAGTTATGTGATTTAAATTTTTTCTTAGATTCAATTAGGGAATCTTCCATGCATAATCATTTATTCTATTATACTTTGTTTATATTTCATTTCAAGTATTTTATTTATACACTTCAACATCTTAGATACAATTAGCAGAATGTCAAATTAGAGATTGAGTGTGCATATATAGTGACATCATCCTATCAAATCTATGTCCCTAAGTTGAAATTTTAATGAGGTATACGGTACATATCCATGGTTACTCTCCTTGTTCATTTTGATCAAGAGAAGTATATCCAATTGTGAATTAGCTGCTAGTCATTTTTGGTACCATTGTTGAATAAGGGTGTCACACACTTGTAATCTTCAATCTTGATAGCAATTATTTATAGATGTTTATTTTATTTTTTCCAAAGCTTTCTATTTTTATATATTAATTTTTTTTGCTTTCATAGTTTAAATTTACCTTTTTTCAAGTAGGATAGTGGAAATTTAAAAATAAACCCATATTACTAACCTTGTGTAGGCAAGGTGGGCAAAAGTTAAAAAAGAAAGTGGTTGACATATGATAAGTAAAGGGGAATATATAGGAATATTTTTGCATAAATCATAAAAAATTTCTACAAGATCTGAAATAAATCATACAATAACTAAGGAACACAAAGTAATTCCTAAATATCACTCACAGTTGTCAATAGAAAAGGTAGAGAAAGAAGAATTTTTGGCTAGATTGGTAGAACAAGTTAGAAATTTTGAAGAGGTTCATACCCCTAAAAGAGGTCCAAAAGAACCACATCTAAGAGTTCCCATCTTATCAACTCATACTGAAGAATATTAAGTTCTCTTCCCTCTATCACCCAAATTTCTTGCTAAGGAGGCATTCAAAGCTATTCTTGCCCCTAGAAAAAACACTAGGCCAATAAAATCTTCTAATTTAGAAAGACCCTTTGACAAGACAGTAGTAGAATCTTATGAAACTTACACACCATCCCCATTATATAGGAAGCCATACATCCCTAAGGAAAAATATAAAGTCAGCATCTTCTACAGCTCAAGAAATAAAAGGATTGATAGGAATTTTGAGCATTGGGTAGCAACAACCTCCCATCTACCAACACAAAGGGTATTAATGGGGGATCATCAAGAAGAATACACTACTAATGAGTTTGATAATTTTGAATTTATTATCCTTAATCTTGATGGAAATTCACCCATGAAGAATATCCTTCACTCTACCCTCCCTACCTTTAGAGGAAAAGTGTCTGAGGATCCAGATATATTTCTTTTTGAGTTTGACATCTTATTTCACAACTATGATTATAATCAAGACGCTAAAAAACTCAAATTATTTCTAGCAACACTAAAATATTTTCTTATAAAAAATCCTATTCTTAGAGGACTTGACTAGAAGAAACCTTTTCACATGCATACATATGCATCTAACACCACTATAGGAGCTATCCTTGTCTTAAAAGATGAATCTCTGAGTTATGCAATCTATTTTATCATCAAAAATCTTCAAGGGGCTAAACTTAACTACACTATAATGGAGAAGTAATTTCTTTCCTTCATCTATGCCATCAAAAAATTTCAACACTACATTATAAGTTACCAAGTATTCATCCACATCGATCATGCAGTAATAAGGTATTTAATGAATAAACCTACTGTAATAGGGATGATAAGTTGTTGGTTACTTTTGCTATAGGATTTTGATATTACCATTATGGATAGACCAGGTACGAATAATGTAGTAGAATATTTCTATCTCAATTGAAAAATGATGAGCATATTCCTATTGTTGATGATTCTTTTCTTGATAAACATTTATTTATTATAACAATTCAATCTCCTTGGTTTACATATATTGCTAACTATCTTATTGTAGGATCACTACCACAACATTCTCACCTAGGGACAAATAACACTTGATCCAAAAGAGTAGACATTATTCATGAATTGTAGGATATCTCTTTATCATTGGACCAGATTTAATTATGAGAAGATGTATTCAAGAAGATGAAGCTTATGACATTCTCAAAGCCTGCCATGATGAACCCTGTGGGGTTTATTTTACTACTAAATAGACTGCCATGAAAGTACTCACTACTAGATATTATTGGCCTTATTTACGTAAGGATGCCATGATGTACACCTAAAAATGTGATCAATGCTAGCATATGGGAAAACCCACTCACTCTAATGAAATGCCATTACATCCACAACTAGTTCTCAAACCCTTTGACAAATGAGGACTAGATTTTATGAGTCCCATTGATCCTAAATCTAACAACAAAGAATACATATTAGTGTGCACTAATTATGTCATAAAATGGGCAAAGGTTAAATATTTAAATCATGCTTAAGATGAGAAGGTAATTGAATTCCTCTATGAAAAAGTCTTCACTCGTTATAGAGTACTAAGAGAAATAGTCACAAACTAAGGCCCATAGTTCACATCATAGCTCATAGCTACCTTAGTTAAGGAATATGAAATTAGATACAAGAAATATACCCCCTACCATCCTCATCAAATGGTTAGGTGGAAGTGACAAATTGAGAACTAAAAAATATACTCACTAAGATTTTTAGCCTACATAGAAAAGATTGGTCAACTCATCTTCTAGAAGCAGTTTGGGATTATAGAATCACTTGGGAAATGACAATTGGTTTCACTTCATATGAACTAGTTTATGTTAAAAATCTTATTCTACCTATTTATTTTGAACACAAGAAATTAAGAACAACACTTGATTTGGGCTTAGAGCTTTCTCAAGATTAATAAGACATGATGATGCATCTAAATGCACTTGATAAACTAAGAAAGGAATCACTTCTTCATACAAAAATAGTGCAAAGATAACATATAAGATGGCATGATAGGAACATCAAGAATAAGAAGTTCCAATAAGGGGACTGGGCACTCCTTTTTGACTTTAAATATAAGGATCGTAAAGGAAAACTACAGTCTGTATGGCTTGGGCCTTATGAATTCAAACAAGTTTTTGACAAAGGAGCTATAAAGCTCAAAACCATTGAATTTGTTTGGTTTTTACTGCTTTTTAATGGCTATAGGATCAAGCTATACAAGAAACCATTTTTTAAATAAACTCTCACTTTCCAATTTCTTAGAGAACAATATCGATCTCTTCTTCATGAAGAAAATCAACCTATTCCTACAGCTGAAGGGTATTTCTATAAACCCTTCTCTAATAGTTTCCAAGAGTAATAAATCTTCTTATAACCAAGAATAATTCAATCAAAATGGCTTAGCTTAGGCTGAATAAAATCTGACCCTCTAGATTCTTATGATTTCAATTGAGCTTGGACCAAAAAATAAAAATAAAAAATTAGAAAATTTAGTAATGAAAACCTTTGGGCATTACTGACGGATGTTGTCTTAGAAAATTAGGTTACTGGATGATCGAAATTCATTAAAAAAATGAAAAAATGAAAAAGAGAAAAGGCATTACTGTAATAAAATATTTTGTTTTCCCTTGTTTTCTTGTAGATTCATTCCCTTGGAGTAGAAATATATTTTCCTTGCTATAGGATAGAGAACTTGCCACTATAGGATAATAATTGCTACTATAATAAGAATATTTTACTACAAGATGTATTCCTACATTCCATCCTACATCAAACATTTTATCCCACTCAAATTCTAGTGTATTCCATGATCTCCACTTCACATCATCATTTACACATTTATGAAAGGTATTTCTATAGGTAGTATGGTAATTATTCTATATTTATTTTCTATCATACATTTTAATTATTTCTAAAGATGATGAGACTTAATGCTATTAATGCACCACTGTATCCTATCCTTATCATGCCCTCTTACCATCTCCTTCATTGATGTGATTATTGACACAACTGCTATTACCACTCCTTACTCTTACCATGAGTGTTTTCTGTAGGTCAGCTTTATCCCTTAAGGACAAGTGACAAATTAAGTTGGGGGGGGGGGGAGATTTTACATTTATTTAAAAGTATTATTTCACATTCCATAGTAGAAGTCATAAATCATTCTTCTATAGCCCAAAACCCTTGATTCAAGCACCTAAACCTATAACTCACACAATATGGGAGGTGATTTTTTGAAACAAAAACCATTGGACATTACCCCCTTGACTAACAAAACCAAAAATCTTGGCCTTGTTTTGGCATATAGGATGGGCATAATATTTTAATAAAATATAGGCCCTAAATGAAGGAATTGTAGAGGAATTTTTTGGTAAATTGCATAATATCTTGGCCACAGTAAAAGGGATGGAAATTAAGTTGACAAAAACAACCATCAACAGAGTAATGGGACTACCAAGAACAAGAGAGGAATGGTAGGACAAATATGATGCCAAGGTTGAGAGATGAAAGTTTAGCAAAGTAAATGAATGCCTAGAAACCTCAAATTAGGGCACTGTAAGGTTGTCTCTACTAGGAAGATGGGCTAAGGCTACTGAGTTTATCTCTAGATATTTCATTTGTGAAGGAAGGTATTCTATGCTATATGGCCTACACTTCAATTTCTTAAATCATTTACGACATAGAATGGAGATAAATATTCCAAACTTTTTGCTTACATGATCACCAAAATGTCAGAGGATTTTCAAAAAGTTAATTCTAAATCTCTCTCCCACCATTGTCTCATCTAGTTACTTGTTCAAGACTATTTGCAAAGAATTAGACCCAACATCAATTGGGAGGAATTTCTCCAAGTACCAGGAAATGAAGAGAGTAATAGAAAATGAAATAAATTAGAAGAAAAATTGGAGGTTTAAGAACAACATTTAGAAGAATAAGCCCTCCCTATAGAACTACAAAAATATATAGCAAAAAATATTCTTACATCCACACAAGAACCTATAGAAAAAGGTATTCCTACAACAACACAAGAACCTATAGCAAGGATAGAATAAGGGACTTTCAAAGGTAAGGAATCTACAAGAAAGAGGAAGAAACTCATTCTCTATCCTAATTTAGATGAGTTTGAGGAGGAACTTATGCCTTATTATAAGAATATCAAGGTAACCCATACTACTCATAGATTTCATATATTGAGGAAAAAGATGAAAACTAAACCTTCTTCTATTATTCAAATAAATGAAAAATCTAGGGAAGAATAGACTACTACTAGTAATAAATATTTAGAGACTAAAATAGATAGGGAATAATGTTCTCCAATATTTCATTAGGAATAAGTAGAACAATTTGAGCATAGTTTTGAAGAATTCCATGAGGAGCTAATGTAGGAAGAAGTAGGATAAGTTAAACACAATCTTGAAGAAATGCATGAGGAAGAAGAAAAAATTGAACATAATTTTGAATAATTGTATGAGAAACTATTACAAGAAGAAGTAGAATAGGATTTGCATGAGGAACCCATGTAGGAAGAAGTTGAATAAATGGAGTAACCTACTGCATAAATTAAATTTTCCACTCTTGAGCAAGCCCTAAAAAAATTTGAGAAACTAAGGAAGTAGCTATAAGATCAATCTGGTGGAGGTTTGGATGCACTTGTTATAGCAACTTATTAGCTACAACCCTCAACCGAAGATCATCCTATATCCAACATTTTGCAACCTTATATAGAGGTTAATCAGTAAGAGTAATGTAAATTTACCCTTTAGGTTAGGTATTAATCCTATTTTGGAATATCTTCTAAACTATTGAATTGGATGGATAATCAATTTGAATCTTTGAAGGAATTGAGGAAAGAAATAAGAAATTGAAAGAGGAAAGTCAAAGGAAGAGATCATCACCAAACTAAAATAGAAAGTTGAGGACATGACTGGTGTAACACAAGAACTCCTTGATTGCATGCCTCCTAAAAAAGTTTAATCAGTTTATCTTGAAGAACAATGGCACAAGTTCAAATTTATTGTGATATGACCCATGAATTTATTGATCCCCTTTCCTTCTTTTCTATTTATAAAGTAAGTTCATAGGAAGAACAACCATAATTATGTGAGTTTTACTTGCACAATTATGTTGTTCCATATGATAGAGAGTGAAACCCAAATTTATATGTTGGAGATATCCAACTGTAGGCATTTTCATCATATTTTTTGAATGAACAAAGAAAAGTAAGAGAAATAATAGAATACAAGAAAAAGGAGAATGAGAGTCATCTTCTCATCAAAAGTGAATCAATGGCACCTAATATTTTTTTAGCAGAATGGGATAATATCACATTGAAGAATGAAGTAAGAACTTAGTTTGGTAAGAATTGTGATAAGGTTCAAGATTTTTATTTAGGATTTAGATCTTCTATTGGTCCTACTACAAGAGAATTATGTACTAAATGATGGAATAATATCACCCCAACATTAATAAAGAGGGATCCTTATTCCCATTTTAATTTAAACACAACATTTACCAGGTCCATAAAATACATTCTTCTTGCAGGTGACATGGGATCACAATTGATGAACCTAAAATTCCAGCAACCCTTGTTTTGGTACCCTATTCTACATTGGCAGAACAAAACCCTAGTGGATGAAGCCAGAGAAACCAAAATTTAGAAACTATTTAAATAAAGGTATGGATTCTATGCTCACCTTTCTAGTGGTGCTATAGATCTCATGGATTTTAGAGTTCTTTGTGAATTGGGATTGAAAAAGTATAGTGCTCAAAGTTTTGCAAGATATTAAGTTGGGGGTGTGATGAGCCCTATAAATGTCTTATTATTGTGTCTATTTATTATACTCATCCTTCTTTATTACCATGCTTTTGAAGACTTTTCCATATAGTTTCCTACTTTCATAAGACATATAGCATTATGTTTTAAAACTCTTTTAAATAGTTATAATTATGTATTGGAATCAAATATATGATGGTTGTCTATTGATTTAAGCTGTTGTTTCTATAAATGTGTTTTGAAGATGTTTTGGAGAAATAGGTATATATCAGGGAGCATCCTACAATAAAATAAATCTCATTACATAGACCATCTTGTAGCCATTGCGTGACCAAAACCATAGATGAACATATTTTGATTCTCTTCCAAATGACTCATAGAAATGACTCTAACCTCTATGAAGCTCAATAAGGAAGTGGTTGAAGAACAAAAAAAACCTTGTTTGTCCTATAACAAGTCACAAGATTGATATAAAGGATGTCTTTAGTGAAAGGAGCCAATTTAGGTTATCCCAATTTAAATGTATCTTAGAATAGAATGTATATATTGTTTTGCATAAAATAATCTTCTCTACGGTATATAAATATGTAGCAACAAAGTTGAGAGATATATAAAAAATAGTATATGTTGAATAAAGATTGTTATAATTACATTGTGTTAAGTAATTGTGATTATAACTTCATGTAACAATTCATTACTACACTTTTGATTAATATGAGTGAGCAATTTTGAGTTCAATTTAGTATTGTAAGAGGAAGGGTTGAAGTTGGAGTTGGAAGGAGGAAGGGTACCCTTTGGAAGGATGTAGAAATAATCCAACCTATTTTAATAGCTAAGCATGTTATTTTATTTCCTTAACCTATTTAAATAGCTAAGCATGTTATTTGATTTCCTTAAGCATTGCGTGTTTCATTTATGAGTTGTGTGATTTACATTCTTTCTTAGATTAAATTAGGGAAGCTTTCATGCATAAGAATTTATTTTATTTTACTTTATTTATATTTAATTTCAAGCATTTCATTTACTACACTTCAGCATATTAGATACAATTAGTAGAATATCAAATTAGAGATTGAGTGTGCACATATAGTGACATCATCATATCAAGTCTACATCCTTGGGTTAACATTTAAATTAGGTAGAAGGTACAAATCCATGGTTACTCTCCTTGTTCATTTTGATCAAGAGAAGTATGTCTGATTGTGAATTAGCTGCTAGTCATGTGTCTATAAAGGAAGCTAAAGAGATTCTAGATAACTTACATAAGAAGATAGGTAGTGGTCATCAATTTGGGAATACCACAACCCATAAGATCTTAATAATGGGTTATTATTGGCCAATAGTTTTCAAGGATGTTCATGCTCATGTGAGGAAATTCCATGATTGCCAATCTTTAACTAAGAAAGAAGTACATATAACAATGCCCTTATAGCTTGTTATTGAAGGAAGGCCATTTTCCCAATGGGGTTTAGAATTCATTGGTGTTATTAACCCAATTTGATTAGTAGGCCATTATTTTGTTCTTACTAATACAAACTACTTCACTAGATGGACTAAACCCATATCCACAAATAATTATAGAGCCCAAGATGTGATTCACTTCTTGGAGGAACACATCACAACTAAATTTGGTACCCCCATTTATTTAGTTTGTGATAATGGACCAAATTTCATATTAATAAAGTTCATTGAGTGGGCACATGATAACCAGATCACTATCAAGTCATCCTCTAACCATTACCCCTAAGGAAATGGATTGGTAAAATTAACTAATAAGAACCTGATAGATGCAATTAATAAATCAGCTAGGGACAAGCCTAGAGACTAGCACAATCTATTAAAGTATGCTCTTTGGATGGACCAAACAAGATAAAAGTAATACCTTAAATCTTTACCCTATTTTCTAGGATATGGACGTAGGCTAGTGTTCCCAATCATGCTGAAAATATTTGACTTATTAGTTTATGTAGGATTACTTGGAACCAAGTGATAAAGTAGTGTCTTGATTGTTGGACATAATAGAAATGGAAGATTCAAGGACTGAAGCCTTACATACCTTCAATAAACACCAAGATGTAGTTTGACAAGAAAACAAAGGTTAAAGTATTTAGGATTTTAGATTTGGTGTTACTTGGGATAAAGCACATGAAAATAAAGGACATCACAAAAAATTTGGCCCCTTATGGACTAGACTATATCATATTTTAGAGATCTTGGGTAGTAATACATTTTGTCTAAAAAAATTGTAAGGAAATGAACTTATATACACAGTCAACAGACAATTTTTGAAGCACCATTTCATGGCTATGCCACCTGAAGGCACCACTGAATGATGAAAGAACAAGGTATAGGTAGGATTAGATTAGATTTATTTGTTTCTCAAATTAGATTTATTGATTTCTAAAATAACTTTCTTGATTTCTTAGATTAGACTTCCTATTTTATTAGATTAGTTTTAGTGTTTTTTTTATATTAGTTATTTTATTGCTTCTTGTGGAAATCTAAATTGTGTTTTCTATGATTTAACCAAGTTAAAATCCAAACCAAATTTTCTTATGTTTAAATAGACCTATGGAAAAGGGGAAAATTGAAAAATAAATGTAACATTAGACCTTCTGGAGGTCTAGATTGCGCCCTAGTTGGGTAAGGGATTGTTTAGGTACTCTACCTAAATCTAGCTCAACATGGGAATGACCTCAGGTTATCAGTATCCTATAATGGGGTCAGATCTCTAGGATTTTTAATGATTCTAGCTCTTATTATGCATAATTTAGATTATTTATGCTAAAAATTATTAATTACCAAGGAAAAGGGAGAGAGAGACAACATAAAGGGAAATCTAAAATAAAAAATGGTGATGCACCTAAAAAATGGTTGATCTACTCTTTTTGAACTCTTAAATCACTAATGAAACAAGTAAAAGACTAGATATAGGACTTCACATATTTCATGCAAAGGTTCACCAAATGATTATAAGCTGAGGGAAGTGATAGAGAGGTCTAATGAAAGACACTAAGTAGTCAAAGTATCCACATACAAGATTTGATCAAAAGATATTTGAACACTAAACATGACTTACATAACAGGATCAACTTGTAACTAGGTGAGATCATGACTTGAGAAGGGAGAGGTTTATACCACATATGCAAATCAAACTAACATGTACACACTATACTAGAAAATTGAAATTTGAAAGTAGTCTTTTATTCATCTCAAGAGGTTATAAGCTTCATCTTGGTAGAGTTTAATCATGCCTAAGAGAGGAATTAGAGGGATACATTTTTTGGCTCAAAAGCCTCTATATATAGTAGAAAGGGAGAGAGAGAGATGGGAACAATGTGTAGGAGAGTGGAGAAAGAGTCATCATGATCAATAAGTGAGGTTGTAGTTTATTGATTTATTTTCCTTATGCATGCTTTCTTCCAATCAGGATCAATCCTTATCAACAAGCTAACCTCTTTTTATTCTAATAGTCCTCAAGATCCTCTAATTGGTTGAGAGATTCCACTATAAGATAAGGGTTTATTATATATGATGGAAAAGTCTATTTGAGTGGAATCAATGATCTTAACTACTTTTCCAACTACTAGTTCACCACCTTGGGACCCTAAGCCCACTTGACTTGTTAATGAGGATCAAATCCTTAAACCTTGAAATTGATAGTGCCATACCATGAATGGTAGTTAGTACATAATTTTTTGATGATGGATCCATGTCGATAGATGAGACCCTTTGCATTAATCACATATCTGCTCCATTTCCATGTTTGGATCATAGGTCCATTCTATAGGCAAAAAACCAATATAAGATTATTGGTTTTCATATAGTTATCATATGATGCATACCTATAGACTACATAGCCCCTTTCTTAATCCAAATAGGTCAAAATAGACACATTATGTCATTTTAGGAACCAAAAATTCATCATATACATGGATCCCTTTAAGAATAGTGAACACAGTCACAAAATGAACCTTGCAAGCCATAAAACTAAATGTCCACATTAAGTCCCAATGGTGGTCCTTTATGTCATTGATCACTTTGGCTGCATTAGTGGGTCCCTTTAATGGGGTTTAGATAATATCCAATGGTGATGAGATGACCCTATAATACTTATTTTCCTTGGTTTGACCCTGGTCACATGTTCAACCTCCCATCGAAGATCCCTTAGTCTTTCGACTTTAAACCTCACTCATTTATTTACTTTATATGAGATTCATATAGACCATTGATTTTCTTGGGAGCCTAATGAGCCAATGAAAATTGGAAATCTCATGGCTATCCTTAAGGTACATTTACCCTATTGACCTTGCTCACACCATTGGATTAAAATGCATGAATGAATGCGGTCCATTGATTTAGATCTTTTGACTCCTTTGACATGTTGACTCGAGCTCACGTCATTGGATCAAGATGCACGATTGCATGTGGACCATAAAATTTTATAGGACATACTATTTGAACTCAAATGAATATTTTAAATTTCTTAAATTTTATGTCCATGCTCCCATCATTTGACGTCCATATGACTATATTTGATGTCTACACAAATGTCAAATTTTGACTACAATGGTTTATTACCTGAGCTTGATTTTGACATCTATGTGACTATCAATGATGTGTATGAGAATGTTAATGACATCCATGAGACATTAAATTATGTCTATAAGATTGTCACCTTTTGAACACTATATAGTTAATCACTAATATTTACTTTGATGTCTGTATAGACATCTCCATCTGCAAGTCAAACTTTTAACGCTTATCTATTAAGTTAGGAACCTCATCAAGACACAAAATTTATAGAGTATGTTCCCAGCATGAAAAAATCCATGGTGTTATAATATTTTGGCTTGCACAAATTTCTAAGGTGCATTTATAAAATGCTCAAGTAAACTGGTCCATTCATTTATCTATGACATCCTAGTGATGGTCTGGTCCTTAAACTTTGCCAAATTCATCCTTTGATCAATATTTCAAGGTTCTAATGGATTCCTAAGATTTTTACAACATGGGAAATACTCTTGAATGATCAAACACCATGGAACTTGTTTGGATCCTCTTCCTTATAACTCTAGACTTGTTTCAATCCTTTAGTCCACTCATTCCATCAAACGATGCAAAATCTTTAAATGTGGCCCAAAATTGGTCAACATCTTTGGTAACTCGTAGGGGTTGTATGCCTATCTATGAAATAAAACCTAGATCATTAGCTTTGTCTAGTCCATTAGGCATGGAGTCTCTTCTCTGGTCCAATAGATTGACCTGGATCCAACACTAGCTACCAATCTTGTTCTAATGCCTCTTGAAACAAATGAGGACCAAAAGAAATAGAAAAACAAAATAGAGTACCCAAAAAACTTATTAAAGAGAAACTAACCTAGAAAAAATATGGACAATAAACAAATGTGCCAGAATAACACTTAGAGGAATTTGTAAGAACTAGCCTAATATATACGTCATAAAACTATGTGTACCTTTCCTCCTAGATCAAAAGGAAGGTTTGACAAACCTACTACATCTTCAGATAAGAAAATGAATGAGGCATGCAACTCCTTGAATTTTAGCCTCAATGCCTAATTTTTCTTTGTTTCATTTGTCAACTTCTTTAACATGATATTCAATGATAACCAAGCAACTCCAAATAGGTCAGCTATGTACATCTAGATAGTCTCAAATTCTTCATATGGCTCCTCAACTATGACCTCCAATGGTGGTCTTATAAGACATACCTTCTTGGTTTCCATGGTGTCCTCAATAAGACTGAGCTTCTTCTTAGTTGTGAGTTCTTCAAGCTCATCTAGGAGCTCTACATATTCTACCCAATCTTGCTCATTATCCTTCATAGGAAACTCTTTGTCCACATTTTCAAACACTTGATCTTCAACTTGGTAAAAATATTCAAGCTCTTGAAAGAGCTTCATTTGCATCTACCAATCATCTTTTTGTTTTTCACTTTGATCAAATTGGATAAGATCAGTTTAAAGGGTATTTTGATCCTTTTCAATGAGAGATATCTCAAACTCATCCATGACTTCCAGTTATACAAATCTCTCATTAAGACCAACTTTCTCATTCTACTTGGGCATCCCCAGAGTAGCACTATCTTCTTGAAGCTCCAAAATATTAATGGAATCCTTAGATGAAGATTCAACTTATTATACTATCTCCTCATCCAAGTCTACCATCTTAAGTTCATCAATCTCACTCATGAAATTATGGTACAACTATTGCCAATGGTCTTCTTCTTCAATAATGCTCTTTGCCTCAACAATGGTTCTATGTGATTTATATTCATGGCTACCTTCTAAATAAAGATGAACATGTATTTGATCTCTATCAGTTACCATAAGATCTTCTTCCAACTCTTGATTTTAGACAAATGATATGTGATCAATAGGTTCTTGAAAAATAAACTCTTGATGCACATCTGAGACGTCTTCACTTTGGATCTCATCTCTAACTTGCACTTATTCCTACAACTCATCTTCTTTGAAATTATGAAAGACTGAAACATGTTTGATATTGCCAAGTGGGATTACAATAATGATTTCTTTTCATGACTCTAAAAATCCATCATTATTAGTTATGAGTTCAACATGGAGTTCACTGCTTACCTCTTCAAGGAGTGGCATAGGATATTCTTGGGATGACTCTAAGAGAGATGAGATATATGTGACACCTCCTCGGTCTAACTATTTATCTTTGATAGTCATGTCCTCCTCCTTATTTTGCATACTAATCTAGATGGATTGACAAGAGGGAAAGGACTTAGATTATTGAGGAGGGGAGGGATGGGATTTAATTACTTTAAATTTTCTTGATTGCTTGACTTGGTTCCAAAATGGAAAACATAGAGGTTCTTCTTTACCCTTTTAATTCTAGTTCTCCTCCTCTTTCTTTGTATTCAACTCTAACTCTTTGATTTGCCTCACTATATTCTATTTAATGTGGTTAGTGGATTCATGAAGATAAGTAACACA
This sequence comes from Torreya grandis, assembly GCA_037957365.1. Classification (NCBI taxonomy): domain Eukaryota; kingdom Viridiplantae; phylum Streptophyta; class Pinopsida; order Cupressales; family Taxaceae; genus Torreya; species Torreya grandis. The sequence goes on from JARHVA010003008.1 coordinate 1,571,613, forward strand.
AGAAGACTCTTGAGGATGGATGAGAGAGGTTTGCATAGGTTCAAATCATCCTTTAACTTGGGATTTAAAATCTAGATTTTTCTCACTTTGCCCACCCCATGACTTCACCACTTGATTACAATTTAGGAAATTTAAGGACCTCATAAGGGGTTCTTGGGGAATGATAGAGTCTTGGATATCAATATGAGGCTATTCCACAATAATCTCTTTCTTTATTTGACAATTCTCTTGGATAGATCTCCTAGAAGGTAAGGTCTGAGAAACATATGAAGAACTTGGCAGACTCAAAGGGTCACTTGGAATGGTCTCTTGGGGAGGAATGGTTGGCACATAAGAAGGTTGAGGTGGTGTATATGAAGGCACATAATATTGGCAAGGTTGGACATGTTACTCTTCAAGGACTTTTAACTTATCCTCAATGATTTGAATGTAACCATCTACAACAATCATCTCACCTATGAGATTATTCTATTTTTCTCTCTCAACAAGAGTCCATTATTATTTTAATTAATGCAATGAATCCCTCACATATGGATCTGGTGAGTAGGAACATCTTGGCCATAATAATTTTGTGATAATAATTCTAGTACATGCTTGTTAAGGCTCACTAAAGGTTTGCTTAAGTGCTGGTATGGATGGATCATGATAGGGATGGAAAGGAGCAAAATTATGATGGCATTATTGTTCATGTGGAGGATTAACATAATAATCTTTCATGTATTACTAATATAGGTCCTCATATTGCTGGTGAGGATCATGAAGAAGGTAATATCCATTCCCTTCATAATAAGGATCATGTGAAACTTGACAAGGATCCTCGTAGCTTTGACAAAAATCTTGGTAGGGTAGATAGGCATTATATGGATCATGAGGACAAAATTGGGGCTAATAAAAAGGATGTAGATAATATAAATATTCACCATAGTTTTCCATATTAACCTCATACATCAAATGAGATGAAAAAACTAACTAAGATCTTAATGAGACATATCTGGTCTACTCATAACCAAAATATTTGATTTAGAGTCACCATTGGTGCTAGTTTGCTTGCTTCCAAAAGCTAATTAGAGGAAAGACACCAAGATATTTACACTCTTTTGGACTTAAGTCCCATTGGGTGTGCCAAAACTATTGGAGGTCTAGATTTCACCCTAGTCGGGCAAGGGATTGTTTAGGTCCTCTACGTAAATCTAGCTCAACATGGGAATGACCCTAGGTTGTGGGTATCTTATAATGGGGTTATAACTATAGGATTTTTAATGAGGCTAGCTCTTTTGATACATAATTTACCTCATTTACACTAAAACCTACTAATGACTAGGGATTTGGGAGAGAGAGACATCATAAAGGGAAATCTAAACTAAAAAATAGTGATGCACCTAAAATATGGTTGATCCACTCTATTTTAACTCTTAAAACACCATTGATATAAGTAACTGACTAGATCTAGGACTACAAATATCTAGCATACATCAGTATTTCATGGAAAGGTTCACAAATGATCAGAAGCTAAGGGAAGTGAAGGAGAGGTCTAATGTAATACACTAACTAGTCAAAGTATCCACATATGAGCTTTTCTCAAAAGATATTTGAACACTAAACATGACCTACATAATAATATCAACTAGTAACTAGGTGATATTATGACTTAACAAGGGAGAGGTTTATACTACATATGCAAATCAAACTGACATGTACACACTGTACCAGAACAATGAAATCTAAAAGTAGTATTGTATTCATCTCAAGAGGTTACAAGCTCCATCTTGACCAAATTTAGTCATGCCCAATAAAGGGATCAGAGGGATACATTTTTTAGCTCAAAAGCCTCTATATATAGTATAAAGGGAGAGAGAGATGGGAAAAATGTGTAGGAGAGTGGAGAAAGAGTCATCATGATCAAGAAGTGAGGTGGAAGTTCATTGATTTCTTTTCCTTACAGATGCTTTCCAATCAAGATCAATCCTTATCAATAAACTAGCCTCTTTTTTTGAAATATTCCTCAAGACCCTCTCATTGGATAAGAGATCCCACTAGAAGACAAGGGTTTGTTTTGTATGATGAAAAAGTCTATTTGAGTGGAATCAATGCTCTTAACTGCTTCTCCAACTACTAGTTCACCACCTTGGGACCCCAAGCCCACTTGACTTATTCATGAGGATAAAATCCTCAAACCTTGAAACTGATAGTGTCATGCCATGAACAATGGTTAGTACATAATTTTTCAATGATAGAGCCATGTTGATAGATGAGACCCTTTCAATTAATCACATATCTGCTCTATTTCTATGTTTGGATCATAAGTCCATTTTATAAGTAGAAAACTAATCTAAGATTATTGGTTTTCCTATAGTTATCATATGATGTAGACCTATATATTGTATATCCCTTTTTTGGTCCAAATAGGTACACATAAACCCATTATGTCATTATAAGAATTGAGAATTCACCATATGCACAGATCCCTTTAAGAATGGTAACCACGGTCATAGAAAAAACCTTGCAAGCTCTAAAATATCAAACTAGAGGTCCATATTAAGTTCCAATGGTGGTTATTTATGTCATTGATAACTTTGGATACATTAGTGTGTCCCTTAAATAGTGTTTAACTAAGATCTAATGGTGATAGGATGAGCTTGCAATAACTATTTGCCCTGGTTTGACCTTGGTCACATGTTTAACCTCCCATCGAAGACCCTTAGTCTTTTGACTTTGAACCTTGCTCATTAATTTTTTTTGTATGAGATGCAAGAAGACTGTTTATTTTCTTGAGAGCTAAATAATCTAATGACACTTGGTTATCTCTCACCTATCTTTGACATATGCTAACCCTATTGACCTCACTCACACCATTGGATAAAAATGCATGAATGAATGTCATTTATCGATTTAGATCCGTTGACTCCTTTGACATGTTGACTCAAGCTCACACCATTAGATCAAGATGTAAAATTGAAATTGAACCATCAAGTTTATTAGGACCCATTATTTGAACTCAAATGGCTATTTTACATGGCTTAAATGTGACATCTATACTCCCATCATTTGACATCCACATGATCATATTTGACATCTATGCAACCATCAAATTTGAACTCCAATGGTTTATTACTTGAGCTTGATTTTGACATTCACATGACTGTCAATGAGTTCAATGAGACCATAAATGATGTCCATAAGACCGTCACCTTTTAAACACTATATAGTTAATCATTGAGCTTTATTTTGATGTTCACACAAACATCTCCATCTGAAATTCAATCTTTGAAAGCTTATATCTTGAGTTAGGAACCTCATCAAGACACAAATTTTTTAGAGTATGTTCCTAGCATGAAAAAATCCATGGTGTTGCAATATTTTGGCTTTCACAACTTTAAAAATTGAATTTATAAAATGCTCAAGTGAGCTAGTCCATTAATTTCTCCATGACATCCTGGTGACGGTATGGTCCTTAAACTTCACCAAATTCATCTTTTGATTAATCTTTCAAGGTTCTAATGGATTCCTAATATTTGTGGAACTTGGTCCATGCTCTTAAATATTCAAACACCATAAAACATACTTGGATCCTCTTCCTTGTAACTCTAGATCTATTTTAAGCATTGGTCTACTCAATCCATCAATCCATGCAAAAACTTTAAATGTGGGCCAAAATTATGTAATAGGACCTATTCACAAATTAGGTATATTTTTGTGTTTAGAGTCTTCAAGATAAAGGTAGGTAATCATGAATTATTTTAGATTATGTCACAATTGAATACTTTTGCCAAGTATATGAAAGTTGCTCTTGAAGTGATTCACATGAATTTATAAAGTTTTATTGTTTATTGGATCAAAACTTATTATATTAAATACTTGTTGGAAGTGATAATTATTGGTACAGATGTAGCTAGTAGGGATGCTCTGGTAATGATTTATTTATAACTATACCAGCTCATTGGAGTTTCAACTCTCCTCTTTCTATTCAAATAAAAGAAAAGAAAAGAAGAAAAGGACCAATGAGTTCAAAATAGAAATTAAACCAAAAGAATATCTAAATAAAATCAAAAGGCTCACATGATGAAATAAGGTCAATGTACCACACATCATTATTAAGAAATTGGAGGAAGAGGATGAGAGGGAACCCAAAGTACCTCTATCAGGGTTATGAATGCTTGGCTAGCATTAGATCAATGCTTGTTCTTTCCTTATTTTAATAAGCTTTAACATAAAACATAACAAAACCTACAACTTCATCAAGCCTTAAAAAGACTCATCACAACAAGGGTTAAATGAACTTCATGTTCAACACACATAGATCTAAGGATAAGAAGGAAAGTATGTTATGTGAATTTAATTAGGAATCTCTTTCATATTTATAATTTTAGTATTTTTTTATGATATGATTCATGTTTGGTTTGAGGTTGCTAACCAAATTTTTGGGTTCTTGAACACTCAGGAGTATTCCCCCTGTAAGTTTCCATTTATTGTACCCAACATCCTTTTTTTATAGAAAAGAGGGGATCCACTTTTTTTAGATTTTGGCCTTGTTTATTGGGCCTTTCTTGAGCAAAAGTTCTTCCTACTATTTATACTTAGAGGAATTTTGCATTCTATCATGGTATTATGCATTTTGTGTACTAACTCTATTAATTCCTTTTAGTGAGTTTTGAACTATACAAGTTTTCTGGGACTTTGTTTATTCATAGAAAATCATTTAGATAATTATTTATCAGGGTTTTTGTTTGGGCTTTTTATTTAGACATTTTGTTTGATAGTTTTGGTTTTTGGGGGTTTTTTTTTGTGTTTCTTGTCTGGGAACTTCTTTGATCTTTGTTCATCAACACTTGTTTATTCAATATTTTTATCCATTAGAAATTTGGTCTTCAAAACTTTTGTTCTAAATAGATTTTATCTTTGGGGTTTTTGCATCAGACTTTTATTCTTTGAATATCTTTGGAATTTTTGTTTAGACATTTTGTCTGACAAAATTTTTATCATTCAAGATTTTTTGCCATGGAAATTTTATCTGATAGATCCTAAGATCTTTATAAATATGGTGTAGACTTTTTTCCATGAACATTTTTTTTAATGGGAATTAGGTCTTTGGGATTTTTGTTGTAAGTATTTTGTAAAGGCCAGTCCCCACATAAAACCTAAAATACCCTATTATTTAATTCAAAAGGACTTGATATACTTATCCTAACAAAGCTAAAATAATTCTTAATAATATGCTAAAGTCACTCACCAACTTGAACTAATGAAATTTAAACTATACAAATAATACAAAATAGGTTAACATTGAATATTTATATCACATGAACTAGTATTCAATGGAAAAAGCCAATTTACATGATGTGAAACCATTTAAGCCTTCATTTCTTTCAAAAAAAATTGCACCTAAAGTCTACTACTCTTCTACATCACAAAAATCCTCAGCTACTACCTGTAAGAGTACAGTGTGAAGAACCAACAACTAGTGAAAGCATGAATTAATCATTCAACACATAGAGTACATAGAAGGAGACATAAGCAACATAAATCACATAATAAATAATGGAATATTCATCTAAGAATTTTAGAGGAGTAGTTACACCATCACCCTACTCAATTAAGGATTCAATAGAGTTCATGGATATAGTCTCCAACATCACCATATTTGATAATAAGTACACAAATTATTCAAAAGTATGGGATGTTGAATCTATCAATATATTTTAATTGGATGACAATTTGTCTCTCTTCAAATGGTTATTCATTAAGGATTTATTAGACCTAAAATGATAAGGATTACATTTTACTTCCACCAAGCCTGAGGTGATGCCATGCATTAACCTCCTACGTGATGTATTCTTTACAGGAAAGGTAACATAAAAGGCTTTCCTACATCACATTATCAATCCTATAGTTGTGGCTTGCATCTTGGGAGCTAATTTCTCAAGATATTTGTCCTTGCCAGCACTTAATGCATACTTCAAAAAACACAAATTTGTGTAATGGAATCAAGATAACATAATGGAAAAGGTATTATCTCCATGACTATTTCCCAATGAGATAATCACATTCAAAGGGAAGAATTTGAAAGGGGTTACTCCCATTAACAAACTTAGGATGGGAGTACACATTGGCATGACTTTGCTGAATAGACTTTATGGTATGCCTAGCATTCACTTTCTTCATTTGGATTGGGTGATATTATTGCACATGATGTTGATTAGGGATATTGTGTTCACATTGGGAGAGATTGTTAATTTTTTTTTGAGGGAACAAATCATCCATAAAGATAAGTGACCCAGTCTTGTCATCCATTTATACATTATGTCATATTTTTTGGATGCTATCATGGGGACTTGATACAAGGTTCTTAATGAGCTATGGAGCCATCCATCAACTATATTAAAAATAATATTTGTGACCACTTTTAGTTCATGCATGTATATTCTTATAAAAATAATATGGTAAAGATAGCTGAGGATGCCTATCCTCAAGTCTGATAGGCTATCCATGGTTCACCAATGCTAAGGATTGGATCAAACATTGTGAAATCACTTTTTGGGAGAGGTGATTAATTCTTATATCCAAACTTCACTATAATTATGATCTGGGGTAACAAGGTTCACCCCCTGTGCCTTCCAAATGATGTTTTTGAAAAGGTGGTAGAGTAAGAGATTGCTATCCATTTATGGTGGAGTGTAGAAGATTATAAATTCAAAGTTAAGAAAAGCTTATTATTTGGCCACAACATAGTCATTAGCCAAATGGTATATACCATGGGAAAGAATTTTGGAGAGGTTAGCGATAATAGGAAAAGTTATCACTTCCTCACACTTACACATAGAGATTAGAATCCCCATAGACTAATCTAGAAGAATATATAGGGATTCAATATCCCTTACAACCATGAGCCATACTCTTATGAATTTTGGTTCCTAAATGAAAAAGATGATGAGGAAGTGTGAGAAAGGGCAAAGATTGCTGGATTAAATGAGGATCATTTGAGGATGATTCAAGAGGACCCTTCAATTTATATGAGGGAATTGGAGAGTAAAAAGTCATTTTATGTAGGATGGACCCATTCAAAATTTTGGAAGGGTTAATTTACAAAATAAACCATAAAACAAGGAGGCTCCTCATCATAGGGACTCCATCTCAAATTGAAGTTAAAGGTTGTGAAGAAAGAACCTAACATAATTTAACCTGATCCTAGGGGAACATAAGTAGGAGACCCCATCAGTTTGGATTTTGATGAGGAACAAACACATGAAGAACCAACTACAAACATAATCCAAATGATGACAAATATTCCACAAAACCAAGATTGTAAATATATAGGGGTAGAAAAAGATGAAGTAGCTACATCAGTCCATCAAGTCTCCTCCTCATAACCAAAGACCACCATGTTATATACAAGGAAGCCCATGACTCCTATAGGCATCTCCATAGTTGAACAAACCCAAGGCTTGCCTGTAGGACCTCAACTAGTAGAAGAAAAAGAGGGGGAATTAATTGATTTGGGAGAATATGAAGAAGATTTTGATGAATAAATTAAATTGGAAAAGGCCAAAGAGTTAAGCCTTGGAGTAGTTAGAGGTAAAGAACCAATTGTGCAAGATTCCTCAGGTACTTAGCTTGTTGAGTCTATTCCTTTATCCTCTTTATATTCCCACATTTAGTTTTATTTATATTTATTCTATGTTAATAACCTATTGACTTTCTAAGTCACCCCCTATTCAACACAAGGCTTCATAAAGCTTACAAAGAGATACCACACCTGTGATGACCCAAACACTTTAATAAAAAGGTGCACTTGTGCTTCCCATCTATGCTCAAGCCTAAAATAGAGGTGTATGTCTATAAAAAATAAGAGGATGGTTCATGCTCACTAAATATTCCCAATGCATGCTTGCACATAGGATTTTGTGGCTCATAGGTCAAAAGGTACACATGTTTAAAGATGTAGGACCCCAAGTTATAAAAGGCCCAAGTAGAGGAAACATGTAAGGAGTAGTTATAGGTCACAAAGAACATGTTGAAGGCTTTCAAATTTCATGCATAATCTTATTCAAAGACCTCCTTACAAATATATAATGAATATATATGCTAGTTCATAGGGTCACACATCCACCTATCACTATGTAGATACACAACATAAAACCATGTGCTACCCTAGCCTCAAGCATAGTTTCTAAGTGACTTACATGTGAACCTTGGTGTAATAGGTATCTGTAAACCATAAAGTGCATGCATTGTATCTTCAATATTCATGCACACCCTCATTTATAGTCTTCCTCACACCTATCCAACATAATTTTGCACTTGTGCATAGGATTGTACATCTGTGTCTTGAACTATGTAATATACATCTCTACTTCAACTATTACCATATGGTAGCTCAGTGCTTGTTTAACATGAAGAAACCTATGGTTCTCCTAGGAAAAGTTCCAACTCTCCTCATATCATGTGTTGCTTCATACTTATAGAGCTATATCCAAGACCAATCAAGAAAGTGCCACTTGCTAAGTGGTGGCCATACATATAGGAAATAGTTTGAGGTAGTTGAGAGGAGATTGAGGCATTGTTAAAATAATTAAATGTAGAAATGGATATGAGACTTCAAGATTTGAATTCACACCATCCTATGACATTATCAAAGAGATATTCCATTACCCTAAGCACATGTATCCATAAGTGATCCTACCACCAACTTCAAATCTAATCACCAGATAAACTTCAAGAGGCATGGTCGTAGCACCTTAAATTAATTTAATGCTACACCCATCACCCCAAGTCACTCATTATTGTAAAATATGCTTTATCTCTATAAAATATTGGTCTTTCACTTGTAAAAGTGTTGACACATTTTGACAACATTACACTATTGAAATTTCCCTCCATGAGTACTTGTATTGGCTAGACCATGCACGTTAATGAAAATTAAGTTAAAATCCTTCTATTATTCTGATGATCTATTTATTATTTATGTTTTTTTATTTCTATTTATGGGTATTATTCACCCCTCTCATTTTTCATTCATCCCCATCACCTCCTAATTAAACTCAAAGCTCACTTACAGGTCATATCCTGTGCACACTAGGGTTTGTGTAGGCTTTATTTATGGATAATATTCATCCCTCTCAATATTTCACTATGTTCCCATGCCTTTATGTGAATCAATTATACATTTAGAGTAACTTGGTTAGAGATGTGTCACATTGCCTTATTCTCAGGAGTTTATATCATGTTTATGGTAGTAAGAGTTCTCTCTTTATTCTAGGTGCATCATCTTTTTATTTTTAACATCTCTTACCTTTTCCCTTTTTTCCCTCCAAGATCATAGGTTTATATTAGTGGTAGTTTACCTTTCTAATATTTAGGCCTGTTCACTAGTCTTAAACTAGGTGCACTTAAAATAAAATGAATCTGGCCTACTATAGAGGCTCATCCCAAGGAGCACAAGTGTCCCACACCTTGGGGAAATTCCCATCATTGTAATAAGACAATTGATACTCATACACACATTTGTGTGATAATATTTTCATGCCTAATACCTTAGACCCTCGTACCCTACATAAGGCCCTCACACTCAACACCCCACCATAAGATTCCCTATATCATAGAGCATCCATGAGTGCATGTTTTGAAAAAAAATAGTTTTTAACATGCTTGATAGGACTCAGTTTGATGGTCTTTACATCATCCATTTAAGGATTTTTGTGTGTTCTTCAATGCATCTTTCCATTTAGGGTAATTTATTCAACACCATGGTGACTCCAAAGATCAAATATACCACTTTAAGTAGTCTAAACACTTAAAAATTATCAAAGATTAGGATTTAGGTGATATTCTTGGTCCTTTCCATTCTTTGAAATTAATTTAATCACTTGGTGACTCTGCTAGTATGTGCTTATTATTGAAAATATAGCCCTGATTGTCCCTTATTTGAATGCTCTAATATGTCAAGCTATTATGGAAAATATTCCTTTTTCCCTCATCCTTGTTAAAATGCATTTTTTATGCCTTCTTACCATCCATATTAGACTAAAAATACTATTGGTTTTATCCCAAATAACCCTATCATAACATGATATCTTCATTTTCATAATAATTATCTCCCTCCCACCTCAGTTCAGCCTTCTTTAAAACTTGTTCACACCCATGACCAGCCTTAAGAAGAATACCTTTCCCCTAATCTACAATATTACCTTCCTAATCAACCCCAAAAAAGCATTAGTGATATAAAGATTGATATTCAAAGATAACTAATAGAGATTGAAAGAGAGGAGTATAGTAGGTAGTATGAAGAGCTTGTTTATCAAGCTTACACATGTCAATAGGAGGTGATGGGACAACATAGATATGAATAAGAGTCCCTGGATAGGTAGATCATAGTTAAGGAAGAGTAGATATATGAGTTACTTTTGTAGATGCAAGAAATTAAATCGCATCTAACCACCTCCACTTTTCCCTTTCCTAACATTAGGTAAGATAAATCTTCTAAACTTTCAAGTAAATTCCCTAATTTCAAGGTCCTAAGTTTTAGAGGCCCTCCTTCCTTAAAAAAGACTTCCCCTATTCCTCCTAAAAAACCCCAAGCATATTCATGACAACCTTCATGGTTCAATAACCTTCTTGGACCATGCATCTTGACTTCATAATGCCCAACCTTAAAAAATCCCCTTCCTCTACGTCAGTTGAACCCTCTTTCCCTCCCACCATTTCCCTTTTCAAAGGAATAGTTGTATGGAAGGAAGTTGAAGACCATTTAGATGAGGAAGTGGATATTTCAAGTGAGTATGATGAGGAAATCATCATTGATAGCCCTCTTTGTACCACTAAATCAAAATTTTTAGAGCTGTTACATGAAGAGGATGAACAAGATCTACCTACATAACAAGGTAGTGTACAAGGGTGGGATGATGAAGCACTCTCTTAGATAAATGATATTCCATTCAGTATGGAAGAAGATGAGGTTAGTTATGAAGTTGTAATGAGGCCTCTTATGCAGAAGAGTGAAGAGCAGTTAGAAGAAGATTTATTTTCAGATGATCTAGAGGACTTTTGTTTAAGCATTGACATTAAACTGCCATCTATTAAAGGGGAAAACCATGAGGAAAAAAAATAATATGAGGAAGATGTGTTCCCAACTCAATCACCTGGGTAGGTGCATCCTAATAAGTAGAATGATGGAGAAGCAAAATGTATAAGATAGGGTAATTCTGATTCCTTAAACTTTATCTTTAAAATAGGATTCCCTATCAGGTACTTAGCTTGATTAAAATATAGAAAGGAAGAACCACACATGTACTTAATTTAGAGCACAAAATTAAACATTAAGAAGAGAAGGATCATCTTGCCTATCCACTCCAAAATAGTTTTATATTTAGCTAATTGGATTGGGTAAATGAGTTTAATTATGTTCTTATAATTGGAGAAGTATATTTCCAATCTATTGACTATTCACTCCATATTTTGTTGGTTGCCCTCAAGCATGTAAAGCATATTTTCTTAGTAAGAAAGGGTAGTTTTTTTTACAACCATTTAATGGCTTTGTTTAAATGGACTTTTAATTGGTTAGTTTAGGGTAGGCTAGATGTTTTTCTTTCCTCCAAGTGCCTATGTGCATATTATAAATAGATTTTAGTAGTTTTTACCTTCTTCTAAGTACCCATGGAATATTTCATGTTGTTTTATTTCCTCATTTTATGGAGGTGAACTTTTAGTTTTGAAATATTAGCTTAGGCATAAGGCTAGGTAGGTTACAACTATCTTGCATTTTCAGAACATGAGGAGTTTTAGATGATTCTGACTCCATGTCTAATGGATTGCTTAAGCTACTAGATTCTTTCTTAACAGGTTATCAGCCCATAGAGGTCATCATAAGTGTTCAATTTATAAGTCAACCCCTAGTTGACACAAGGCTTCCCAAAGCTTAAAAGAAATAATGTAACTGTAATGACCTAAACACTTTAAGCAAAAAGTGCACAGGGACTTCCTGTTTGTGTTCAAGCCCAAGATAGAGGCATAGGTCTATGTAGGAGTAATAGGATGGTTTGTTATTACTAAAGGTTCTTAATGTATGCTTATGCATAATATTTTTTGGAGCATAGGTTAAAAGGCACAAATGTTTAAGGATGCATAACCTTGAGTTATAAAAGGCCCAAGTAGAGGAAACATGCGAAGAGTAGTTATAGGTCACAAAGAATATGCTAAAGGACTTCATATTTCATGAGTAATCTTACTTAAAGACCTCCATATGCCTATATAATGAAATTATGTGCTAATACATAAGGTCACACATCCACCTCCTATCACTATATAGGAGCACAACATAAAACCATGCACAGCCCAGGCCTCAAACACAGTTTCCAAGTGACTCACATACACACCTTAGCATAAGAGGTAGATATACACCATAAAAAACATGACTTAGATCTTAAATATTTAAATGTAACCTAATATATGGTCTTGTTCACACCTAACCAGCGTGGTTCCATAATTGTGCATAGAATCATACATCCACACCTTGAACTGTACAATATACATCTCTCCTTCCACCATTCCCATGTGGTAGCTTAGTTCTTATTTAAAACAAAGAAGCCTACAGTTCTCCCAAGAAAATCTCAATATCTTCAAATTTTATGTGTCATGTCATCTTCATATAGTTGTATCCAAGACTAATCAAGAAAGCATCAATTGCGAAGTGGTAGCTAGACATAAAAGAAATAGTTAGAGGTAGTTGAGAGGAGATTGAGGCATTGTTAAAATAATTAAATATAGAAGTGTCTATCAAAATTTGGGATTTGAATTAATGCCATCCTATAACCTTGTTAGAGAGATATTATATTCATCTATGTACATGTAGCCCAAAGTGATCCTACCACCAACTTCAAGTCCAATTGTCGAACAAACTTCAAGAGGCATGGATGTAATACCACAAAAGAATTCAATGATACATCGACCACCCTAAGCAATAAATTTATTATAAAATAGGATTGATATTTATAAAATCTTGGTATTTCACTTGTAAAAGTGTTGACACATTTTAGCAACTTTATGATACTAAAATTTCCCTCTATGAGCACTTGTATTGGCTAAACCATGCATTAATGAGAATTAAGTTCACCTCTTTCTATTATTCTAATGATCTATGTGCTATTTATGTTTTTTGATTTTAGTGTATGGGTAGTATTCACCCCTCTCATTTTTGAGTCATCCTCAACACTTCCTAATTGAACTTGGAGCTCACTTGTAGGTCATATCCTATGCACACTAGGGTTTGCATAGGCTTTATCTATGGATAATATTCATCCCTCTCAATGTTTCATTATGTTTCTGCACCTCTATATAAATCAATTATGCATTTGGAGTAACTTGGTGGGAGTTATGTGACATTTCCTTATTCTTAGGAGTTTACATCATGTTTGTGATAGTAGGAGTAATTACTCTATTTTGGGTGCATTATCTTTTTATTTTTAGCATTTATTACCTTTTCCCTCCAAGATCCTAGGTTTAGATTAGTGGTAGTTTAATTTTATACTCTTAAGGCCTACATACTAATCTTAAACAAGGTGCACTTAGAATAAAAATAATCTATCCTACTCCAGAGGCTCATACCAAAGAGTGCATGGGTCCCACACCTTAGGGACATTCCCATCATTATGATGAGACAATTGATGCTCATGTGTGCAATTGCATGATAATACTTCTATGCCCAATACCTTAGACTCTCATGTCCCATACAAGGCACTCATGCTTAGCACCCCACCACAAATTTCCTCATATTATGGAGTATCCATGGGTGCATGTTTCAAATGACAATAGTTACTAGCATGCTCGGTGGGACTCAGTTTGATGATCTTTACATCATATTTTGAAGGATTTTGGTGTGTTTTTTAGTGCATATTTCCATTTAGGAAAACTTATTCAACACCTTGGTAAATCTAAAGATGAAATCTACTAGTTTAAGTAGTCCAAGTGCTTAAATATTATCAAAGATTAGGATTTAGGTGATATTCTTGGTCTTTTCCATTCTTTTGAATTAATCAAATCACCTGATGACTCTATTGGTATGCGATTATTATTAAAAAGGTAGACTTTATTGTCCCTTATTTGATTTCTCTAATATGTGAAGATATTATGGAAAATATGCTTTTTTACCTCATACTTGTAAAAATGCATTTTCTATGCCTTCTTACCATCCATATTAGACTAAAAAATCTATTTGTTTTATCCCAAATAGCCCTATCATAGTAAGATATCTTAATTTTCATAATAATTACCTCCTACCACCTTGGTTTAGCCTTCTTGGAAACCTATTTGCACATATAACCAGCCCCAAAAAGACTACCTTGCCCCCAATATAAATTATTACCCTCCTAATTAGCCCTATAAAAGCATCATCGATATAAAACTTGATTTTTAGAGACAACTGATAGAGATTGAAAGAGAGGAGTATAATAGGTAGTAAGATAACTTGTTTATCAAGATTACACATAGAAATAGGAGGTGATGGGATAACACAGATACGAAGAAGAGTGTTTGGTTAGGTAGATTGTATCTAAGGAAGAGCAGATGTATAAGTTGTTTATGCAAATGCAAGAAATTGAATCATAGCTAACCACCTCCACTCTTCCCTTTCCTAGCGTTAGGAAAGATAAATCCTTTGTGATTTCAAGTAAATTCCTTGATTTCAAGGTTCCAAGTTTTAGAGTCCTTCCTTCCTTAAAAGAGACCACCCCCATTCCTCCTAAAAAACCCCAAGCATAGTCATAGTAGCCTTCTTAGATAATGCATCCCAACATCATAATGCTCAACCTTGTAAAATCCCCTTCCTCTGTGCCAGTTGAAACCTCTTGGCCTCCCACCATATCCCTTTTCAAAGGAGGACCAATTATATGGAAGGAAAGTAAAGACAATTTAGATGAGGAGGAGGATATTTTAAGTGAGTATGATGAGGAAATCATCATTGACATCCCTCTTTGTGCCACTAAATTATAAATTTCAGAATTGTTATAGGAAGAGGATAAATAATATCTACCTACACAATAGGACAGTGCATAAGGGTGGGATGATGAAGCACTCTCTTGGATAAATGAGCTTCCATTCAGTATGAAAGAAGATGAGGTCAGTTATGAAGCTGTAATGAGGCATCTCATGTAGAAGAGTAAATAATAGATGGAAGAAGATTTCTCTTGGGATGAGATATATGACTTTTTCTCGAGCATTGACATTAAACCATCATCTATTAAAGGGGAAAACCATGATTAATAAGAACAAAAGGAGGAAGTGGACGTGTTCCCAACTCAATCACTTGGGCAGGTGCATCCCAATAAGTAGAATGATGGAGAAGTGAAATGCATAAGAGAGGGAAATTATGTTTACTCAAACTTTTTCTTTACAAGAGGATTCCCTATCAGGTACCTAGCTCAATTAGAATCTAGAAATGAGGAACCATTGCATGTGCTTAATTTAGATCACAAAATTGAGCATCAAGAAGAGCAAGATCAGCTTGCCTATCCACTCCAAAATAGTTTTATGTTTAGATAGTTGGATTGGGTAAATGATTTTTTTTTTATGTTCTTATAATTGGTGAAGTATATCACCAATTTGTTGATTATTCACTCCTTCACATTTTATTGGTTTCCCTCAAGCATGTAAAGCATATTAGATTTGTAAGAAAAAAAAACTATTTTGTATATCTAGTCAATGGATTTAAATATTTCTAGAGTGATTCTCTCCACACCATTTCATCCATAACATCTAAGAAATTAGTTTTGACTTTTGCATCATTGGAAACATAATCATGGAGCAAATGTTATGAAGTTGGAGCTTTGGGTATAACTACCACACTAATTACCACATTAATTTTTTTTTTTTAGACTTATAACTTTATAAACTTTTTGGAGTGATTCTAATCTCACCATCATGTTCAAAACATCTAGTAAAGTTAGTTTAGACTTATGTTTCATATGAAACAAACATTTAGAGAAAATGCTATCAAGGTTGGAATCTATCCATTGATTGTCTCTTTGCATGAATTACTTATTTAGTTTTTCATATTTATTTTAGATTTTTAAATAAAATATATACATAATGATTTTTTTTGTTTTAAAATTAAAAAACAAAAAAAGGAGCTAATAATTTATATTAAAAAAAGGAATCTTGAAATGTGAACGATAAATATTTGTTGAAGGAAATTATGAATTATTTGAATTATTGTAATTATGATTTTACATGTGGTGAAAATCACATTGATGATATTATTTAAAATCTTAGGAAGCAGGTTATGCAAAAAAATTCTTCCTTTACTAAAATTGTGAAAATTGTAAAAGTAGCTAGTTTACATTATTTTTGGGTAAATGATGATGTTTCTATGATTTATGATGATAGTAATACTTCTAATTATAATTATCATAGTGTGATTATGTTTAAAATAATTATTATTGTGTCCATTGAATGAACCTCTTTAGGTTTTAATTATTCCTACCCAAGAAAAAATTTGTTATGATGCATGCAATAGGTTATTTACAAAAATAAGTACATGTTTTATCTCTTAGTTTTGAGTCATCCCATGATATTCTTAATTATAATGTTATATCTTCCACTTATATAATTTATGAGGTGGTCAAGATTCCTCTCCCACATGGGGTTTTTATGCCTGCATTTACTTTCTTATATGGACATGTAGATCCTTTTGTACATCTTAAGACCTTTTATACTTCTATAAAAAATTATGCTCATCATGGCATATTATTGATTAACTTATTTCCTAGAATCTTGATTGATGACAACTTAGATTGGTTTTATGGATTTCTTAATGGATCTTTGTATAATTATGTCATGTTTCAAGATTATTTATTAGATTGATTTATCACTAATAAGGACCTCTTGCTACATTTTAGTGTAGATAGTTTATTCAAAAACTTATAAATGGGAGAATTTATAACTATATTGTTAGATGCAAATGTTATATTCACTCATTAGTATACCAACTATTAGATATATAAAATGAATACATCTTTAGTAAAACCCTTGTACCTCCACTCAAAGACTAACTAGTTTAGAACACTTATCCATATTTTGATTGTCTTTTTTATATAATCATATCACTTGAGGAAGACATTTTGTCATTACATGAGACTCATATTTCATGTTGTTCTAATATTCATACTTTTCCAAGTCTCAATAAAATCCATGTGCCTAAAATTAATAAATGTGCACCACTGGAAAATTTAATGACATCTTCAAAGAGTTATTTACCTCTTTCAATGGATCTGAACAATCCCTAAGGTCCTTTAAAGATCAAAGTGAAATACTGAAAAGATTATTTGATATTAAATTAATTGTGTTACCATCTATTTGACATTATGTATTGCAAAATCTACCAAGACCTTATAATGAAAGTACATTTTTCTAGAATTATAGAATCAAAGGACTTACAACTAATAAATTCCTTGCCTTGATATATAAGGTTCAAGATCTTTTAGATCATGGTACTATTGAAATTGACACATCTAGTAAGAAACCACAAGTATAAAATCAAACTTATAAGATAGAGTTGCCTAAACATGATAACATTCCAATATTAGTTCCTTGTTATCCTATAATGACTCATTATTTACATGTGGAACCTTTTGTCATTAATTATTTTATGGAAGGAAAACAAAGATAAGGAATCATGATAGATGACAAATTCAATTTCATATGTGTAATCATGTTTTCCTTAAGACACTTAGATAAGATATGGAAAATTTATGTCATATATCACCCTCTATGATTGAACATGTAACATTAGGACATATTAAATTACATGTATCAATTGGTCCAAAAACATATTCATCATTATTCTATATTATGCAAACATTGATGTGATACAATGGTATATTAGGAGCTCTATGGTTACAAATGATGAATTCAACACTTGATAGTACAAATGAGTATATATAATTAAAATTTCAAGGTTAATGGGTTAAATTCAATGAGATAAAACAAATATATAGAAATATTTTCAACATCCCAAAGTGAATCTATTTACACCTCAAAAATTTCTAAAATGGGGTCCTAAAAAAATTCCACCACTAAATTATATAATCAAAGAAAAGAGTGAACCTAAAAAACCAATTACTATTCTATCTCTAAATATGTTTGACATAAATGAAACATATCCATGCACAAGAAATTTTTATTTAGAGAACAATAATTTTATGGGATACTATACTACTTCTGTTAAGAGTATATCTATTATGTCTCCAAGACTATCTATTTTTATACCTCTATCTTATCATCTCATAAGTTGGTGCATTGTCCTCCTTATTAAGAGCTTCAATATACACATAGATTTCATCATGAGTTATGCAATTAGTGATCATACATTCCAATTTACATTTAAATTTACCTACTACATTTACATTTCACTTGTTTCATTTTACATTATAATGTACATGTCTTCTGCCCAAACACATAAATAAATGAATAAATATAAAAATCAAAGACACACATATACATGTACAAACATAGTTAAAAAAAGAAAACTAAACAAATATATATATCATGAAAACATATTTTATCATATACATAAAAAATACATGTCCCATACATATATCTATCAACTTATACAAGGTGGAGAGTGCTCACCTCCTACACCTAAGTCCATATTCATACCTCTATCCCTTCTACTCTCTAAATTTTGTTATGTAGTTGATCTATCCTAACTCAGAGATATATCCCTATGGCTATATGCCTACTCTAAAAACTATCACTCAACATATTAAACTAATTAGGCCAACATTTGTGTATGTGTGGACAACACTGATGTGAGGTATGTCACAATGGCTTGCATGATACCTCCATCTCCACATGATAGTATTGTAGGTGGTGACATAAGTGTTATACCAATCCCACCTACTCCATCTACATCTCATCCTAGTCCTTCTAATGGTGCCAATGGTTATACACTTACACCACCCATACATGTTGTTCCTTTTACTCCTACTCTAGCTCCTATGCCTACCCTCATCAATTAAGCCCATAGTCATCTCGCTTCACTCCTTACATCATAAATTGTATGTGTTTGATATATATGGTTCTCTAGTTTTATCCATGGGATCAAAAAGATAAGAAACATATCTTGCCTTGAAGTCAAATCTATCTAATGGACCTTCCACATTAGGAATATCCTATGAAAATTGGCATAAGGTTGCATCAATGATGGAAATATAATGAGTTGATACTACAAAACCAAAAAAAATATATAAAACATTGAAATCAATATATCTACCATGGAATTGACAAACATATATCACACATGTTTTCTTGGGTCTATTATAGTCTAAATATGTATAGGAAATGTTGCTACCATGGCCCTTTCTCCTACCTCTATCACTCCATATCTAGTGGGTGCCACATTTGGAATCTTTAAATTACTACCATCACCTTTTACAGGTGGTGGTGTGAATATCAATGCTAATGTGGCTCTCATCCACCATGTTATGTATCTCTTAGGGAGTATGAAATCATATACCCATGTATATACTATGGGGGAAAACATATATAAACATAAATTTTTTATGAGCCTTGCTTGTACAATTATTTTCATGTGACATTACATATATGGATTCTCATTTGTGAATAGGGCACTTATTGGTGTATTTAATTTGGTATTACACACTCTTATCTACTTGGTTTGATTTTGTGGTCTTATGTTTGATATTTATTGATGCTTCTTGAGTTTGTCATATTAATCCCTAGTCCCATTATTTTGTCTCTAACTTTTCTATGTGTTTAAGATAGCATCGATAATCCTAGATTATTCTAGTTATCGATACCCTTTAATATTAACAATAGTGACCTAACATAAATTTTAGGTTTGTTTCAAGTATGCCACCCTTTTGGGTTACTCTATTTTATCTTTTTGGGTATTTTTGGGTTAGATTATGTACACAAACAATACTTAATTAAAAATTGATGATGCTATATATAAAAGTCCCTTAAGATAATTTAAAGAAAAGTATTCATTGAAAGAAAATGCATTAAAAGAGTAAATAGTCATTTGGATAAATAATTTTTGATTTAGCAAAGAATTAAAGTTCTATAAAATAATACATACAAATTTGTTGACATTAACTATATGCTCATACCAAGTGAGAGTCTAATATAAATTGAATTTAGACTTGCATGTAAATTATTTTGCACACACACATTAGTGAGATAACTACGTGTGGTTTGAGCCATCTTCAGAGTATTGGAACATAGGAAACACTTAGGTATTCAATGTAAATTGGATAATATAAATCAAATCAAACCTTTCTAACCCATTTTTCATGTCATATTGGTGTCTAAGGTGCAAGATAAAATTTTGAAGCAAAGAGAAGGAAAACATAAATTCACACATGGCTGAGGTCTAATTTATGTATAAAAGATATCAGCATATGTGATCACAATGATCTAAACTATCAGAAAATAGCATAATCATCCTAGACAACACCAAAAAATAGTGGATAGTATCATTTACCAAAGGTGTTTGATCTTTCATGATAGTGAATTTATAGGTTTTGACTATCTATTTTATGCTCTGAGCAGTCAAAAAAATTACACATGGTCATTTTGAGGATTATGACACAAGGAATGAGAAATACAAATAAAAAAATGAGATAAGTGACTTCTCTATCATATTTGCTTGGTAATTTATATATTTATTAATTAAAATCAATCTCTCTTTATAAATTTAGTTTTGTATGGTAAATGCTATATCTTATAAAATCTAAATTTCAATTTTTTTAGCCTATTTAGATCTCATAAAACTATAATAAGTTAAAACATTTTGGTGAATCCGATCTTTGTCCTGAGTGTAATAATCCATAGGTATTGTCCCTTAGGGTTTCATATTTACTTAATAAGGTTTCATATTTATATATTAAGGTATGAGTTTCATATTCAATTTCTAATTTACTCTTTATTGGTCTCTATTTATTTTAGGATTTCAATTATTAATGTAAAATATTTCAAACCCTAGTTTCTTCTATTTAACCTTATCTCAAGATTCGGTCTTGTGCTTGTGTTATTTTTCATCTTAAGGTTTGGAATTTTTTCCATGCGTGTCCATTCTTCAAACCCTATTATGGCTCATCTTGTGGATTTTTTTTTCTACCCATGTTGTTCCTTATAATTATACTAGTGAGTGGATAAATGTGGATGTGGATACTCCCATTTCTATGTATAATGATAGTGATTGTGTGAATTATGATCATGCTTAAGTGAATGAAGGAAATACATCTATTTATTATGATTACATGATATATTGGTATGCTAGTGATATATATTTATGTAATGGTAGTGAAAGAGAAACATATCAAATTAATGTTTTAATTCAAGAGATCAATACTCCTTCCCTTTCTTTAGAGATTTCCACTTGCCATGAAGTACAACAAGAAGAAATTTAAAATGAATTAAATAACACACTTCTTGAAACTACTAAGCTTCTAATTAATAAATATGACACAATAAAGAAATAGATAGATGATATACATGTTTATAATGATGCTATACCATGTAATGATATTTATAACTGAAATAATTATCTTGAAATTAAATGTAATGTTTTTGCTTTATTTTGATACAAATAATTATGCTAGTCCTTATATTGATATGTATTGTGATGCTACTCCTTTTATTGATATGAAGTATGATCATATTTCTAAACCATGCAATGATTCTTCTATGAAATGTGAAATTTTTTCTAGGAAATGAAATGATAAAAATGTTTGTGATAAATATTTTATACATATATTTAATATATATGGTGAGATGAAACATATGAATATATCTTACCAAATCATAACCATTCCTACTAGCCATATATTATCTATGATGCATGTAATTAGTAAGCTTCAAAATAAAGTTTCTACATTTACTTTAGAATGAAATACATATGGCCAAATTTGATAATAATGTCATATTAGAGAAAACTATAATGTGAAAGGTATTTGATTATCATTATCTTGAAGGACTCATTATGCCTAAATTTAGCTTACTTAATGAACACAAATATCATCAAGACCACCTTACATAATATATATATACTCTTTTGAAGATTATTCATGTGATAGAAGTCTTATTAAAATATTTTTATCAAATTATAATAGGTGAATGATTGGATTGGTACTAAATTATACCAAATGGGTCTATACCTTCAAAAAACTATAAAACTATTTATTATCTCAATTTAATAAGAGTAAAATTCCTAGATTAACATTGAATGTAATATACCTAAAAATAAGATATTATGATGTATATTGGTGGGTGGAGATAGTGACATGTGGCACACATCCTCTTAGTGGGTATATTATATGGAGTCATATGAGTAAATTATGGTATTTAATTATAATGCAATGAGTCAGCCTACGTTGGGATTAATGATATATTCATCCAAATGGTTAATTTTTTTATTTATAATATTGAGAAATTAGTCATCCTACATAGAGATTAGTCATATGCACATATATTATTGTAAGAGGGTCTATATGAGGAAGGGCATATAATTGTGTAAGAAAATCAAGAAAAAATATTATAATTGGAGTATATGATCTAATAAGGAGGATGCCCCTTTGAAAAGGAGTGTGATAGTAGAGTGGTTCCTTCCCCATAAGGAATATTTAATGGAGTTTCCATATATTAAGGGTATTAATTAATGCAATTCATATTAGGGAATTTGGCTCACACATCTCTCGTGTTCTAAAATCTATATATTTTTTTCATATTAGTTAGTGTATTTATAATATTATATGTGAAGTTCATAACATATGGTATGAGATCTCTTTCTAAGGTAGTTGGGGAATTTTTTGGGAGATATTACAAAAATGATTTTTAATAAAAACTTATATACCTTAAAAAATGCCATTCTCCTCACATAAGCATCCAATTTAGAATATTTTTCATGGATAGAAAGAGAAATTTGAGAGATTTATAAAAATTGGTCTTACTAAGGATTTTTAGAAATATCAATGGAGATATTGTGATTTGAATTTGACCTTGTGAACTTGATTTTTGACAATTTTTTATGCATGATCATCAAATAAAATTCATATCTTTTATTTCGGGTGAGCAAATAAAGTTTTGTTTTGTGCAATTGAAATAAAACTTTAGATACCTTTTTTATACATGGTTTTATTTTTAGATATGTGGTATAAAGGTATCAAAAAAATATTTGAAATCCTATTTTCATGGCATTTGATCAGTCAATTATAGATCAATTAGATAAATCAAATAAAGAACTTGGGGATAATAATATTTCTTTGGTTTAAGTGATATTTTTAAAATAATTTATCTTAATTCACATATAAAATTAGAATGTGGAAAGGAAATAGATGCATGGACAGATTTGGAGGATAAATTTTGAGAATTATATGCATAAAT
>JARHVA010003008.1:1597500-1712500 GCA_037957365.1 Torreya grandis
CCTGTACATGTTGAAATATTTTCAAATTTTACCATTTGTAAGGTTTGACACCAATGTCAAATCTAGGATACGAGCATTGATGTTAGTGTCCTAGCATGAATGGTAGCGTCTAAGAGGATATATTTTTTTAAATATATGTATCTACCAAAATAGGATATAAATAAAATATTATGTAGGATATGGAATAATTGTGATTTGGGTAATCACAATATCAGGGTTGGACTATAGGATAAGTATTTTAGGCATAATGAGATGGTGAACACGAGCCTTTTTGTAGCGATAATGTCATGAATTAAAGGGTTAAGACATGAGTGATATTTTTTAAGTGTACAATACTATTTTATCATATATAATTATATTTTAAAGGGAATTACATCTATATTTACCCCATTTAATGTAAAAATTCATAAGGATTAAATTACTAGTTTAAAAGAAATAAATGAGTACCTTAGTATGTACAACATATGTTGATTTGCTTGAGCCCCATTTAAATTTGATGTTTTGTGTATTAGATAAAACTAATAATATGTTATAGTGTAATTAAGACATATAATTTTAAAATTGAATAATTAAAATACTTGAAATAAAAGAGAGAAAGGAAGGAGTACACCTATGTGTTGATGCAACCATGTTACCCCTTGGTAATTTGCTTTGGTAATGAAAATTATTTGGTGAAGCATTGGAGAGAGAGGTTCACAACGGAACCTTGGAGATGTGAATATTAAAATTAAAGTGTAAACATGCCCCTAGTCTAGTATAAGAGTGAGTTGTGCTAAGTTCATTGATATCATTGAATCTCAATCACATAACTTAAGTGTATATAATTTAACTAATCTATCCAAAATGACCTTGGGAAAATGGTGTAACCATATCAAAATAAAAAAGAGAAGTAGTTCTAAGGCCATTGAGGGCATTGAGTCTCAAACACACTATGTAAGGGATCAAAATACTATAGATAGATAAATCTTAATTAGTTCATCTTGGTAAGGTCAGTGCATAAATGTGTATATGGTCTTAACATGTATACATGATTGTTTACATGTGCATGGAAGATGGACATCTATTGTGTCTCAAGCTGAAGTATATATCAAGATGTAACCTATTATTTATAAAGTGTGTATAATATCTATCAAAAATATGAAAAACTATGTCTCAAATCCATAATATCAATCCTAAATGCATAAGATTATGACCCAAGTGTATATCTAAATCATGTAAACTATATCAAATTATACCAATTGTGTGTATGTGGGTTCATGTCTATATGATATGTGATGAGGAAAATTTTCCACAAATTAAACCTAATAACCTTGGATAACTTCACCTATGCTCATATGATGAAGTGACCACTTGATGTATAAAATAACTACTTCACTAATTGTCAACCTAGGGGAATTTTAGTTTGATAAGGTGATGTCACTGTATGTGCACACTTCACTCACTTGTTAATTGTGTCAAATGCATATAGGTTTATACACATAATATTTTCAAAATTTTATCACTTACTAACACTTTGTATCTTGTAGGAACCCATCGAGTCTCAATCTCTCTAAGTGAATGCCTTAAAAGGTTCACCAGGAAAGGGGTGGGCAGACCATTGGTGCTTCACAATATTGTTGTCCCTTTTTCCACTTATTATCTAGACACTCGTCTCCTAAAAAACATTAACCATAAAATTTTTATTCTCTATTGTACACATTTTTTTAATACATTTTAACCTCATTTTCCTTACCTAAATCCCATTTTGTCAATCAATTATACTAGGTTAACTAGGTCGACCTTGTACAATTTTAGATATTTTTTACTTAGGAGCTAGTTGACCAGGATTGCTGTCCCTTTTTCCACTTGTTATCTACACACTCATATCCTAAAAAACATTAACCCTAAAATTATTCTTCTCTATTATACCCATTCCAATATTTTGCTACATTTTATCCTCTTTTTACTCAACTATATCCCATTTTGTCAGTCGACTATACTAAGTCAACACTATATAGTTTTGGGTTATTTTCACTTAGGAGATAGTTGACCTTTGGCTAACCTAAATCATGGCCTAGTGAATTATTATTTGAAAATGTGTTAGGTCGATTGGGTCAACCCTATCAACCAATATTTTTGGAAGGGTTTAGGGTCAAATCTACCTATATATACAAGTTCATTTCCATCATTTATTATGAGAAAAATTAGAATTAAGAGTGAATAAACATATGCTTATTGACCATTCTAATTGAAAATTAAAGCTTAGGGTTCTATACTTTATTTGGAGATACAAGTATTATTTTATGGATAAGTCTTTTAGATGCATAAATAGGTTGTGTAGCCTAGAGATGATTTATCTTTATCATCCTTACATACCAAAACAACCTCTTATGAAGCACCTTGGCTAAGGGAGAGATTGAGGCTCAATGGATTTGTTTCAAAGGCAAGTATTCATAACTTTATTTATTATTTATAGGATTAGATAATATGCAATTTTGCTTTTCTTTCATGTATTAAGATTTTATATACATTGACATTAGTATATGTTTTCTATCCATGCTTAGTTTTATTATTTTAAACCCCCACTTTGTGCCACAATATTTGGTGAGCACTAGATTAGATTTACTTTACTTTTTTTGTCTTTGGGGTTTTTGCATCAGAATTTTGATCCTTAAAATGACTTATCTTTATTAGACTACTTTAGACTTTTTATTTAGACATTTTGTCTAGCAGGCTTTTTATCATTTAGGATTTTTTTGCATGGACATTTTATCTAATAGATCCTAAGAGTTTTATACATATGTTGTGGACTTTTTTTTGCATACATTTTGTCTGATGGGAATTAGGTCTTCAATATATTTGTTGTGGGTCTTTAGTAAAGGCCATTCCCCAACACAAAACCTAAAATAACATATTATCAAATGCAAAATGACTTTATATACTTATCCAAACAAAGCTAAAGTAATTCCTAATAGTATGCTAAAGTCACCCACCAAATTGAACTAATGAAATTTAAACTATACAGATAATACAAAATAGGTGAACATTGAATATTTATATCACATGAATTGGTATTAAATGTGAAAATCCTATATACATGATGTGAAGCCATTAAAGCATTCATTAATTTCAAACAAACTTGAAATCTAAGTCTGCTACTCTCATATGTCACAAAAATCCCTAGCTACTACATATGAGAGTACTATGTGAAGAACCAATGACTAGTGAAAGCACAAATTGATCATTCATCACATAAAATACATAGAAGGAGATTTTAAGAAATATAAAGAATGTAAAAAATAATGGAATATTCATATAGGTAGTTAGAGGAATAGTTCCACCATCTCCCTACTCAATTAAGGATTCAACAAAGTTCATGTATAAAATATTTGACATCACCATATTTGATAATAGGTATGAAAATTAGTTAGAAGTATGAGATGATTTTGACTCTGTCAATATATTTTATTTGGATAATAATATGTCTCTCTCCAAATGGTTGTTCATCAAGGATTTATTGGCCCTAAAATGATAAGGATTACATTTTGCTTCTACCAAGTTTGAGGTGATGTCATGCATTGACCTCCTTCACGACTTGTTATTTACAAGCAAGGTAACATAAGAGGATTTCTTGCATCACATTGACAATCCTAAATTTATGGATTAAATCTTAGGAGATGATTTATCAAGATATTTTTCCTTTCCATCACCTGATGCATTCTTTGATAAGCATAGATTGGTGTAATGGAATCAAGATAACATAATGGAGAAGGTATTATCTTCATGGCTACTCCTTAATGAGACCATCACACTCAAAGGGAAGAATCCAAAAGGGGTTACTCCTATTAAAAAATTTAGGATGGAAGTATGCATTGGCATGGATTTTCTAAATAGACTTTATGGTATGCCCAACATTTAATTTATTCACTTAGATTGGGTGTTATTTATACACATGATATTGACTAGTGATGCTGTGTTCACATTGGGAGAGATTTTTAGCTTTCATTTGAGTTAAAAAAATAATACACAAAGATAAGTGACCCAATCCTATTAGCCATTTATATATGATGCCATATTTATTAGATGCTATCATGGGGACTTTCTACAAGGTTATCGGTGATCTATGGATCCCAACCACTGAATATATTAAAAATAGGATTTATGACCAATTCCAATTCATGCATGTATATGATTATAAAAAAATATGGTAAATATTATTGATGATGTCTATCCTCAAGTTTGGTAGGCTATCCATGGTTCACCAATTCCAAGAATTGGATCAAACTTTGTGAAATCACTTTCTGGGAGAGGTGATTACTTATTATATCTAGAATTCACTATCATTATGATCTGGGTTAACAAGGTTCACCCTCTATGCCTTCCAAAGTATGTTTTTGATAAGGTGGTAGAGTAAGAGATTACTTTCCATTTGTGGTGGAGTGTAGAAGAGGATCTATCCAGGGTGAAGAAAAGTTCATTCTTTGGCCACCACATAGTCATTAGTAGTTGAATGGTGTATACCATGGGAAAGAATTTTTTAGAGGTTAGCTACAAATGGAAAGTTTATCACTTACCTACTCTTCCACATAGGGATTGGTATCCCCATAGACTCATTCTAAAGCATATATAGGGATTTAATATCCCTTATAGCCATGAGCCTTACTCTTATGACTTTTTATTCTTAAATGTAAAAGATGATGAGGAAGTGTTAGAAAGGGTAAAGAGTTATAGATTAAAGGAGGATCATTTGAGGTTTATTCATGAAGACCCTTTAATTTATATGAGGGAATTGGAAATTAAAAATTTAATTTATGTAGGATGGACTCATTTAAACTTTTGGAAGGGTTAATTTACAAAAAAATCCATAGAACAAGGATGCACTTCATCATAGGGACTCCCTCTCATATTAAAGTTAAATGACATGAAGAAGGAACCTAGGATAGTTAAACCTGGCCCTAGGGGAGCATGATTAGGAGACCCCATCAGTTTGGATTTTGATGAGGAGGAATAAACACATGAAGAGCCAGCTGTAAGCACAATCCAAATGACTACAAATATTCCCCAGGCCTAATATTCTACATTTATAAGGGTAAAAATAGATGAAGCAATTGCATTAGTATTGAAAGTCTCCTCCTCATAGCCAAAGACCACCATGTTCTATACAAGGAATCCTAAGACTCCAAAATGTAGCCCCATAGTTGAACAAACCCAATGTTTTCCTACAAGACCTCTACCAAGAGAGGAGGAAGAGGGGGAATCAATTGATTTGGGAGGAGATGAAGAAGATTTTGATGAATAAATTGAATTGGAAAAGGCTAAGGAGTTGAGACTTGAAGTAGACAGAGGTAAGGAACCAACTGTGAAAGACTCCTTAGGTACCCAGTCTATTGAATCTATTCCTTTGTCCTCTCTTTTTATTCCCACATTTGGTTCTATTTCTATTTATTTTGTGTTAAGAACTCCCAAGTTGGAAGGGTCTACTTCCACCTCTATTGATCTATTTACCCCAACTTCATTCATACAATCCCCTTGATCAAACCAAAGGTTGAGAAGGATGTTTCCACCACTATTGCTTCCACCACCATTGCATTGACTTCTGTCATGTCTACCTCTAGTGTTCCCTCTATCACTACCATTGTTACAACACTAAAGAAGAAGAATAAGACATCTAAGAAGGTGGATATAGATATGTCCACCCCAAAAAACCATTTCCAATCCACTCAGATCACCCTTCCCATGCCATCTACCTCTCCATTTGAGGAAATTATTAGTGACAAGTTCAGGAAAGAAAAAAAAAGCCAAGCCCTAGATAGTCATAGTCTATCCACACCCTCAATTTGGAGGAGTAGATTAGTCTAAAATCATATAGCCCTCCTTACCTAACACCCTTATTAAGGTATCAAAGAATAAATAAGTTATTGAGGAGGTTGAGGAAGAGGTTGTAATCAAAACCTCATAAGAAGTAGATTTTAGCTAGTTGAATATTCCTCCCTAGGCCATGGATTTAATGGCCAAGACCTCTCAGTTGCCTAGTTTCAATATCATTGAGATCCCTTTTATCACAACCCTATTTAACAAACCATCTATGAGAATACAAAGGGTGAAGAAGAGGAAGCTATAAGATGACAAAGGTAGGGATTTGATTATTAAAGAGAGATAAAAATTATTCTCCCTCATAAAAAGTTAGGACAGGTAGTTGGGGCAATCGCCCTATGTTGAGAGTTTCAAAGATTTATCCAAAGCTCACAAGGATGCCATGGTGGTAATCCATGAAGGTATTGAGATGGACAAGCAATAATTGGAGGCTGAGGTAGAATTGTTAAGGTAATAGGATAAGACTATCCACATACCAACATGCACTGAGGTAGAGGTCCAAGAAGTAGCTTTTAGATTTCATAATTCTTTAAAATATCTAGAATTTATGTAGGCTAAATTATCCCCACATATCAATAAGACAAATGAATTATTCAATTATTTTAAAAATGATAGAAATAAATTGAATATTTTATTAGCATACATAGGTAATAAGGCATATATCCATTTAGACCTCATGACATCATTGGAGGCATACAATGCCCTCAACTTGGTTGTTATCAGAACAAAAGAAGCTTGAGAATGGATAAAATTAGTTAGGGATTTACTCCTTAAGTATCAAGAGTTGAGGCTCTTATTATTCAAAATTTTAATGATCTTAAGTTATCTAAGGTGAAGGACACTACAAGAAAATTAATCAACAAGATCAATTTTTATCAGCTCATATAAGAGGTAACTAATAACTTCAAGTAGAGTCTGCAACACCTAGCATTAGAGGACATAGAAATTGAATTGAGTGCCACTAGGAAGAAGGTCATTGAGTTGGAAATTTTCAATAACAACTTCCAAGTGACCAAGGTAGAACATGCAAATCTCCTTGGTTAATTTAACATAATACACATACCACCTCTACTGAATTAAGATATCATTCAATAGTAGCATGACACTATATACAAGTGTTACAAAGAGATTGAAGAAAAAATGAATCAATCTCAAGTTACTAATTCTAGTGTTACATAGAAATCTATAGTCTCAACATCTACTACCTTGACTACTACACCAACCAAATTCCATGTGGCTATTCAGACAATGTAGCCTTGAAAGGCTAGATTTTATATATGGATAGTTTTGTAACAAAGTATATATGTTATATATATTTGTAGTTTCCTTGTAGTTACATCTATAATTGTATATTTTCCTTTATATTTATACACATGTACACATTTCATGGATTTTTGTAAAGGTTAACTCAACTAATTAACAACTATAAGTAAAATTTTATATGGTTTTGACCGTAATTAGAACTTATGTTCTAACTATCACATGTAATGAAAATTTCATGATCTTGGAGGATGAGGTGACTCCTTACCCAAGTCTATTTAAACAATTATAATCCACAATTTGGATTTATTAGAGAATTTTGGAATATACAAGAGCAAAGAATTTTCAATTTTCTACTTATGTGTTTTCATATTTTCTTTCCACTATTTATGTACTTAGATTTTATTTCTTTGGTTGTATGATTCAATAATACTTAGTGTGCAAAAGTTGCTAATGGGTTATTGATTGTCTTGATTAGTATATCAGTCTTAGTTGTGTAATATCTATTGAATGATTGGTAAATTACATTGGTTAGAATAGTTAAGTTGATTTCATACATAATTTTGAGTGCGTATGAGTGCTTTCTTTTGATGTATTTTTTTTGTGTGTAACAACTGCCTTAGATACCTCACTAAGCTTAAGCCATAATATCCTAATTAAGAGTGTGTAATAGCTTCTCTAAAAGGATAAACCTTTGAATGAGGCCCATGAGCTTCCTATATCAACATCCCCTTAGACTTCTTAGCCATGTCAGACTATGTATGTGCAATAGTTGCTAACAATAGGCATTAGTTTTGAAAGTACTTATCCACTTAGTAACCAACCAAGGACGCGATTATTGAAAACCATAGATATTTATTTTCTACCTTACCATTCCCTCCTTTTTGAGTTTTTTTTTGACCTACCCACTTTAGATTAACAAACATCCATCCAACTCATATAGATTCTCATTTCCTTTTAAGAGACCACACCTCCTTCTAAAAACCTTGTCAACAAATTTCATACCCTACTAGTTATTCCATCAACAGGTTGTTAATATTGCATACCTACAAATCATGCCCTAGAGTGGAGTTCACCTCTATATAAATCCTAAAATTTTAGAGGCTACCTCATTATGAGATGGGTGTGGCTAAAAAATTCATCAATAGTTACCAGGACCCATTTGTATTTTGTTGAGAAATGATGATGAGGAGGAGTAATGAATCAAATTTATTTATAAAATATTGGGTGATGTTTGAAATAGAAGTAACATAAGTTTTTTGAAGGCCACCCTATTTGTAAAGGTCAAACATCAAAGGATCAGGTTAAATAAAATTTATATGATATTCTGTATGCTATATTTTTTTGTGAGTTATAAAGGCACCTTTATTCATGGATGGTGGTATATTCCTTAAATAAGAGGAGAAAATTGGGATAAAATCATCTATGGATAGAGAAATAATTTGAGAAATTATGAATTTTGGATGCAATTTGGACTCGAGCTATGAATGTGTGGTGGCATGACACATTAAATAGTTAGATGTTAGAGTTTGATATATACATGTATTCTTACCCTAAAGAAGCTAAGTTATAAATCCTTAGTGAACCTATGGATTCTTACCTTAGAAATTTTCCCTTGGAAGTGAATAAGTTGATGGTAGATAGCAAAATTAAAGATATACCAATGGCTAGCTAAGTAGTACCACATGCACATGATGGGATAAATGGGGATGGATAAGACATTATAACCCAAGAAAATAGGAAGTGGAAGGATACCCTAAAGGAATAAGGATAGATAGAATTAGACTCAAGAAGGTGTGAGTGTCTAGAAAAGGAGAACATTGAGGACCTTGGGGAGAAAAGGGGAGGGTTCAACTCAGGGTGTGCCACAAGTACCCATGAGGAGATGGTAAGACATGGGGAAGACTCTTGTACATAATAATTATTCCCTCACATGAATAATTTATATAATAAGATATGAGGGACAAGATTTAGGGTTGTCCATGGGAAATTTTTTTGAGAGAAAGATAACTAGAAATCACCTAGACTAACAATTCGACCTACCTGCTCGAGTGTGTTTTATAAAAGTGCAAGTTAGGAGTTATGACTAGGTAATAATTGAGGAGGGTTAGAAAATTATAAGTTTGTGGTGTATTTTTTTATCTCTCTTATGAACATGTAGACTATAGGATTAGTGATTATAAGAGTAGGACTAATAGTCCCACTAGGTAGAATGATGCTAAGTGGGGCAACTGGTGTTAGTAGAAAAAATGATGTTCCACAAATTACACAAGTAAAAACTAAAGTATCACTTGTAACAAGAGGTAGTGGAACCAACCCAGGTGTTGTAAGTAAGTTATCTATCCCTAATAACACAAGTCATCTATGAGATGTCATTCAATCTACCAAAATGTCAAGAAATAGAGAATTCCACTAAACATGTTCACAAATGTGAGCTCATTTGGTGAGCAAAGGGAATCATATAATCAAAATGAAAGGTGAGCCACTTTGATACAACCTTGTAAGATTACACTCAAAATTGGTGTAAGAATTGTGCTCAACCCAAACTGTTATGGACTATGACCTTTTGAAGGCATAATTTTTAAAGGAGTTTGATATTTTAGAGTTTGAACAACAAAACATTGCCAAGTTGAAGGAGATCAAACAAGACCTATCTAAGAATATTCATGCCTACAATGCCAAATATAAAAACTTGGTATCAAAGATATATTATGGATTCCTCCAATTGTATAATTCCTAATGGTTCATTAGTGTATTGCTTGCTCCTTATTGACACACCTTGGTAATGATATTAGGGAATGTTTGTATCTTGCAAGAACCCATTGAGTCTCAATCTCTCTAAGTGCACACCTTAAGGGGTGTACTGGGAAAGGGGTGGGTAGACCATTGGTGTTTTACATGATTGTTTTCCCTTTTTCCACTTATTATCTACACATTCATCTCCTAAAACCATTAACCCTAAACTTGTTCTTCTCTACTATACCTATTTCAAGATTTTACTACATTTTATCCTTTTTCATCACCTAAATCCCATTTTGTCAATTAGTTGTACTGGGTCAACCCTGTATAGTTTTGAGTATTTTTTACTTAGGAGCTAGTTGACCTTTGGCTGACCTAACTCATGGTCTAGTGAATTATTGTCCAAAAATATGATAGGTCTACTGGGTTAACCCTATCAACCAAGATTTAAGGGTTTTGGGTCAAATCCACCTATATATACAAGTCCATTTCCATCATTTATTATGAGAAAAAGAAGTAAGAGTGAAATTAACATTTGCTTATTGACCATTCTACTTGAGAATTAAAGCTTAGGGTTCCATACTTCCTTTGGATATATGGATCTTGTCTTATGGATAAGTATTTTAGATGCATAGATAGGTTATGTAGCCTAGAGCTGATTTGTCTTTATCATCTTTACATACCAGAACAACCTCTTGCAAAACACCTTAGCCAAGGGAGAGATTGAGGATCAATGGATTCATCTTCGAAGGTAAGTATTTGTAACTTTATTTTTCCTTTGTAAGAGTAGATAGATATACAATTGTGCTTCTCTTCCATGCATTAGGATTCCATATACATTGACATGAGTATATGTTTTCTATGCATGTTTAGTTTTATTTTTTCCAACCCCCACTTTGTGCCACAAGCTTTGGTGATCACTAGATTATATTTACTTTTCTTGTTATTAGTATAAGTGATATTTATTTTCACAATTTTAAATCTTTAAAACTACCCTTGTACAGTCAACTAGGTCAACCCTATCGACCTAGTTCTATATTTTGTGTGCTATCTAGATAACTAGGTCAACACTATCGACCCTATTCATTCTTAGACTTTTTACTTCCATGTTTCAAAGGTGACACTATCGATTATATTTTGTAATTTATGCATACACTATAGACTATATAGACAATATACCATGTTTTAAAGTTAGAATTAACCCTTACATGGTAGTAATTATCTCACACTTTCATTTCTTGTTGCTTGCATGCTTATAATAGATCACATAGTCTAATTAGATGGTTTTCAATATACCTTTTAGTTTCACTATTTTATATTTTATGCACACATGACCAAATTACAAAATCTTAACAAGCATTTTAATAATTGTCTACCTAAGGCCAACCTACTTGGATTTCATCACCAATGGGGAAGCCAACTTGGTTTTTTGGATAAGTATAAACATGTGGTTAATGGTATATTTTTTATAATCACATGACACCATTATCACTAAAATGTGTGAAGTGAGGGGGTAGGCCCCAATACCAAGCTAGTACCATTGCTAATATAAGTCTCTTTCAACTTAAAATTCCTAAAACCATCCTTAGATTACTTTCTAGCTCCTTTCTTACAACAAACTTCCTATCACATCTAAAATCATATTATAATAATATAAAAACATTTAGGTTGACCACTTAGTTATATTTTACTTTTTAAGTTGATTGCTTGCTCTTTGATCAATAGTATTTTCTATTATAAAAACTTGCATTAGCCAACATTGGTGTAAGGTTTTTTGCTGTGTGTCTCAATTGGGTTAATCTCATTGATCCAATTATTTGTTTGTTTCCCTTCAGTTATTTATTTTATAAGTACTTGTAAAACATTCTTATCTCAATACACAATCATTTTAGTTGACATAGTCTCTTATAGGTTATTTATTTTTCCCTGTCTACTATACTAGGTTGTCCTAGTCAACCCTGCACACATTTTCTGCCTCTATTTATTATACTAGGTTGATCCATTTAACCTTATATAGTTTTTCAGCCCTATTTTCTATGTTAGGTCAACCTAGTTGACTCTGTATAGTTTATTGTCACTTATTATTTCTTTGTGTGGTTATCTAGTCTTATCTCACCATGATGACATCTTTTTAGCCTTCTCTTAGTCAAGAACATTACATAATTAAGGATTTGCATAATAACCTCACTTATTTTATTACTTTAGATGAAGCTATTCACTTCCTTCCTTCCTCTTCTCTTAAACCAAAACCAATCACTACATAATGTAATGTAGTTGAGATCCTTCATCATAATCCTCCTCCTAATACCAGTATTGGAAATACTCCACCAAATAATCCCCCTCATATCAACACCAATACCCATCTTGAAAACATAAATCCACCTATTGATACAACTCAACTTCTTGAACATGTAGTTTAACAAATGAAAATCATGCAAATAACCAATTGATCTCAAATGATGAACATGCAACATCATTTATTAAACATGACTAGCCAACCACCTCAAGTCATCATGTCTCAATAAAATTAAAATTTTATCCCTCCTCCTCTTAGAGATGTCAATGAGAATATCACACCTAAACCTTCAATAAATAACAAAATGCTTCAATATCTTCAAAATGAACCTTTATCCACATTCATTGCATCCATAGATATTGGAAACATTTCTCCAACTATCACATATAATGGGACTAAGGACCCTACTATCTTTATTAAGTCTTTTGGTAATCTCTATAAGAAATGGGTCCAAAATAACACATTTTATACCACCAAGCTCTTAGCCAAAACCTTTGTTGGTGATGCACTTGAATGGTACAACCAAATGCCTAGACATTCTATCTCACAACTAGAGGATCTAGTCAATGCTTTAGTGAATGAATTCCAACATGCTGACCTTCCTAAAAATTACCTTAGCTATTTCATTAATACCAAGCAACTTCCTAATGAATATACTCATATTTTCATTAAATAATAGAAGTATCTAGCTCATAAAGTGGACCATAACATGAATGATGATACTCTTATAAAACTATTTGTCACTACTCTTAAACCTCCACTTCAATACAAAGTCTAAATATTTTCCTCTAAAACTTTAGAAGAAACCTTAGACCAAGCAAAAAGACAAGACTTTCTAATGAATCAATTTGAAACACCTTAAAAAACTACTAAAGAACCTTTCCAATCATTTTACCATAACATTGATTCATCCAAGCCTCACCAACCTCAAAATGGAGCATCTAATTTAACTAATTTTAACCCAACCCACCCTCCCTTGAGTCTAGAACAACTTAAGAAGAAATTTCCACCCTCTAAACCCATGAGATTTGATCCTTCCAAACCTCCTCCAAAATGGTACAATACTGATAATTTTTTATTTGTGACATGCTAGTATAGGTCATTCTCATGAGTCTTGTCATGATCTTCACTAATTTATTCTTTATTTCTTTCTTGCTCCACATTTCAATCTTGATATTCTCAAGAAACAATGTTATCAAGACTATCTTTAAGCTTCTCAAATGCAATCTCAAAAACCACAATCACATCAACATAAAATACATAATGATCAATAATAATTATCCCATACCTATACCTCATATACTAATTTTGTTCAAACCATAGTTGATCCTTTTTCCTACACCAATAAGGAAAGGATAGCTAACATGAATAATTTAAAACATATTATTGCATCCATTGAACCTCAAACTCGTAGGTCACATGAACCAAAGGAGTACCTAGTTCAAATGCCTATTCCAAATCATAAAGTACATGGTCCTCCTTTACCTCATTTATCTCTTCATACCTCTCCTACACATCTGACATCAAATTCAACCTCCTTAAAATCTAAAAAACTTACACATTTACCTATCTCCAAATGCACCTACTAACCCAATACAAATCATTCTAATAATTCAATGTTACCTCACTTCACCTCACATGTTGGGGAATCTTTATATGCCCATCCCTACATTCACTTACCCACTGGGGCATCTTATGATACCCACTCTTATTCTACAATGCGTAATAATAAATAAATTCATCTTCAAGAAACCTTTCGAGACTTATAGACTTGTATTTCACATGCTCATCTTTGATACAAACATTAACATATATATTACTTGATCTTTTTGTCTCATGTTTCATTATTTTTGTGTACTTTATTTCTTTTACTTTTAATTTATAAGCATCATTATTTTACTTTACATTGTTTGGTTTTATTACACATCACATTTGGCATTTGTTTTCATTTTTGTCCTTATTCATATCTTTTATTTTTTGTATTTTTATGTCATTCTTTACCTCAGTAGCTTTATGATTATTTTTTCCTTTATTTAGCATTCACCTCATTGGTGTTCACCATGTGAGTTATAGTGCAAGACCATGGATAGGACCTAGCCCTCCTTACAAAATACCACATTTTTCTTATTCTCTCATTTATTTTTCACATGATTTTTGGCACTCCATGGGTTTCTCTTTTATGAGTTGTAGTGTAAGACCATGGCTAGGACCTATCCCTCTTCATAAAATTACCATATTGTCATTCTTTTTATAAGAGAATGTTATTGATATTTGTTTTCAAATTTAACTTTTGCTTCTTTTGATAAGATGGAATTTTAACAACAATCTATGTTAGCATGTTTTCCTCAATTTCCCTCATTCTTATGATAAGAAATCATACTTTACTATCATTCTATCCATTTTTTCCTTTTATCACATTTTTTTATGATTCAAATTAATTCAAATTGTTCCATGTGTCACTCCTCTTGATTTCCTCTACCTTTCACTCCATATTGGATAAAACCAGGTTGAAGTCAAGATAACACTTTTATTTTACGTAGATTTATGAGACTCTTAAACCCCATGCTATTTGAGGTTCTCTCTCTTAGCAACCATGTCCTAAGTATTAAAATGAAAGTCATCTTTAACACCTATGTTTGATTTTCCAAATCCATATAGAGGAGGAATAGAAAAAGCCATCAAAAAAGTTAAAATACAAATCATTTGAAACAAAAGGTAATGATATCGACAAAAGGCAACATACAAATCTCAAAAATCAAAATCATGCCAAAATACATGATTCAAATCACATCTCCTATCTCTCTTTGAATCTAAAACTCCACAATTAACCTCACATAGAGCAAAGGTCCATTGGGGTATGGTAGGCTAGTAGATTGGAATAGGGGAATTCAACAAACTCTATGGTACTACCTAATTTCTCACGTAAGTACCCAATCTTTGCAGTAGACTGATGGATCTATAAAGGGTATTTAAAAATGGGGAACACATTATAAGAAGATATGTCCATTTTAATTTTAATGCATCTAACCTTCATGGGATGATCGATATATTGTATTTGTTGACCTAAGACTTACGTAGCTAAGAGAAGTTATTTAAAGTACTTAAGGTCAAAAGTCCTCTTGTTTTGACAAACCTAATTTGAGTGTCTTAACTTTGATAAATAGTTCCTCTACCTTGTTTTTTACTTTATTCTCCCTTCCACCCATTTAATTTTACCCTTTGATAGATAAATTGTGATTCCAAATATGTTTTCCCTCTTCTATTATTCCTCATTCTTCACCTCTTAAAAACATGCTATCATTAATTTGTTTTAGTTTTATCTATCCCTAGAGTAAAAAAAAATGTTTGAGTAACTATGGATTACACCCTTACATCATTTATTTACCACACCATCTCATTATCATCCTATTTATGTCATTAGGTGGTTGTGTTTTCTTACATTGTATCTTAGAACAAACACTAAGTTTGGAGTTTTCCTCCTTTAGAGATTTTCATTTTCATTTAACCATCATATTCTTTATTATTTTTTTTGAAATTCATTTATATTACATTTTCCATTATTATATGTTTCTCTTTATTTATGACTTCTTCATGTTTGTCTCACATCTTTAATTACATTTCATTTTTTAGTCTTTCATGTTTTTCTTTTTGCCTATCTTACATGAGCTTACTTTTCACTTTCTTACCTATATTTATTCAAGTTGTCTTACACGGATATTTCATTTGTCATTCACGTTTTACATGCTTCCTAATGTAATTTATTATGTTCTAAATTCATTTTTACCATTTATATTTTACATGCTTTCCAATGTGATTTACTATATTTTTTCATTCATTTGCCAATCATTTTGTCATTGATTTGCCATCATTTTATCATTTATTTTACTTCAATATTCTAAACCTTGACTTAATAATCTTACTTTGCTCATATTCCTAAAAATATCCATCTCTACTAACCACCATATGCCTATCTTCCAATTTTTTTATTTTTGGCTTTTTTTTACACTAACTTCTATAGGTTCATCAGTGTTATTCACATTAGATGCCCTCATTTCTCTTACAGTCATGTGTTTTTCAATTCTATCATTTCATTTATCTTATTTTTTACTTACTATACTTTACTTAGCATCAATATTATGTGTTATCATGTTCCATTCTCGAAGCACCATCTCGTGTTGCACTCACATGACACATGATGAAATTTGAGTGGGGCATATGTATAAACATAATATTTTCACAATTTTATCACTTAATGACACTTTGTATCTTTTAGGTACCCATCGAGTCTCAATCTATCTAAGTGCATGATTTAAGGGGTATACCAAGAAAGGGGTGGGTAGACCATTGGTGTTTCACATGATTGTTGTCCCTTTTACCACTTATTATCTACACACTCATCTCCTAAAAATGATTAACCCTAAGCTTGTTATTCTCTTTTATAACCATTCAAAGCATTTTATACATTTTATCCTCCTTTTCCTCACCTAAATGCCATTTTCCTAGTCAAATGTACTAGGTCAACTGGGTTGAACCTATATAGTTTTGGGTATTTTTCACTTAGGATCTTGTTGACCTTTGGCTGACCTAACTCATGACCTAGTGAATTATTGTCTAAAAATGTGTTAGGTCAACTGGGTTGACCTTATTGTCTAGGATTTTTAGAAAGGTTTAGGGTCAGATTTGCCTATATATACAAGTTCATTTTCATCGTTTATTATGAAAAAAAGAAGAAGAGTGAGTAAACATATGCTTATTGACCATCCTACCTAAGAATCAAAGCTTAGGGTTCCATTATTATTTATAGATATGGATATTTTCTTATAGATAATTTTTTTAGATGCATAGATAGGTTATGTAACCTAGAGCTGATTTGTCTTTGTCATCCTTACATACCACAACAACCTCTTGTGAAGCACCTTGGCCAAGGGAGAGATTGAGGCTCAATGGATTCATATTCAAAGGTAAGTATTCCTAACTTTATTTATCCTTTTTAAGAGTAGATAGATATATAGTTGTGCTTCTCTTCCATGCATTAGGATTCCATATACATTGATGTGAGTATATGTTTTCTATGCATGTTTAGTTTTATTATTTATATCCCCCACTTTATGCCATAATATTTGGTGAGCACTAGATTATATTTAATTTTCTTGTTATTAATATAGGTGAAATATCAAAACCTAGGACCCCCTTAGGGTTATTGTGTGATTATGCTAGATTGGAAGCTTTGGAACCCTCCTTAGTATAGTGTATTATGATAAATGATCACCTAATTAGGTCTAGCAGATCCCCATATTGGTCATGCTCTCATTTAATAAATGTGTTCCCAATCGAAAGTATAAGTATGATCTACCTTCTCTAAGCTAGGATTTATTTATAGATATGATGTATTTTTGATTGCATACAATAGGCACACTTGCATAAAGTGAAATTATATAAATGTAAATTACTTGAAATGAAATCATGCATACATGAATGAAATAAATATAATTGAATGAAATGAAATGATATGGAAGTTTCCTTAATAAATTAACATGCATTCAAAATACTAAAATCTTCTATAATACTCAAAAAACATATACAAAATTAAGGAATGAAGATGAATACTTGGAAATTAAATCTACTTAGCCACTCTAACGAGTCATTATCTTCCCTACAAGTCCACCTGAGGCCCCCCCCTTTATTTTGTATTAAGATATAATCCTTCCATTAGAATTAAAATGTGTTTACTACAAACTATTAGATTATATATATATATATATATATATATGATTATTGATTAATAAGAAATTACAATAAATTTGAGAATATTCATATTATGGAGAATGCATCTAGTAATGGCTACATGAAAAAAATAGGGTTGTTGTTGGGAAGTTTTAAGGAAAAAAATGTAGTATAATAGGAATTCTTTACATTATAACTTCTCCTCATCATGTGTGCCTTTATTGAGCCATGTATTCTCATTTTCCAATCTTCATAGTTAGAATACAATCAATAGAAAGGCTGGTCATTATAATTGTTGCATGCTCAAGTAAGCTACAAGTAGTTATTCATGTTTTTTACTATAATTCCTAGTGGCTATAAGTTGATAAAATATTGGCTATGGGACATGAATGCTTCATATGCAATATGCTATTGAAAATATGTATATACAAACTTCATCTCATTATTGTAGGATATAAACTTTTGGTTGCTACATATAGGTCATGTCACTCAAGTTATTCAAAACATAATATGAGAGGTAGAAGCATCATAATAAAAGATAATATATTTAAATTTAATCAAAAGACAAAAACTAAATTTATTTTCATAAACATATTTAATTATTATCATCATGATTTAGAGTACTTAAAATAGGGAATTATATAAGGCATACATGAAACAATGGGAATTAGAGGCTAAAAAGGTAAATAAGTGGGGGTTCAAATTATGCCATTTATATGTCTCATCACACCCCCAAACTTAATGTGTTTCTCATCCTTAATAAACCAAATTATGCATTTGATTAACACACAAATCTAAAGTCTATTGGTTTTGATGCACCTATGCTTTGCTTGCCATAGAAACCATGTCAATTCTCAAAATTCTTCCATCTCCTATCTTATTTTGCCTTATCAATTGGCACTTATCTTGTCCAATTTGGAATGGGATACCAAAATTTGGTAATTCCCTTCTTGTAATTTTGATGTAAGCATGAATTCTATCAAAGTCAACTTGGAGATTATGTGGAGAG
Organism: Torreya grandis; assembly: GCA_037957365.1. NCBI lineage: Eukaryota > Viridiplantae > Streptophyta > Pinopsida > Cupressales > Taxaceae > Torreya > Torreya grandis. The sequence continues at coordinate 1,616,382 of JARHVA010003008.1, forward strand.
AATGGTTCCTTTTTCTTCAACTCAAGAGTAAGCTGATTCCATCTATGCCCAAAAGATATGAATGTATCTTGTCCTATGGTAGTTATAAATATGAGGTAATATTTTTGTGTTTCTACTCATTTCCTTACAAACTAGGAAGCTACTTCCTTTCATTTCATTAAATAAACCCATTCTCATACTATTACTTTAGGCTCAATAGACTCTCCTCTTATCATTAAAGCAATTTATTTTTCTTTTTCCTTGTAATCTGCTAATTCTTAACCTGTGTTATTCTCATGCACTAGAAATGAAGAAAATTCCTTGAGTAAGACATATCCTAAATGAAAATTGGGGTTCTATTTTACATTATGAGGTATAACATAATTATGTCGATAAAATTCATAATTGAGCCTATTCTTTAGGGGTGACATTTGTAAACATAGTAAGGATTGAGGATCTATTACCAATCATGGAAGATCACAATATACTCTCAAAAATTAAATTTTACACCATTATTCTTCAAAGTAAATAAATTAAACCTAGGCAGGTGGCTTACATCTCAATAACAAATTTATCAATCAAGCTAACTCTTCAAATTTTGATTTCAGTTTCATGAATTACTCTGAATATTTATTAGCTTTCATTTTCAATTCTATGTTCACTTTTTTTAACTAAACATAGTGTCTAAACCAACTAAATTATGTACTTTGGAATAATTCATCTCCTTATAGATACATTTCAAAGAAAATAAATGATGAATTAGGTTTTTTTGTCTATGTAGAAGTGGCTATAATATATTCATGAATAAAAAGAATAACAAGCTATTATTAGGTTATTAGTTGTGTTGTGGCTATAGGATGAGACTCAGTTGATACAACTGGGTCTTGCATTTGTGAGTCAACTTGTGCCAATGTATATAATTTGTTTACCTTATTTAAACATCCACACTTTCCATCTTAGTATTTAAATTTACCTAAGTGATTTCTCTCAGGTCTAAAATTCTCCTTGTGCTATATGACTCCCATATCCCTTGTCTTTAGGTTATTCATGCATTTTTTCATCCTTTTCCACTGACTATTATTTATCACTTTCTTCAATTGATTGTTATTCCATGCTTCCTTTAGTTTAAGGCTCAAATCCAAAAGAAGAGCCTTCCTCATAACTGTTACTAACCTTAAAAACATGAGTTTATTCAATTTATTTTTTAGATGATTCCTCAATGATATGGATTATAATAGAGAAAAGGAGATATGACTTTTATATAGTTTAACCCTTAGTCTATGTGACAACCTCCTATAAATTTGAGTAATTTTGAGCTTCTTAGATGGTTTAGGGTTTGGATAGACTTATTCTTCTTTAGATGAAAAATTATAAATAATGAATCTTCTCTTCTTTATTACCCTTATTTCTCTTACTACCTTAGCTATAAGCTCATCTACTATAGAAGGCTCAATTGCTACAAGAGGTTAAATTTATTTATTTTCTACATATTCCTCTTCAACTTTATCTTATTCTTAAACTTCTTCCTCATTTTGCTCTACTTCCTCTTCAACTTCCTCTTCTTATTGCTCTACTTATTATTCATTACTTTCTTCCATCTCCTTTTCAACATTTTCTTCCTCATCATGTTCTTCCACAAATGGAAAGTACATGAATTCCTCCCAAGTCACATTGGGTCTTTATTTTCTTAGGATGTCTCAAAATATGAGTTGTATTAGTTAATGGTGGGACATAGTTATAGGGTTTCCTTTTTGATATTCCATTTCCATTTTCATCAATAGGTTTAACAAGAAATTTGGCACATTTATTCTAATGTTATGACACAAGTGATTGAGAAACTTAAAATGTATTCCATATAATAAATAATAACTCCCTTCACAAGTGAAATAATTTAGAATAAAAACAACATATCTTTCCCATACTTGTGGTAGAGATAGACATTTGGTACCCTGTTTAGAGAAGCTTAATGACTAATGGCCTTTAATGAAGGTTGGAATTTATATAATGGTATCAAAATTTTCATTCCATATATCTCCTACTTTGGGTAAGGCAATAATTCTGTGAAGAGATATTTTGGTTACCTTTAGTGGCAACCCCCTGATAGTGGATATATCATTATCAAATGAATTGGAAAATTCCTCTATTATTTCTTGATCAAACATTATTAGCTTTTAAAAATAGGTTAAGCATCCTATATTCCTAAAAAGGATGGTGATGTATTATTGCTCCAACAATGGTGTCAAGTTAGTAATATCTATTCTAACACAATCTCCTCCCATGGTGGTTTGACTCAGCTAGCAGAATGGTCAACATATTTTTATTATTGATTTTATAGAATAGGAATGATTTTATCTTTGTTAATTGTTAATCCTTGTTATTTACTTTTAAATACTATAGCAATTATTATCATGCATCATCTCAAGGCATGTAGCTATCATGCCATTAATGGAAAACCCTCCCAACTATCATGTCACTTGGCCTCGAGTAGAGTATAATTTAATGGTATATGAGGAAACACAGGGAATAAGATGATGGGGATATGGAATTGGTAATGGGATGGGAAAAAGGCCTTGATGTGACAATTATATAGAAATTACCATAGGTTATTCCCATAACAATTATGAAAAAAATATTCCAACATGATGTTCATATTAACCATAATTAAAAAGAATTAATTAATAATTTAACTCGATAAAAAGTGAATAATTACCTTAATTAGATGGGTTACCTCATCATATAGATTTGTGAATATGTCAAAGTAATGAAGAGTAGTGGGATGATGTGGATTAGGATGTTGATATCATGATGGAGGCATGTGGATGTGACATGGAGGCTAATATATGTGTCCTTGATGGATATAGATGAGGTGGTTGCTATTGGAGTAGATGGTGGTGACTTATAGACTAAAGGAGATGTCTATTTATACCAATTATGGATAAATACAAATTATTCATGGGGTCTAAAGATGCCCTTTTTATTTAATAAGGGTGAATAGATTGATAATTTAACTACTATCTATTTGCCTCATAAATCATCCTTTCAAATATATAGAATGTAACTTGTTATCAACCAAATTTACACCCTAAGGAGGGATAATCCAGCCTTAAATTTTTAATAACATTGAAACACCTCATATGTTGTGGGTGATAATTCTTAGAGGTTAGTCTCTAGATTAAAGGCTGTGCTCCCTTAGATAACACCTAAAACTAATCACTAATATAATTGCCTTAAAGGAAAAGAGATAGAATGAGATTAAACACTAATCTAATATAGGTTATTCACAAATATGAATTCTAAAATCCTATTTGAACCTAAAATATGAAAGATAGTTTGTAAAATTGATCTCAAAACCCAAGATTCTCCTAACAAAAGTGTTTCAACATGAAGGTAGAATGTAATGCATTTCTCAAGGTGGATGAATAATAGGTATTATCATATAAATTATTAGTCTTATTTACACTTAAAGAAACACAAAAAAACCATTTAAACATCAAGATACCTATTAGAAGGTAGATTACTTACATAATGCATGAAAGAGTGAGATGGATACAAGGAGAGATAATTGTCACTTACCATCTAAAATAGACTACTTGACACACTTATGAAAGAATTTGAGAAACCAAATCAGATTTAAATATTTATTTAAATTTAAAATAAGTATTCAATTTATTATGGATTCTCTATACCAAATGTGGATGCATTACAATGACAAAAGAGGTAGCTTATATAGAGAAATGAGGAAGAGAAAGTGAGGGGCATAGAAGAGGGAGATTTATAAGTTTCCACATGAGTTACAAACAAGAATGGGGGGTTATGAAATATATAAAAATTTCCTTAAATATATGTATCTCCTTTGAATATTCTTCATCATGCAAGTGGTGTAGGTGTTTCAATCTTAGTTTGACACCTTGTATTACTCCTTAAAATTGCCCTTATTTCCATAAGAAGAGTGACAAATGGGATTTTTCATCATCATATCACCATGAATAAATTAATACCTTCTCATTTTACACATTTTATATATTTATAAACTTCCTTTCTCTAAAATTTTCATGGAAATCATCATCTATCTCCTTAGGTGTCTTGAAAACCCTTCATTTACCATGCTTAGCATTTTCCAAGTGGCTCAAAACTTGAATTATACTTAATCAAGGAAATATAATTCCATGAAAAGAATCCAAATACCTTATTATACTTTAATTAATTAATTTTGGTTCATATAGCAACTCTTAGGACTCCATCTTTTACCTTTTGCTCTCTTTAGGCCTCTTTTCCTTGTAGGACTATAATCATGTAAACCTCCTTATGTAGGACATAGTATGGATGATACTAGGAAATTGAAGACATATTTGAGGACCCAATATGTATTTAAAACTTATTAACAATTTTAAAATATTGAGAGTGAGTGGAAGTCTCCTTTTTTTGCATTCTCTCTCCTCAATTAGGCCTCCTTACTTAAAAGGCTAAGTTTCTACTCCATATCTCTCCCACACATGTGAAACAAAAAAAAAGTGTGTGATTAAATTTATATATATTTTAACAAACCTCCATGCCAAATTTTAAGTCTTGAGACCCTATGGAAGTGTGATAACCATGACATGGTGTCAAAATTTAGTCTCTTTTTAACCCTATTTAAGATCACCTTGAAAAACTAGATTTTTTGAGCATATCCAAATTCTTTTGTACATATTTTTTGGTATTATGAAGGTATAAAACATCCAAATGAAATATTATAATAGTTTTAAAGTGATCCATTTCTAAAAACCATATAAAACACCTAAAATCCTTATAAAATAAGGCATTAAATGTAGTCTATATAGTTGTAAGTACATACAAAGTACATGGTGAGAATATAATGAGAGTATATAATGTTTTTGGGTGGTTATAGGATAAAAAAAGGTCATATAATTCAATTTTTATTTCAATATCTCAAATTGAGTTTTTATTAGGGTTTTAGGAGGGTTTAAACTAATTTTGGTTCTTAACAATTATTCATAAACCCTAGGCCCTTAATCCTTAAACCAATTCCAATATTTTCAAGTGTATTATCCAAATAAACTTCACCCAATATAAAATTATCACAAACATCATATATGTATATATACAAGTGCAAGAATTTGGATTTTAAGTTGCAAATAGGCTATTACAGAGGGGTCTGAGTTCTTAGGATTTGCTCATGCATGTCAAGGGTCTAATCCAAAAAATGATGCTATAAGTTTGAATTATGGGGAAATAATTACCATATATAAAAATAATTTTTTCTCATGCATAACTTCAAGGTCATAATAGGTGAGGGAAGACTGGTCTTGAGTTGTAGTTTTACATGAAAGGAGTGTAGAGAGGTCTTAAAGGCCAAATTGACACTTTTATTACATTCTCTTGTTTATGGATGGTATTATATGGTATGTGATATATTAATTAAATTATAAAAGTCATCATACTTCCATTTTACCCTAAAAAATACACCCTTTCCATGTCTATTCATATGGTCTACCTGTGTAGTGTTAGGATTTTAGGCTTATCAAGCCTAGACATGGATTATCATCAGTTCCATCCTTTATTATTGGGTATGAGGATCCAAATTATATCCAAATATCACTATGAAACCATTTAAAAATGATTTACCTTTCCTTAGACCTCCTCTCTTCACTCTAAATAAGTAACTTTAAACAAATAATGTAGGTAGGCCTATAGCTTTTATTAACCGTGTATGGAGGGTTAAAGTGATTCTTTTAGATAGTCACTTTCTTCTCTGACTTTATTTATGATTTATTTGACTTAAAATAAACTCATAAACTATCTATATATCTGATCTAAACTAAAATACTCTTTAGGTACACTCTACCTATTCTTCAAAACTTGAAACCAACATGCATTGCCTAGACCAACCTATATGTGGTCATGAAGGTTGATTATGTTATTGGGGTTTCAATATTAATAATTGGGAATTAAAAAGTATTTTCCACTAAACTAAGAACTAGATATATTATTTGGAAACTCTATCACATTTACAATGATCTTGTACCTTCAAAATTACCATTCATGTGTTTCAATCTCATCTACGAGATGGCTGTAGGTGACTATTAGGAAAGAGTTTTAAATTTGAGTCTTAAAATTAGATTTCTCAACTCCATAATTGACACCTTGAAATTAATAAAACTTAATGGAAGTTACCACTCATTAATGTAAAATTTTCATTTACCTTTTCGTAGCATTTACAACTTATGACTTCTTACCTTCATACACAAGCATGTGTATGAGTACTTAAGCTTGTAAACTCAATAAATAACTATGACATTAATTATTTCATTCTATTTTGGATCTAAACTAAATGAGGTATATTCAAGGGTTTGTGAATTTTCATATACCTGATTTGAGTCATGTTTTCATACCAATCTTCTCCATATGACTATTGGATTATATTCAAAATGAGTACCTATAGGTTTAGACCTATAGGTTTGCCTTTTGCTTAGGTGACTAGTGAAGATAGAATCTTAAGTATTAAGACTTTTAAATTGGATTAAATCATTTCAAATTCTTAATATATGCTTCAACAACTTGTAGGTCTCCTACTTAGTGTGATCATAGGAATCCAAGAAGGGAGGTTAGTAGAGTGTTAGAACAAGTTAATAAAAATCAATAAAAACACACTAAAACTAACACTTACAAGACTCAAACTTAGGGGTGATCTTGATGAATAAAATAAAATTCAAAATACAACTAAAATTCAAAATACAAATAATCTCTTACCTTCTTTGAATGCTCCAAATGATTCATTGTGTGGCTTGCTCAGTTTGTGATCAAAGAATATTTAACAATGGAGTTTGTGTAGCTCCCTTTCTCCTTGGTACCATTGTATCTTGCACTGGATTAATGTTGTCTAGATCAATATTTTGGAATTATAACATTATTTATATGAATCTCATGCAACAAAACTTGCATTATAACTCTATAATTTCCAATCTCAGAATTCAATAGGTAAGTGCTTATATTTATAGGTTTAAGAACTAACCCCAACCCAAGGTGAGTCAAGGTGTAGTTTAAACATGGAATGGGTTTAAACCTAACCTAAGTGATTCAACATAACCCCAATAGAGTTAAAAGGTGTCAATTACTCATGATTTTTAATTAATAGGCATGGGTCTCTAAAAATATATATTTTGAGATATTTTCCAAAGGCTTGACAACTTGAAAAAGTAATCATGAAAAGTAAGGATATTTCATACTTTTGAAATTAATTTTTTAGTAATTCATTAATTACAAATGGATAATTAAACTAGGTATTTAATTTGGTTTATATTTTTAATTAATTATGATTAGCCATTTATCTCTTTCAAGATTTGATTTTATGTGTGCAAGTACCCCACTTAATAGGTCCATAGGCCAAATTGACTGTTATGATGTCATAGGGTGATTAGGTATAAATTCTTGAGAGGTTATAGTTGTATATAGTAGGATACCCCAATTATGGATACCTCAATGTGATTATGAACTTTTATGAATGATGCATAAGCAAATTTGAGATGTTTAATGATTCTTAAGCTTAATTTGTAATGGTTGGTGGGAATTGGTCTAAAGTCTGGTCGAAGGCTATTGGTGGCTATTTTTAGGTGTCTATAGTTTTCCCTTATTTGGGAAGGCATTATAAGCTATACGAATAGTAATATATTTTCAAAGAATGAAAAGGTCCCGTATGCTTACAATTTCAAAAATAAAGGATAAACTATATGTACCCCCTCGAGGGAGCAGTTGGCAAAGGGGTCATCAATCAGTGCCTTAAAAGGAAGAAATGATGTGATAAAAAGATGAAATAGGGTGGAAGAGATTTATTTTCCCATAATTAGTTATAATCAGTGGCATATGAAGTACCCCAGTTAGGGTAGACAAACATGATGATTTTCCCACAAGCAGTTATAATCATCAGCATGGGTGGGCTAAAAGAAGGTAATGATTTTCCTAAAGGCAGTTAGAATCATTGAAAAATGCTTAGGGTAACAATATAATGATTTTCCCAAAGGTGGTTATAATCATCAAAAGAGAAAATAATGATTTGTCCATAGGTAGTTATAATCATTAGTAGGATAAAAACATGCCCTAGTTGGGTGGGTAGAGATAATGATTTGCCTAAAGGTGGTTATAAGCATTATCATAATTAAAACATGCCCTAGATGGGAAAAAAAAAAATAATGATTTTCCCAAAGGCAATTATAATCATCAACCCTCAAATGGATGGAAACATAATGATTTTCCCAAATCTAGTTAGAATCATTGGCAATGCAAGTGGGATGGTATACAATGATTTGCCTAAAGGAAGTTATAATTATTATACCTTGATTATGGAAAACATGATATGGAATATGATGGAGAATTGGTACAGAGGAGAAAGATGAATTTGGGGAACTTGTGGGTATAGAGATACTTGTCTAAACTGGCAAGGAGGAAAAAATTCTTTTATGATTTAATTTATCTATATGTGGAATATTATTTGGATTAGATCAAGAATATTGTTAGTGCTAAGGAGATATATCATTGCTTCATTTTTATGTAGACTCCTAGATATGATTTTTGATGTAGCATGTGATGGTAAGAATCATGATAAAACACCATGATAACTTAGATGAAACATACATAAGGACTGACACACCTTATAATACTCAATTGAAAATAATTCACCCATAATAAAAACCATGACGACAATGTTGACATATGAATATGGATAGATTCAAGAATAATGCACAAGGATTCACCCAATGAACACACATAGACTGAATCAAGGTATAACAAGAAAAGAAATAAATAGGCAAATAATAAAACAAATAGAAAGACAAACAATAAACAAATAACAAACAACCAAAAAAAAAAATGGTTAATCAAAATGTTAGCATAAATAAAAAACACACAAGCCAACAAACATTACTCTTAGAAGATAGGAGACAACATTAAAAACAAACAAAATAAGGGAATAGAATAAAAGGAAGGGGGTGGCCGAGCTAACTTTAGATACACTTAGAAAGTGGACATTGCCTATATAGTTCCATGGACATGATATCCAATAAATCATTAGGACAAATGTAGTTCACCCAGGAAATAAGATGGAAGAAAATATGATGAGAAGAACAACATGATTGTGTTATATAAGAACATGGGAATGGGCTCATAAAATGGTGAGAGTGTGGGAATGAGGCCAATAAGGATGGGGAAACTAAATGACAAGTGGTTTCTTGTGAAGTAGCTAGGGATCCCATAATCCTTAAGGCAAAATAAGTGGTCAATGTTTATGATTTTATATATTTATTTTATAATATTTTTGGAATTTTAAAAGCATCTCAAGTTGATGGAGAATGATGAGATACTAAATATTCAAAGCTCATAAAATGGTGAGAGCATTTAAACTTAAGAATTGATCATAAATTGGTGAGAGTGTGGAAAATGGTGACTAAGTTGACCTTAACATGATTCAAGCACTACCTACATAGTCCCAGGATGGGACATAAAGTTATTGTAGTTTTGCCTTACAGTGGAGGAATCTGACTAGTGTAGCAGTCAATTCAAACAAAACATGCAAAGTAGGCAAATGGCATATTACATCATAAACATGGCAAGGTGGTACTTAAAGGCATGAAAAACAAGTGTTTCCCCTAATTAGCCCATAGGTAGGTATAATTAGGAAACAAAAACATAGGTCAATGATAATAATTTTCCCATAGGTGGTTATAATTAGTAACATGATGGTGAGACACTGATTTACCCAAACATAGTTATAATCAGGCCCATGTGGTATATAATAGAATAAGAAATAAAGGATGTAACTACTAAAAGACTATCATATGGTTTAAAAATATGGCCTCTATTTGGACTACTAAAATAACTACTGAAATTAGATCTAAATGTTTGTGCTAAAACTGGTTGTGGAACCTATGAGACAAAACCAAGGTTAAAGGGTTGGGTAGGGAGGGTGAAAATAACCTAGTTGATAGGAAAGGTATAGTAGAATGGTATGGTATAAGGAATACAGTTGATATTATGGTACAAAAAAATGGGTCTCATAGACAATACACCAGGCCTCTCAAGTGAAGTAATGCTTGAGGTGTATAATGTTCATTAGCTCATCAAGTTCATCCCCATCTTCTGTAGTGATCTTATATTCTCTAGCACCATAGTTTGAAACAATGATCAAAGAGCGTATCTAGTTGGGTTTGAATTTTCCTTTGTGTTTCTTCTCAGCCATGGTCTTTTATTGGTTTTATTTAAGGACAAGATCACCAATCTCAAATTATCTATGTTTGATGCATTGATTATAATGGACATAGAGTCAGTTCGAGTATGATTGAATATTTTTAACTGAGGCCTTATGTTTCTCATCAAGTAATTCTATATCTTATAAGATATCTACTCGATAGTCTTAATCATCAAGAACATTCTTCAAAGATATACATAATTAAGGTAACTCAACCTCAATGGAAAGAATGGCCTTAATGCCATAAATAAGTGAATATGGAGTGGCTCCTATTGGAGTATGGTGATTAGTATGGTAGGCCTAGAGGGCATGGAATATTTGAAGGTGCCAATTATGACAAGCATCATTGAAAATATTTTTAAGGATGTTGACAATGGTTTTGTTATATTTTTTAGCTTGGTTGTTACCTTGTGGGTAATATGTCATGGAAAAATGTTAAGTAATTTTGTACTCAACTCATAATGATTTGACATCCTTCTTTTTGAATGTTCTACCATTATCATATATAATGTTAGAAGGAATACCATAGTGACAAATGAGATGGTTAAAGATGAATTTGGAAATTTGATTTCTAATCATGTAAGTGAGGGGTATATCTTCAACCAACTTAGTGAAATACTTGGTGGTGGTAAGGATAATTTTGTGGCTATCAGATGAGGTGGGGTTTATCTTCCCAATGAGATCAAGGCCCCATGTATAAAATGGCCATGGTTTAAGAATTGGTTTTAGAGTTTTAGCCAGGGTATGAATCATATTAGCATGCCTTTGGAATTTATCACACTTTTTAACATATGCAAATGCATCTACATCCATCACTAGCCAATAGTACTCGATACATAGGAGTTTTTTGGATAAGACAACCCCAATTGTGTGGGATCCACATAATCCTTCATTAACTTCCTATAACATTAATGTATATTCTACCAAATTTAAATAATGAATTAGAGTTCCATCAAAACTATGGTGGTAAAGGGTTGGTTCGAGTAAGGTATAATGTGCAACATGGTTGATAAAGGCCTTAGATTATTTGTGGGATAGGTTTGGAGGAATTATTAGGTCATGGAGATAGGTTTAAAGGTCTAAATACTAGATAGAGCTAGGACCAACAATATCATATATCATTACGATGATTAAAGGTTCATGAATTAATGCTAATATATTTTCAATGAAGAATTGGTATTCTTTTTTCATATTTGTATGTTGAATCAAAGATCCAATGGTGGCCATGGCATCGACTGTTCTATTACTTACTCTTGGTATATGTTCAAATTTTACATTGGTAATATATTATTTGAGAGTATTGACCATGGCCTTGTATAGTACCAACGTATCATCCTTGGTCTAAAAATGGTTTGTAACCTAATTGATGATTAATTATGAATCACCATAAACATTTAGATGTTGAATGTTCGATTGTACTACCTATCAAATCCCTATAATGAGTGATACATATTTGACCATGTTGTTGGTATAAGGAAAATTTATCTTGAGTGACTTAGGGATTAAATACCTTCATGGAGTGATGAACAAAAGGCCTACCCCTAATCCATGTGCTATGAATGATCCATCAAAATATAGATTCTAGTATTACTCAGGATGTGTTTCAATGATAGTCATAATGGTCTCATCTAGGAATTGGAATGTTAGAGGCTATATATTTGTAAGGGGTGCTTCAACAAACTGATCTATGAGAACTTATCCCTTTATGGATTTTTGGTTGCCATATTCTATCTCAAATTTGCTCAGAAACATGATCTATTTGGCTATGCAACCTTGTAAAGCTATTTTAAATAGTAGATAATTAAGCAAATCTACTTTTGAAATAACCATGCTCATGTTGTTTAACTTGTAATGTCATAGTTTTTGAGCTACAAAGACCATAGCTAAATAAGCTTTTTCAATGGGCATATAATTGTGCTCATAGGTGACTAGTGGACAACTTAGATAGTACACAACATGTTCTTTTCCATTATCATCATGTTGAGCTAGAAGTGCCTCCAAGGTTTTGTCTGTGGCTGAAAGGTATAGTAGGAATGAATTTCCTAGCATTGGAGGCAACAAAATAGGTCGATTTTTTAGATAGTCCTTCAAATGCTAAAAATATTTCTAGCATTCCTCATCCTAATGAAATGTTATACCTATCTTCAATAGATGGGTAAAAGGATGGCATTTGTCTACCAACTGAGAGATGATACATTTGATAGATTATGTCTTGCCCTAAAAACTATGGAGCTACTTTAAATTGGTCAGTGGTAACATCTCTATTATGGCATACTTTAGCTGGATTAAATTCAATGCCTTGGTAAGACACAATGAAGCTAGGAAATTTAGCTAAAATAAATCTAAAAACACACTTATTAGGATTGAGATTGAATTTGTATTCATGCAATCATTCAAATATCATCCTTAGTGCTATTAGATGATTGGCTTTAGTTTTTGATTTACTGAGGATTTCATCGACGTAGTCTTCCATAATATCATGCATCATATCATGAAATATGATGGTCATGGATCTTTGGTAGGTGGAACCTACTTTTTTAATACCAAATGGCATAACTTGATAATAGAATTTTCCCCATGGTATTGTGAATGCTATTTTATGTTGGTCTTCTAGTGCAATCTAGATCTAGTTGTACCCTAAAAATTTGTCCATCAGTGAAAGAATTTCATAACCCACTATGGAGTTGACTATCATGTCAATGTTTGTTATAGGAAAGTCATCCTTGGGGCATGCTTTATTCATGTCTCTAAAATTAGTGCATATTTTAGTTCCTGTTATGTTCTTGTTGAATGGTACAACATTTAAGATCCACTTTGATTAGTTGATCAATTGAATACATCCTACTTCCAAGAGTTTTATAACTCTTTATTTACTAATACAATAACGTGAGGATGTATTTTTCATAATTTTTAATTTACAAGTTTATAAATAGGATGTACCACAAGGTGGTGTACAACCAAGGTGGGGTCCAAACTTGGCATGTCAGAGTAGGCCCATACAAATATTTAAATAAACTCCATCAACAAGGTGGTAAAGACTTCACATTCCTCCTTTGTGAGGGATTCACCTAATTTGATCCATTTTAGGTCACTAGAGTCTTGATGTTAACTTCTACAGTATCATCTTCCACAAGAAGAGTTGAGCCATCTTACAAAATTGTTGACAAAGATTTAAACTAGCCTACAACATCAGAGTCCTCTATTAGGACTAGATCTTCAAGTTCTCCTAGGTATAACAAATCAAAATCCCCTAAGGGTATGGATGGACATGTGACAAAAACTATCAAAAACTCTTGGATGATTTAATAAAAAGATTGCTATTCTTCAAAACTAAACTTAGACCCATAGGCAAGTTCATCAGTTGCGGTATCCTAAGCTATGTTGGAGGAAGGTGGAACACACCCATCTAATGGTGCTTGAAACATGTTTTCACCACTAGATTGGCCTTTCTCTTTATTTTTACCTTGGTATAAAATCACATCATAGAGGTTTTCACTTTGGGACCTTAATGCTTTATTTAATCATTTTTGGCTAAGGGTGTTCACCTGTTCTCCAAAATAGGCTGCATGATTCAACTTGATTGTGAACCCTTGTTTGTGGTCTCCTAATAAAACATTGTCCCTAAGGTATAAAATATCATAAAAGGCCTCATCATTCTAAAACTTATTGATTGGCACTATTGATTCTTTTTGATCTCACTTTATCAGTTGAGGATAATATAAAGGAAGTGAAGTATGGTGAATAACTAGTCAAAGGGTATAGATGGTATTGGTATTAAACAAATTAGTATCAACTAGGTCATTGAAATGGCTATGATCAGACTCTACTTCACTATAGGAATTATTATCACTATTCATTAGCATTGGAACATGAATAAGGTACATGGGGTTACCCCCAAGCAGTTTAAATCCAAGACCATATGTTCCTTTATAATAAGTGGTAGAAATTGGCTCAAGTAGACCTTATTGATTTAGTCTAAGGCCTCCTCTTTCATAGGCATGTTTCTCCATGTTTTTGTTTGAAATTAGATACTTTTCATTTAGGTAATAACTTGCCAAGTTATCATTATACAACCAAGATTCATCATCTACAAGTGGGTCCTATTCTTGGCTAGTGGTTGGTATGAAAATGATAGGAATTGGACTATGCAGTTGGCCTTTACCCTTTTTTTGCCACTCCATGCAAGGTGGTTTGACTTTAGGTCTTCCATAGGACTTGGGGTTCTATGGAAGCTTATCAATATGGAATGTATTATGGGTCAAATATTCTCCTAGGCCATTACTTGATACAGTATAATGATTAGACATTTTAGGAGGTGGCATGTGGGAAAGTGAATTAAGGGTATGTGGATCAATACAATTGGATTCTACTGAATCAACAAGTATTTATTTTCCCTTATCCTTATTAAGAATTGGATTTAAGACAAAATGGTAGTTATAGATTTGGTATTTGACCTCTAAATGCTTACAATGTTCATATGGTTACAAATCTTCATGGATAGTAACCTCCATACCTGAATGGGAGAACTTGATACACTAGTGCAATGTTGAAGGGATTGGATGAATCTCATGTATCCAAGGTCTACCCAAAATCATATTATATGATAGATCAAGGTCTAACACATGGCATAGTGTATCATGGGTCAAAGTCCCAATGACAACTAGTACGCTGATGGTGCCTTGTGATTCTCATTCTTAATTATCATAGGCCTTGATTGTTGTCATTTTTGCTTAGAGATCAGTTATAGTGTACTTAAGAAGTTTGATGAGCTTTAGAGACATAATATTTAGACCTGATCTATTGTCTATTAGTATACATTTCACTTTATGCCACATTATGACAACTTTGATGTATAATGGATTATTATGCAATGGGCTAAGAGATGACATATCAGTTTAGTCAAAGGTTATTTATTGGCCTAGGGATAAATGTCCAACTAAAGCTTGAAATTTATCTAGAGATATGTCATTAGGAACTTTAGATTAGACAAGAAACTCTGTCAAGATATTCTTATGGATTGTGGATATATGCAACAAATCCAAAATGGAAATTTGTGCAGGCATCTTTTACAATTATTCCATAATATGAAACATCTTTTCTTGTACAATGGAAAATGTCTTATTACTAGCTAGAAAGGTAGGTTGGATGGGTGAAGTTGTAGATGGTTGCAGGCATGGTATGGTAATCTTCAACCATCGAGTTGTGATTGCACAATTAGGATTAGATGTAGGACCATTATTGTTAGCAAATGATGGTGGGGGGGCATATAAGATAAGTCTCAGTTGATGGTGAACTTGTGCATGGTCACAGGTCAAAGATGAGTTATCAATATGAGGTCTGAAAGTAGTAATCTTTGCTTGTTAGTATGCCTGTATGTAGTCCCAAGTCAAGGAAAGATATCCAACATGGGTTGGTTGATTGAAATTGATTAACAATGATCTTTTTTAGTTTATACTTATTTTTTATATTGATGGAAATGATGTAAATGTGATCTCCTACAATATGGCCTACAACCTTGTTGTAGTCATGTGTAATTGTATGGTAATTATATTAGTTATTGGCATCATTCTAGCATTAGTTCCATCTATTTAACTGATGTTGTTGGTTTTTCTATTGGTTTTGTTTATTTTGTCTCAGATATTGATACTATTGTTATTATTGTGTTGTCTATTGTTGCTATTGCTATTGGTTGTTATGTTGATAAAATGGGTTTTGATAAATACCAAGGTTTTGATTAGATGTGAAAGCTCTATTATCTAATGTTATCTCCCTATTTTCCAATATTATTTTCAATCAAATGTTTAATTTTCATACAATGCCATAAATTATGTCCATTAATCTGATGATACTGATAGAATTCATTTTGTCGATACCAATTGGGATAAGGAATGTCCTCAAGATAGTGTTTTGGAATAGGCCAACTAATAAAATTAGTAGTGGAAATATTATGAAACAAAGATTTAATGGGTTATCTAAGGTCACTAAAAATTCAATGCATAGGCACATTTCCCCTTAGAGGAGGGGTTCACAAAGGCAAAGGTTGATGCATTTTTTGTATTGGTCTAGGTTATTGTGCTTACTGTATTTGCTGAAAGGGTTATTGGTTAGGAGTAATTTGTATATGCAACATAGGCTAAATAGATGGTGTTTGCACCATTTGGACATATTGTGACTTGATTAATCCATTACTATTAACATTATTGTTGTGATTGAAATGATTGGTTTATCATAATTATTAGCCTAGGTTGGTTGTGATGCTTTTACTTGGATTTAATTCTAGATTTGGCCATTATTTTGGTTTTGATTTGACAAGGTAAGTTTAATGATCCATTTTTAATAAGGGATCTTTCAATAAATAAAATTTTATCAATGATTTCTTTAAAATTATGTGCACACTACAACTCCAAATGGTAAGATATCTCACTATGTAAATTGTTGGTAAACATAATGGCTAGTTGCTTGTTTGGTAGACTATGGGTGAATTAGTTGGCAAGGGTTCTCCATGATTGTAGATAACTTTCAAAGCTTTCATTGGCCTTTTGTTTGGCTTGTGTCAAATATACCGATGAAATATCATGCTTGAGATTGTAGAAGTGTTGCACAAACTTATCTAAAAGGTCATCAAAATTAGAAACTAAATTCTTAGGTAGTTTTAGAAACCATTCCAAAGCTTGTCCTAATAGAATCTTTAGAAATAAAAATATGAGGTATATATCATTGTAGGCCACTGGTTGACAAGTAACAAAGAATTTGGTTAAGTGGGACTTAGGGTCACCTTTCCCCTTGTATTTATTGAATTTTGGTGGTTTGTACCCTAGAGGAAATGGTATTTTCAAATATTCCATGTTGAATGATTAATAACACATGCCATCTAACTTAAACTTCTTGGTTTGCTTTCTAGATTAAATGAGGGCAATTACATCCTTCATTTATTGTAGTTTTTGTGCAAGGAAACTAGAGGTAACATTGGTCTAAGGTGGAGGTTGGGTGGTCATAAGTGGATTACTTTGATCAGGGTATAATAGAGGCATGGTTTGCTATAGACTGTTGGTTTAGATAGGGAATTTATCAAGAATATGCATACATAGATTAGGATGCAATTATTGAAATTGAATGCATTACAATACAATATTTTGGTTAGGATTTGGTATATGGGCTTGGTTTTGGGGAAATTATGGCTGAGATGGAAGGATATGGCTAGAGGTGATGTACTATGATTGTTGAGGTTGATTAAGGACTTATTGTCGACTAGTTAAACCTTGTTGATTAAGGGGAAATTGTGAACCAAGGCCCTATCATTGAATTTATGGCATGTTAGGAACAAAAGGAAATTATTGCCTAATTAGTACTTGTGGAATGTTAAAGCCTCTTGGTTGTGCTAATCCTTATTGGGAAGTATATGCATGTTTAAGGTTAGAAATTCATCACTAACCAATAATCATACATTGTTGATTAGACATAGTTTATGATTATAATGGTATATTGGTCTGAGATTGAAGAGGTATATTTGTTACTACCTGGTGAGGTGGAATATTGGTTTCCCCCTACTGAAGTGGAATAATGTTTTGCCTATGTTACATGGGTATGTTGGATTTTTATTATAGTTTTAGAATATTATTCATGACATGTTGTGGTGGAGTAATATTCATCATGTTTTGTCGAGGCATGACACTAGTTGTTGCTTGACTACTTAATAATTATGATTATATACTTGAAAAAATAATTGGTTGAGGATTAAAAGTAGTTTTTTGAGGTTGGGAGGTAGAATTTCTTACCCCATAAATTTGTGAACCACTTTTAGTATTAAATAAAGGCACATTTTGTTGTGGACTAGTTGTTTGTGCATTTACACCACTTTGGTCTAGATTGGATGATACTTGTATATTGTCCACTATGTTTGGCTCACTATTCTATATAGAATTAGAAAATACTTATTTGATAGCTAGGGTATTGAACATGTCTCCAATTGAATTGATTCATGTGAATGGGTTTATACCCTAATTATTTTGGCCTGTCAATTCAATTAATACTCTTGTTGAAGGAGCTAACTCAACAAGAGTAACATTTGACATGGTCATGTTATTAAGTTATGCACTAAGTTCAAATATGTCTAGTATGCTATCTGTGTCTTTATGAAATTATCCTCTATGAGGAATTTTCTTATGGAAAGCATATGAGGGTTCTGATATGGCATCAACACTATAGCCTAAGGATTTATAAAAGAATTTTGTTCAATGTTTTGATTATAAAACATGTTGTAAGGCACTATTACTAAACTTGGCAAAAAATTTTGCAGGAAGTTTGTAGGAAAATTAGCCCCTACCTTGATAGCTCTAATTAATACTTCAACCTTGTTTGTGAGAAAATGACAATCAAATAAATAAGGGTCATAGGCTGATGGCATCATAACATAGTATAATTACTATTAGACTTGTTTTGCAACCAAAGGTACACTAGATAAGTATTGTGCCATTTGCTCTTGGTCTTGCTCTAAGTATGGAGGCATGTTGACCAAATAATGGGCCAAAGGATCTTGTATTTATTTTCATATTTGATTTTTTTAATAAGGTGGACAAATATCCATCTAAAAAATGACATCATCTCTATAGGGTTCTTGAATAAAGTCTTCTTGTGTGACCACATTACTATACCTTGGATTATACATGATGCCACTACGAGTATAGTGAGATATGTTTAAATCAAAGGTGAATGTTTCAAAATAAAATGGAATAGAGTTATATAAAATCTAAAAAATAATGTTTAAAAAGACAAAAGGTTTAAACTTGGTCTAACTTGGTCAAAGGATGGACATGTATCTCGAAAAAGGGTTTACAACAAAACTTAGTATAGGACAATGTAACGTCAAATGTTTAATGCTAAATGTCTCACATAAAAAGGTCAAGTGGATGGGATAAAATCAAAATGCCCAAGTATAGGTTCAAAGTGTTCCAAATATGTATAATCTAGGAAAAATAAAGGTTGTTGGGTCTTTTGTCCAAATGTGGTGTCAAAATATAGGCTTATACAAAGGCATGATCTAAGATTTTTGGCTAAATGTAGCATCAAATGTTAGACTTAAAAAAAGGTGAGATATTTAATCTAATTTTTTTTAAACACTTCAACATAAACTAGGAATTTGATGTTAGACATAAAATTGGTCAATTTGGTGTGAGGCATGAAACAAAAGGCACTTGTAGATAAATTATTTTCTCCCAAATAAAGACACAAACTAATAGTCTTCAAATTTGGGTAAATAATTAACCTAAGCTAAGCAAACCAAAATATAAAGATCAGTGTCTAAGCCCAAATTACATAAGGCATAAACATAAATCAATCAATGTTTATATTCAAACTTGTCAAGGTTAATTAAAAACTTAATTTAGGAAAAATAGGATTATTTGATCAATAATATAGATAAAGGTGAATGACATAATGGTACTAGATAAAGACCCAAAATGCACACATGTATTGGTTTCAAATTAGAAAATTGGACAAAAGATAAGTATAGGAAATGAATCAAGTAGCATAACAACATTATTTATCTATAAAGATATGATAAATGGTTTTTTTCAAGACTCCAAGGCATAAAACTTGAAATGGATTAAGCAACGTAATGTTACCCATTTTAATCAAGTGATACACACAATGTTTCTGACAAAAAATTCAAGGCCAAGGTATGGTGTCAAATGGATAATATAACATCTCATAAAACAACATAATGATGTGTAAATAAGACTCATTTGACATGGGAAGACAAACAAACAAATTTAGACTTAAAAAAAAGCAATAAAGAATGAAATGACATAAACATCTAAATGTAACATCCTAGATCCTATAACTAACAAGGTTGCATTGTATCATTTAATTACATCTATATAAGTGATATTTGGAGGATTTTAACTGTTAATCCAAAAATAAAAGTTCATGAAGTATTAGGGTTTTTACTCCTCCTTCTCCCAAGAGATTGTATGATGATATGGAACTTTAGGCTGTTATTCTAAAAATTAATATTTTGATCATATAGATGATCCCAAGTGTGATTAACACTAGTTATGCCTCACATAAATTGAGTTCATACTAATTAAATTACTATTCTAGGGTATATTCCTTTGTATAGTGATTCCACCCATGTACTTCTTAGTGGAATCCCTTAGTTAACCAAACATGACTTAGGTTTTTATTATGATTGGAAAGGTTAGCCACTCAACCCCCTATCAATAACAATATACATGCCCTAATTTATATATCCCACCATGGAGTGGGGTTGAAATAATTATGGGAGATGAAATCCTAGGTTAAATCTTCCCTAAATAACTCATGAAGAGGTTATGAGCTCTTGCTCACAAATAAGTTGTATAAAATAAATAAATGACTAAGTGAAAAGACTTTAAAGGTTATGTTTAGATCAACCAAACCATATAGGTTTTGGGGAGAGCCTCAACAACATTATTTTCATGCCTTGGATAAAGACACAACTATAAGGAAGAAATGCTTTTGGTCACCTAAGCTACCTAAAGGGGATGGGGGTAGAGCATACATGCACCCTTCATTTGTGAAAAATGCATAAGTATAAAAGATATAGCATAAAACAAAACATTACAAGGAATTTGTGATTTTAAAATGAATATTTATTTTATGCACCAAATTGAGATGTTTTTGAATTTTTTGGCCCCTTGGGATTAGTTTTAAAATTTGAAAACTTTCATAAAACAAACTAACATAAACACCTAGATTCCTTTTAAGTACCAAATAAAAGTTTTAAATAATTAAACATGTTAAAATATGGATCTCTTCCATGTATGACCTATAATTTTTAGAGGTTTTCCTTCTTTGAAGCATATTTTCAAGTTAGAAAATAAAATTTGAAATGCAAGCTCTCAGGTTTCTCTATTTTTGTTACACAGAGATCGACATCAATTTATGCAGGGATCGATGTCAATCTATATAAATCAGAATCAATTGATAGGAATGAATGTTGATTCTTTATTGCCTATAGAAATAAATTAAAATAGAATATATTATCTCCCAAAAGGATGGTTATCAAGATGAGCATAAATTTTAGAAATAATACCAAATCTTGTAATAAAATGGTCAGTAAAATGAAAAATAGAAATAAAAAAATATAGAAATCTCAATGGAAACTTGAAAAACATGTTTCCACCATGCCTTGTCCTATATTCAAGGATCAACATTGATCCTGGGTAGATTGACATCGATTCTAGAAGGATCAACATTGATTCTTTGTGTAGAACTGAGTGTCACTAAAAAATAAAATACAGGAAAACAAAGTAAAAACTCAATTTTTAAAGATGATCAAGCATTCATTTAAAAAAATAAGAGCTAAATTTTGGTATCCTTGATATGTGATATGTTTTAGGTCCCACTGGGTATGCCATTTATGATCATAAGAATCTAATAAGGCAGGTTAGTAGAGTGTTAGAACAAGTAAACAAAACTCAATAAAAACACACTAACACTAACACTTACAAGCCTAGATCTTAGGGGTGAGCTTAATTAAAAAAAAAAATGAAAATACAACTAAAATGCAAAATAAAAATAATCTCTTACCTTCCTTGATGCTCCAAATAATTCATTATGTGGCTTGCTTGGTTTGTACTCAAAGAGTCTGATAAATGGTTTTGTGTAGCTCCCTCTCTCCTTGGTACCATTATGGATTGTGTTATCTTGATGTGGATTGACTCAATATTTTTTAATTATAACATTATTGATATGAATCTCATGCAAAAAAATCTACATTATAACTCTACAATTTTGAAGATTAGAATTTAGTAGGTAAGGGCTTGTATTTATAGGCTTCAAAACTAACCCCAACACAAGGTGAGTCAAGGTGTAGTTTAAATATGGAATGGGTTCAAACCTAACCTAAGTGAGTCATCATAATACCATTAGAGTTAAAATGTGTCAATTAATCATGATTTGTAATGAATAGACATGGGTCTCCAAAAAGAGATATTTTCCAAAGGCTTGATAAGTTTCAAAGGTAATCATGAAAAGCTAGGATATTTCACACTTTTGAATTAATTTTTAGTAATTCATTAATTGTAAATGGATAATTTAACTAGGAATTTAATTTGGTCTATAGTTTTAATTAATTTTGATTAGCCATTTAGCTCTTTTAATATTTGATTTTATGTGTGCAAGTGCCCCACTTAATAGGTCCATAGGTCAAATTGACTATTGTGATGTCACAGGGTGATTAGGGATAAATCCATGAGAGGTTATGGTTGCATACAGTAGGATACCCCAATTAGGGATGCCTCAACATGATTATGAGCTTTGAAAAATGATGCATAAGTAAATTTAGGATGTTTAATGATTCTTAGGATTAATTTGCAATGGTTGGTAGGAATTGGTTTGAATTCAAATTGAAAGCTATTGGTGGATAGTTTTAGGTGTCTATACTTAACATGATACAACCTCAAATTTTCCAATTTTATATGTATAGGTCTATATAATGTTATTTTATATACAAGGCTTATGCATAGAAATTAGAGCTCCTAAATTAATTCATGATTTTGATGATGCAATGGATTCTATCAAGGTCAAATGAATGTTTTATGAGTCTACACCACATATCTCTATTGATAAAGCATCTTAAACATGAAACTTAGGCCATGAATATTCACCTACAAGTTTGCAAACTTATGGGTGGATGAAACTTGTCAAAGACCTTATTAGAGAGTGTATTTGAGCCTCATGATCATTACATTGAGATTATAACATGTTCAATAGTTATTTCTCATGCTTTATCATTGATGTTCATTTTTAATTGATCCAAACTTGGCATTCAAACCTATAGGATTTTTTTTATAAACTATAACATGCTTCTAAGATTGTAAAACATGATATGTGTTGAAGGATCATCTACATGCAACTACTTCTCAAGGATAGGTAACATGAATAATGGAATATTTAGGAGTTTTTATGGATACCAAGGCACTTGGAGACTTCTAAAAGTGGTAATATTTCAAACTAGCCAAAACACTTGCAATAGGGACCCTACTTGAATGAACAAGACATAGTGACCTACTATCACTCTTAATTATTATTCATAAAGGAGAGGGGATAAATATACTAAATAATTACATAAAATATAATATTATTATGACCCCTGTCATTTCTTAAAAAATTAGCCTCCAACTTTATCTCTCCTAGCTATAATATACATTTTAATTTTGTCTTTCTAAGTTTGTGAAGGTAGTGATGGAGGAGAGAGAATGTAATTTTCATTTAAGAGACCTCAAAATTTATCTTAAGTTTTAATTTAACTTGTGGAATATGAAGAGATATTTTAAACCATTTTCACCTACAAGCAGATCTTTCAAGGTCATACAAGTGCCCATAAGTGCTTGTAAAGGAGTATTTTCCTTAATTTATGTGTTAAACTATAAGTTTTTTAGGATCTGGCCATTCTTTGACCCTTATCTAACATCATGTACTCTATGAAACTTCTTTAAAAGTTTTTCCTTGAGAGTGGTAAATATAATTCATCCAAATTAGCTTAAAAGGTGACTTAAATGACTTTGTGGTGCATAAGAACATAATAAGAGGTTAATACATGATAAGATGGCTTTCAAGACATAAAGACAACCTAATTAATGAATCAAACCAATTTTAAAACTTTGACCAAACTTGAGAACACCATGAATCATAAATGACCTTTAAGACTATACAAGTACATATGAGAGCAAACCTTACACAAAGCTAGTCAAGAACCAATATGACCACCTAGAGACCATTACAAGACCATTATAAGACCATTAAAATAATATAAAAGCTTGAATAACCCAATAAATTTTTTTCAACCTATATGGGTTTACCATTTTGACTTAGGGGTCAAAATTGGTTAACAAATTGATGATTCACAGATGTAGTATGCCTGTAATGCTGATATATCAGTGGCCTTATCCTCCCATTGGGAAATGTAGTGACTCTTATGCTATAAACTGAGACTAACATTCCTCTATAAAAATTAAACTCACACCAAACCACATAGGAAGAATAAAACACACTATGCCAAAGACATTTAGGGAAACACACAACAACAAACACATTCAAAATAACACACTTAACCTATTATGTACAACACCTCAAAACAAATTTGAGGTGGTGAAATAGTTCCTCTTAGTTCAATCAAGATAAAAAAATATTCTTAAAATCAAAGCTGATCCATGTGAACAAACCATCATATGATGAATGTTTGTCAATGAAAACTTTCTTATGAAGGTGATCAAATGACTTACCACTATTGAAACTTCTACTAGCTATAAGTGCATCAGTTGAGACTCCTTTGAATGATCTTTTTAGCTATTATTTAGGCTTGATTGACCTTGAAACCTACTTTGTCTCTTCTATGTTCACTTTATGCTTCATAATATACTCTTTAGGAATCTTAATACTCTTCCCAACTTCAATTCCATCTGAACTATGATGTGTTTAATATCTAGAATCATCAAGCTTGCCTTCTTACTTTTCAAACACATTTGCAAGTGACTCAAGACCAACTTGGTTTTTATTCAGTCTTCACTCTCACAAACTTCTTCTTTAACCTAATTATGTTCTTCAAAGGATTCCTTCTACTTGATAGGGATATTACACTCTTATTTTTGTTCATTATGTCCATCATTAACTTCATTATAAATCCCACTTCTCTTTTGAGGAATTGCAAACCCATTTACTTGTTCAAACTCTTCCATTATGTTATAGTACTATTTCCATAGATCATCATATCTTTATTGAATATCATACTCATGAATATATTATTTTTTGGTAGGTAGAATTGCATTTTATTCTTGACTATCATGCTCTAGTACACTTGGAACATGATCATCATCCATATGTAGAAAATAGTTACCCCATGCAACTTATTGAAAGTCATCATCAAAACTTACCTTAAGGAGCTCATCTCCTTATTCATGAATGATATATGTTCCCATACCTATATTTTTAATGATTTTGTATGGATCAAAACCATAATGGTAAAATCCTAACCCGTCAAGGTAGAGGTTAGCTATGTCATTGATTTAACCTTTTAGGATTTTACATTAGTAATTACCTATGTTTGGTTAAGGGGCTGAGATGTCTAAATCAATTAAATAAATTAAAATAATTAACCTACTAATTTTTAAATGAATTTAACCTTGATTGAATTTATAATTATATAAATAAATAAGGATAACTATAGACTTAGTTAAAAATAGACTATGACAGATGATCTGGGTTTTAAAATTAGAAATTTAAACAACTTTGAGGGTTATAAGTAGATTTTTGATATTCATCTATTCACAGGATAGTAGTGTCTAATTTGTAAAATAGTACCATATCTATGTAGTGTTAAAGATGTGGTGATAATGTCCTCTTTATAAGACTATTCTTATTTTTATGGAGCACCTATGCCTATGTCTATGTGTCATGTTCCTTTAAGACTAAAACTTGTAGCTGTATATTATACTTATAAAGCTTTATTTCATGTGCAAACCCTAATTCTCTTTGTAAGTGTGATATGATCAAGATTTTAGTGTGTTATTAAGATGTATTGGACATCCTCAACACCCCAATGTGTAGAGAGTTGCCTACATACCAATACTCTGAAGAAGGATTGAGTCTGATGTAGTTCTCCCACCTAGTGCTTGATGTAAGTGAAAGTGAATGCTAGAATGAGAGTGGCCTTGGATGCCTTGAATGTACTTGATGCTTTGAATTATTAAAAACTAAACTTATGGTTATTGTAGATGGTAGTATTTATAAATTAGGGTAGAATAGGGATAATGTACCTTGATTTTATTTAAGTATCTTATGTTTGAATAGCTTTTGCATCTATTTTCCATCTAGTGAATAGAGGTGGATTAGACTTGTATAAATAAGGTTGTGTTTATTTTGAAAGTAATAAAAAGAGATTAGGTTGATCTGAGGAGGGAAACACATTTGAAAAATTACTCATTGGGAAGAGTTAGGGATAAGGATAATAATGACTATTTAGGGACACTATCACCATGTATCTATAGTGTCCCAAATGTGGTGCTAATGTCCTTTTAGCAGATTTATGGAAAGGTTTGATTTGAATCCAAAGTAATAGTTCAAGGGCTGTCTTGACTAGATATAAGTGATCAAAGTCTGATGAATAGTTTTAAATGAAAGTTTAAGGCTCTAGAATAGGTCTATGGTAAGCCTAAGGATAAGGTGACTCAAGCGACATTGTTAGCATCCAATTACCACTTTTAGGTGATTACATTTACCCTCATTTTCACTAGTAATGCAATAAAGTGAAATGACTAGTATAAATGAAAAACCTAGACTTACCTTGGAAGTTAATCCCATATAACTAAGTTTGAATATGTGAATCTAGGTCTATGTATGTGAAACATGATCCAAAGTATTATCCTGTAATGAAATAAGCAAAAATTAGTCTGTACTAATGAGTTAATCAAAATTAAAAGATTATGATGAAATGAAATGAATAAAAAGAGAGGAAAGGAACAAACACACGTCAATGGGTATGTGAACCAATACATGAACATGGTGATAACCTACATATGTGAAAGTGCATAGTGATCATATCATTGAATAATTTGGATTAAAATAATGGCTTGGTCAATCCTCATATGGGTGCCTCAAGAAATCAATATAGTTTTGACTCCATCATTGCCCACCCCTACTTGGTGGATCCTAATCTCTATAAATAGCTTAGATAAAATTATGTGTGTGTCAAAACCTCTCATGTAGGTGGGTAAATAACTCAAGTAGGCCATGAATCCATCATTTATCCCTATGTGAAGTAGATGTATCTATAACTATACTACACAAAGTGATAAAAGTATCTAACTGAGTAATCTAATTATGTATTCAGCTCCACAACCATTCAAGTATATTAGGTGGCTCTAGGCCACTTGGGAATGCCAACAAATATGGATTAAGGCATGAATATAATGACAACTTATATTTTGATAACAAGTGTAAACTACATAGATAATCACATGGGGTTTGTAATCCCATCTGATCAACATGTTTGAATCTAGGTATATGAAAACTATGTGATTTACACATGCCCCCAATCTAGTATCTGATTATAGTGAATTTGAATCAAGTATGTAATAGATGAATCTATTTATTAATTTGAATGTATGAGTGATCATGTCATGCATGATGCCCTAAAATCTGAATAACTAGTATGAATCTAGATTGAAATGACTGAATTTGAGCCAAATTTGAACATAACTGCCAAACCTATGATAGTATCTATGAAAATTTGTACTATACCAGGTGTATTAGTCTAAATGAATTGGACTATCTTGAAGTTAGGGATACTAGATAGTAGTGCCTTATATTAGATAGTAACACCCTATGGTGCTAGTGTCCCAATCTAGGTACTAATGTCTTCCTAGTTTGATCTATGTGTGGTTTGAACTAACTGCTAAACCTCTTTTTTGTTTTGTGTCTACCATAATTCTAATCTCTATAACTAAGCCTATGTGCTAAAATATATCTTTAAAAAGCAAAATGGGAGCCTGATTTATGTGAAAACCCCTATAAATGCCCCCTTTTTTGAGGGTAGTTGTGAAATCTATGGAAGAACTAACCTCTAAATAAGTAGCTCTATAAAATATGTTAGCTAGAGCATGATATTCCAATATAATATACAAACATAACATCATATTGTGAATGTATGTGAGAAATAGTAGGAAATGTAAGATGTATGTTGTAATCTAGCATCAAACAAAGGTGTCAAGATAGATGTCAGCAATGTATAACAATAGTAAAATTTAAGTAACTACCTATAGTGATGGGTCATGATGTCCATCAAGGCTCCCAAGTAGGATATGTAGATGCATGAGGTCCCTCATGGCTTTGAAAATTGGTGTGTGTGTGTAACAAACAAATATAAGTGTCATGGTGTAGAAGCATACAAAGAATTAAACATATAAACACATGAGGCATCCAAAAATTAGGCTTAGGGGCCACAATAAAAGAGACATGGGCACAAATCACTAAATATAAGAATAAAAACATACAAGGACATATTCAAATGTCCACATGCATAAACAACATGAAATTTGGCACAGATCCACAAAGGACATGTTCAAATGTTCTCATATAAAATCATGAAAAGAGCACACATAAAGGGCATGCACACACATCTAAGGCATAAAAATAGATAATTGGCATAGAATCTAAGAAACAATGGCATATTCAAATGCCCTCAAACATGTAATAAGTATAGTAACACAATCAAGTCTAATATTTGAACTAGAAATGAAAGCATGTATAACTGTATAATATAAATCTATGTAGATGCTAGGGTGCATATATACTAAAGCTAACTAATGATAGTTGAATTTTTTTTGAGAAATGAATAAAAAAGATCAATAATAAGATACAAAAATGTGTAAATAGAATGTATAGTATGTAAATAAAAAACTTGGTTGTAGCAACTATGTAGAAGATGCCCCTGAGTGGGTAGATTTAGTAATGTATAAACTTAGATCGGTGTAAATTCCCACAGTGGGTAGATAATAACTAGTTTGGATTAGTGTAATGGACTGAAGTCCTATCTAAAATCTAAAATAACTCAATAAGAACAAGTAAAGCATGTGTATGATAAAATGAACTACACTAGGATAGCTAGCAATATGCAATATTTGGCAAGTAGTATAAATGTAAACAAAGAAATGCATACAATCTATAATTTTTTTGGATTTTTGAATTATTTAAATGTTTTTGGATTTTGAGATATTATATTTTTTTATGTTTTGTTATTATAAGTTATGTACAAGACATGAAAATAAACTATGTACAAGGAGTGAGAAAAATAAGGAGTATGTGTAGACATCCAATTCTGGCCATAACTAGATTCCAATTGGACTTCAAATTGATTCCTATCAAACACTACAAATTAAGCCTAGGCATCATTAAATGTACCAATTTTTTCCATAAATCATTAATCAATTCTAAAAATAATGTTGAGGCATCCCTATATGGGATACTAGCCCGTATGTAATAATAACCTCTCACCGATTCATACCCAATCACCTTGCAACCTAACAACTGGTAGTTTAGCCTATGGACCCATTAAGTGGGGCACTTGATCAAATATCAAAAGAGATAAAATACTAATAAAAATGAATTATATAATTAAATAAGTTTAAATGATTAATTAAATTATCGATTTTTAATTAATGAATATCTAAAAATGAAAATTTCAAAAATTAAAATATCAAGCCTTTTCATCATTGCCTTTATCAGTTGTCAAGCTCTTCCAAAATATCTCAAAAAAATCCAATTTGAGATCCATGCCTAATAATTGAAAATCATAATTACATGAAAATTTTTAACTCAAATAGAGTTAGTCTCAACTCACCTAGGGTTAGTTTGAACCCATTCCATGTTTAAAGTCAACCTTAACTCACCTTGGGTGAGAGTTAACTTTTGAGGTTATAACTACAAGGCCTTGCGTATTCATTTCTAATATCTCTTGGTGTAAAGTTATAATGCCTAAATGTCTTTAAATATTTGATAATGTAGTGTTATAATGCTAATTTAAAGAGAGACAAGCCTTGCAAGTAGTATTACCATTACAAATTCTTAAGCCAAGGTGCTAAGGCGAGAAGGAGAAAAGCAAGCTTCATTGTCAAAGACTTCTTGATGCACAAACCAAGGAAGCCACTTTAAAAATCCATTTGAAGATCCAAGGAAGGTAAAAGAAGGTTTTATTTTATGTTTTAGTTGTGTTTTCATATGAATGCTTGTTACTTATGCTCTCCCTAGTGTCTAGGCTAGAGGTGTTATGATTTTGGTGTGTTATCTTGATTTGCTTTATTGGACTAACACAAGACTAACCTCCCATATAAATATTAATTAATCACATCATGGCATGACTAGTGGGAAAAATCATCCTATATGGCCAAGGATAATGATATGCTAGTTTTAGTTTTTTCTAATAGATGCATATAAATCTTCAAGTTTCAGTTTTAGCTTTGGTTTTTACGTCTTTTTGTTTTAAGCACGTCACAAGTTGAAGGTATTGACACTAATTTTATAGATCAAAATTGATTATAGGAATTAATCATGATATCTATGTAAAAAATAAAACATTGTAGGGGACATGGATAACAATGGTTTTACTTGATTTTTCTTCCTTAATTCTATGTTTTATGATCTACATGTTGTCTATATAACCCATTTATTGTAGAATCCATGAGATGTTTGGATTTTAAGCTCATTTATTAGCCATTTTTACATGAAAATAGACTTTGTTTTTAGTGTTTTATAGGGAAATGTCAATGATCTACTTAAGTGATGTCGATCTATGTAATCAACATTGATCTCTATGGATCAGTGACAATTGGTCTCTAAGATAAGAAATCAGAAATCGAGAGCTAAAATTCAAAGGTTATTTTCTCACTTTATTTTGGTCTTATAAATAGGTAAACCCTCTAATAATTTATAGGTCTTGAGGTGGAAAAATCAAAGTTTAAGCATGGTTAAATATTACAAACATTGTATTTGGTGCTTAAAATGTACTTAGTTGTTTTCATCCCTTAGTTGTTTTTGAAGTTTTTGCAATTATCAAAAACAAATCCAAGGGGATAAAACTTTATAACACATTTCATTTTGGTGTTATAAAAATAAACTTTCAATTTAGTTAAATACTCATAAGATTTTCATTTTTATGCTTTTTTGTTGAACTTGTTTGTTTAAGAAAAATGAGTGATGCATGTATGCTCTCCCCCCATCCCCTTTAGGGAAATTGGGTGATAAAAAATGATCACTTTTTGCATTTGTCACTCTAGTCCAAAAGCATTGAAAGAAATTAATTAAGGCCTTCCCAAAAAAATTCATGATTTGGGTGACCCAAAAATAACTCTAAAGTCTTTCCACTTGTCTTTATTTTTATACATTTTGGCTTGTGAGTAGGAGTTCATTACCTCCCCATGAGTTCTTTAGGGAAGTGTTGACCCTTGAATTCATCTCCCAACATCATTTTAACCCCAATTTATAATGGGGTATATAAATTGAGGGTGACTTGCTAGGATGCTTATTTTGAGTAGTTAAAACAAGTTATATTAGTGGTATTTAGCCTCAGAATGTAAGGGTAATTCAGACATCACACTACACTAAGTAATTGATAGATGTAGTGGTTTTGAAAAGGATAAGACCTTTCACAATAAGCTAGTTGATATGGATCTAAATGATGTGATTGTGCCCTAGTGTTTACCATACATATAGGCCATGTTGGCCACTTTTGGCCTACATATGGAAATTTAGCTAGATGGATTAGTTTCTAGGGGTCTTAATATGGAGTGATAAACTAAGCAGAGTTCCTGATTGAGTAAGTGATCAAAAGGCTTAGAAACAAATCTAGGATTGTAAGGTGAAAAGGATCAGCATGTTCTCATGGTGATCATGACCTTCATGGACATAAAGTAGGTTTCATAGGTCTCATGACTCATTTTGAGCCTTGAAAGTTCAAGAACAAGCCTAGAAGGACCCGACCATAATAAACACATCATGTAGAAATGGACATATTAGTCTGGTTTCACATTTAATAAATGTACCTAGGGAGCCTCTAAAGAAAAAATATTGCATGGACATTAAGTTATTCATGCTAATATCATCCTCTACAAGTTTGGTGTCTTGATGAGCATACTACTTCAAGATATAAAGCTTCTAAGTTAGAATTTTAGAGTGAAATGTGCATGGGGATGTCAAGTTAAAGCTACAACAATTAAGCATTTGGATTTAAAAAGCCTTAAACATGTGCACATATGTCAAATTAGGCCTCATAAATTAGACATTCAAATTCAAATGATCCAAGATCAATGGTTAGCATTCAATCATATCGAAGATTCAATGGCAAGCAACAACTTGATAGTGTTAGTGGGTCTTAAAAATATAATAGAGTGCATTTGATCATGCACCTAAGATCAATGGTGAGTATCAAGTCAAAAGGTCAATATAAATGTGAAGTAGATAAGTAAAAAGATATCAAGTACCTAAATAAAGGTCTAATGATGCATGGTGATTAAAAAAGCTATTGGGCCCAAGCAGATTGATGGTGCATGATCCATCATACAGAGCAGATCTAATAGTGAGCATTAGGTCAAAAGGTCAATGAATCTTGAAGGCAAATACATAGATGACAAGTGTCTCAACCACATTAAACTAGTAAAAGATCTATGACTTATGTTCATTCATATAAATGAATATTGATGGTACATGATAACTAAGATCCAATGGTACTCATCCAATGTAGATCACTGATCGATGACCAATAATGAAGGTTGAAAGTGTCATAATCTCCAAGCCTAGATCAAGATTGATGGTCAATAGTAAAATTCAAAGATATAATAATTCAACTATAGATCAAAACACTATGTAAGTTGAACCAGAGTAGATATTTTAGGTTCAAAAATTGCCATTAAAGCTCAATAGAGGTAGAATAGGTCTTTTAGGGCCTACTACAAAGATCAAAGATAGACTAGCAGTTGCCTAGAATAAAGAAATGCAATTTTTATATATTTATGGATATAATGACTATATGAAAACTAATGAATTAGATTGGTTTTCAATCTATATTAAGGCTACATTTAGTTTGGAATAGGGGCAAATATAAATAATATATAGAAGAGTGTCTTATATTCCATAGCAGTCATGGCTCTGACAAGTTACCACTTGAAGAAAACATGGAGATGGCTCTATTAGGATCAAAGACATGAGGACTTTGTTGTTATAGTAAATAAAAGTGGGAGGTGGTGTAAAAGTTCAAGGAATAAATTTGGGGATTAGAGAAGAAATTAGTGTATTTAATAGATTTTTAGGGTGCCTAAGGGTTTTCCTTCATAACAAGATCGTGACTCATCATCCTAAGACAAGTTCTTATCTTCTAGTGAATTTTGCTCAACCAAAGAGAAGAATTTGAAGACTAATTAGAGAAAATGTAGGCTCACTTGTTGATGAAGGGCTAGCCCTGATTAGATAAATATATGATGGAGAATTTATTCAAAGGTTGCAACTCATTGATGATCTTGGTTAAAGTGTTCCCTCTTCTCTCTTCCCATTTCTCTATATTACCCATTCTTTCTCATTTGTAAAAGGATTCTCATTTTTTGGGAGTATCAGGGGACTCTTTAAGATATTCTCCTCTTGATTATGCTAAACCTTATTAATAATTTTTAAGAACTACCTCTTGAAGCAATAAAGAATTTATTTTCCTATCTCTTGCATTGGATCTATGTTGAGTGAGTTGTGTATGATGGCATAGTGAAGGAGAATCTTCCTTGTCCATTGTCCTCCTTTTTGAACTCCTTTAAAGTGTTTTCAATCTATCTATAAGTCTAGATTAATTTTCTTTCTACCATATATGTAAACTCCCAATGAGTCTTATAACTCCTCCTTATTTGTATTCATTAATTTTAGAACCTAGTCTATAAAATACTTATGCAATTATCTTTATTTTAAGGTTGTGTGAGCTAGTATTATCTTCTGTTGATCTAGTGTGGGTTTAAGCTTATGAGAGTTCCCAATTTTTATTTGGTGCATCAACTTTTATCCTTATTAGGATCCCTTTTTCCTTTTTCTAAGCCTTTTACTTATGATAACATTAGTCTAGGTGATCCATCAAGGAGAAGCTGGCCTTCTTAAGAGGTTTAGTCCCATCATAGGTTACCCACAACCTGGGGTTATCCCAATATTATGTATTAGTCAAAGAGAGCTTGAATAACCCTCTCCAAGGGTGTAGATTAATTCTATAATAGTTTTTGGCATGCCCGATGGGATAAATTTTATTATTTATTAAGTGAAGAGTTCTGG
Organism: Torreya grandis; assembly: GCA_037957365.1. Taxonomy (NCBI): domain Eukaryota; kingdom Viridiplantae; phylum Streptophyta; class Pinopsida; order Cupressales; family Taxaceae; genus Torreya; species Torreya grandis. The sequence continues at coordinate 1,650,424 of JARHVA010003008.1, forward strand.
TGTTCTCTTCATTCAATCAACCTTTGGAGGTATGTGTGCAACATCAATGGTGACTCTAAGTATTCATCAGCTGGTTTAAGTAACCCAAATGCCTAGTCATCACTATTTGGTATGTATCATCACTATTTTGATTAGTATGTTTATTCTCTACCTCAGCATCCTTCATATCAGACTAGTAATGTTTATGGATTCTCCTTAAGTGTTTCTCAAGATTTAGTACATCAACCTTCTCAAGCTCAAGATGTACCTAGTTTTTTTCCCAAATTGATCCATTTCAATTTGGATGAAAATACTCCTAAGCTATGAAAGTTACATGATAAACCTTAATACATAAAGGGGATATGGTCAAGATATCCCTAATCATATCATTCATGATATAAGGGATTCATTACAACTAATGAAGGAAGAATGGGCACCTATTGAGGGAGAAAATTGGAAAAACCTTTCAAGTGAGATGATGGATGTAAGTGGTTACATTCAAAGCATTAAGGATAAGCTAAAAATATTTGAATAACATCATGTTCAAATCCATCAACCTTATGTGTATTCATATACACCATGTCATCCCTCATATATGCCACCCATTCTTCCCCAAGAGGCCATTTTAAGTGTCCTAAGTCCTCCATGTGTTCCTTAAACCTTCCCTTATTGAAATTCAATCCAAGAGAGACTTCAAAGAAAGAAGGAGACTATTATGAATAAACCTATTATTGAAACCCAAGATTCCACTTATCTTCCTCAATAATCCTCTTGTAGTTCATACTAGTGCTCTTGTGTTCCTTATGAATCCCCTAACCACCTTCAAGAGAAGTTATTCTAGGAGAATATAGATAGGCAAATCAAATATTTAGAGATAAAGATGAGGAAAGAGGAAGATAATCAAAATCAAGAAAAGGAAACTATTTATTACACATTATCCTCATGGAAGTCCATTCATAAAGGTTTCTAGAAGGAGGAGGTGATAGTTAAAGTAGCCAAAGCACTAGTTTAAGATCCATTAAAGAGACCATTCCAAGTCCCTAGTTGGAAGGATACTCTCATGAGCTAAAAGAAAGGTGAACTTCTTCACCCTCCCACCATCTCCCTCTTTGATAAAGAGCCTATTTTATAAAGGATAGAGGAGGAGATTATAGTCATAGGTGAACCTAAATATGATAATGCAAGTGTTTATGATGATGAAATAATGATAGGTATCCCACTTCATTTAGAAGGGGAAGAATTAGGTTTAGATCAAATATCTTGACATGGATTTGACACTAATGAAATAGATCCTAATAAGGACAATCCTCAAGCTAAACATGGATTAGACCTTGAATGGACTATGTAAGGTCCATCTACATGGATGAAGAAGAGGATCAAGGATAAAGACTAGAGGTTGGTTCACTTTAGGATGAGTTCCCAAATGAGGGCATCTCTAATGGTTTGGAGATAGAGGAAGGTAAATCAGACCTTGAGAGAGACAAATGTGTCTTTTCAAACCTTGAATGGTCAAATCAACCCTCAACTACAGTTGAAAAACAAGATGAAATCTTAAGTGGGGTTGATTTAGAAGACATCTTGAGTGCTTAGGTAATGCAATTTGATGAGCTACCACTTTGTGTGATGAAAAAGGACCTTGAGGGTGAACACAGGTTTCAATATGAGAATGTAATTCAATAAGAAGATCTTAATCAAATCAAGATCATATTGTATAAACTAACAAGTGAATGGGAGTTGGAGGACTTATTTGAGATCTTGGGAGTAGGCTATGTTCCTCTCTAAGGAAACTATGATTTGATTATCCCTAAGGAGCATAACGATGGAGAAATAAAGTGTAGGAGTGAGGTAAATCTGATTGCTTAATGTTTTTAGTGATAAGAATATGTTCTATTAGGTACCTAACTTGGTTATAATATGACGAGAACCATCACTTGTGCTTAAATCAAAGCACAAAGTTGAGTATCAAAAGGAGCTAGACCAACTTGCCTATCTACTCTAAGATGATTATATGTCTAATCAATCAAATTATGTAGGTGAGTTTGTTTCTATTCATATTCTTAGATAATTATATCACCAATATGTTAAATATCCACTCTTCCATCTTTGGATGGCTCCCCTCAAACATGTAAAACATATTAGATTAGTGAGAAAAGGTAGATATTTTGTACAACCAGTTAATGGTTTTGTATAAGTTCCATTCTATTTGGTTAGTTTAGGGTAGGTAGATTTTATGCTTTCCTCTAAGTGATGTGTACATATTTTCTTTTAGTTGTGTGTTTCCATTTCAATAAGTTCCTTGGGAACATTTGTTTTATTTTTATCTTTTATCTCCTTATTGGTTCAAGAGGAGGTTTTATGGGAAAAGGGCAACCTTGTATCATTTTCATGATCAACTAAGAGAAAATACTATGACTCCAGATACCTAATGGATCAATTTAAGGCCACTAGTATTTTCATAGTAGGCATACAACCCTAGGATGTCACTAAAAATGTTGGCCAAGTTTGGCCTATATATGGAAATTTGCCTAGATGGATCAATTTTTAGAGGTCTTGGTATGGAGTGATTAATTGAGTAGAGTTACTGATTAAGTGATCAAAAGGCTTGAAAATAGGTCTAGGATTGTATGGTGAAAAGGATTAGAAGGTTCTCATGGAGATCATGAACTTTGTGGACATAAAGTAGGTTTCAAAGGTCTTATAGACTCATTTTGAGCCTTGAACGTTTAAGCGCAAGCCTAAAAGGACTAGACCATCACAATCACATCATGAAAAAATGGATAGATCAGTCTAGTTGCATGTTTAATAAATGCACCTAGGGAGCCTCTCAAGCTAAAAGATTATATAGACATGAATTTAATCATGCTAAGATCATCCTCTGCAAGTTTTGTGTCTTGATGAGCTTTCTACCTCAAGATATAAAGCTTCAAAGTTAGATTTGTAGAGTGAAATACACATAAGGATGTCAAGTTAAAGATACAAAAATTAACCATTTTGATTTAAAAATAATTAAACATGTGCATAGACATCAAATTTTGGCCTCATAAAATAACTATTTAAATTTAAATGCTTCAAGATCAATAATCAATGTTTAATTATACCAAAGATCCAATGATGATCAATAACCTAATAGTGTTAGTGGGTCTAAAATAACTAACATAGTGCATTTTATCATGCACCCAAGATCAATAGTGATCATTAAGTTAAAAGGTTGGCATAAGCATGAAGTGGACAAGTGGTAAAAAATAAAGTACCTAAATAAATATCTAATGGTACAGGGTGACTAAAAAAACTAGTGGGTCCAAGCAGATAGATGGTGCATGATCCATCATATAAAGTAGATCTAATGCTGAGCATCAAGTCAAAAGGTCAGCAAATCTCAGAAGTAAATGCATGGATGATAATTGTCTAAACCATGTTAAATTGGTATAATATCTAAGGATCACATTCATTCATATAAAGGAAGATCAATGGTGTACGATAGTCAAGATCCAATAGTGCTCATTCAATGTGGATCATGGATTAATGACTAATAATTAAGGTCAAAGGTGTCATTATCTCCAATCCTAGATTAAGATTGATGATCAATATTAAAAGTAAAAGATATGAGACTTTGATAAGATGTTGAAACATAATCCAAGTTGAACTAGAGTAGATATTTTAGGATCAAACATCACCATTAAAGCTTAGTAGAGGCATAATAGGTATTTTAGGGCCTAATACAATGATCAAAGATAGACTAGCAGTCATCTAGACTGAAGATATGCAATCTATAGATCTTCATGGATATAATGACTGTATAAAAACAAATGAATTAAATTGGTTTTCAATCTATATTAAGATTATGTTTAGGTTTGAAATAGGAGTAGATATGCATAAAATATGGAAGAGTGTCTTATCTTCAATAGCAGTCATAGCTCTAACAAGCTGCCACTTGAAGTAAACATGGAGATGGATTTTTCAGTATCAAAGACATGAGGAATTTGACCTTACAATCAAGACAAGTGGGAGGTGGCATAAAATTTTAAGGAATAATTTTAGGGATTGGAGAAGTAGTTGGAGCATTTAATAGATTTTTAGAGTGCTTAAGGGTTTTCCTTCATAACAAGATGACTCATCATCCTAAGATCTATTCTTGTCTTCTAGTGCATTTTGCTCAACCAATGAGAAGAATTTGAAGACTAATGAGAGAAAACGTAGGCTCACTTGTTAATGGTCTAGCCCTAATTGGATCAAAATATGGTGGATCATTAATTGAAAGGTGGGAGCTCATTGATGATCTTGGTTAACATGCTCCCTCTTCTCTCTTCCCCCTTTCTATATATTATCCATTATTTCTCATTTGTAAAAGGATGCTCATTTTTTTGGAGTATCAGGGGACTCTTTGAGATATTACAAGATATTCACCTCTTGAATAGGTTAAACCTTGTCAAGAATTTGTAATAACTACCTCTTAAAGAAATAAAGACTTTATTTACCTATATCTTGTCTTGGATCTATGTTGAGTGAGTTGTGCATGATGGCATAGTGAAGGAGAATATTTATTATCAATTATCCTCCTTTCTGACCTCTTTTAGAGTTTTTTCAATCTACCTACAATTTTTTATTAGTGTTCATTCTACCATTGATGTAAGCTCATAATGAGTATTAGAACTCCTTGTTTGCATTCATTAATTCTTGAACCTAGTCTATGAAATACTTATGAAATTAGCTTGATTTTGAGGTTGTGTGAGATAGTATTGTCTTGTGTCTATCTATTCTAGGCTTAAGCTTATGAGAGTTCCCCATTTTTATTTGGTGCATCACTTTTTAGCCTTCTTAGGAGCCCTTTTCCCTATGATAGAATTAATCTAGGTGATCCATCAAGAGGAATCCATCTTTCTCTAATGGTTCATCCATATCATAGGTTACCCATAGCCCAGGTTATCCCAATAACATGGTTTAGTTAGAGGGAGCTTGAAGAACCCTTTCCAAGGGTGTAGATTAATGTCATAACATTTTTTGGCATGCCTAGTGGGACAAGTTTTACTATGCACTAAATGAAGAGTTTTGGTGTTCACTTCATTCAATCAGCCTTTTGAGGCATGTGAGTAAACATTAATGGTGAATTCAAGTATTTATAAACTAGTTTAAGTAGCCAAACTACCTAGTCATCACTATCTAGTATGTATCATCACTCTTTTGATCAGTATGTTTATTCTCTACCTCAACATCCTGCATATTAGATTAGTAATGTTTATGGCTTCCCCCCAAGTGGTTTTTAAGATTTAGTACATCAACATTCTCAAGCTCAAGATGTCCCTAGTTTTTCCCCAAACTAATCCATTTCAAGTTGGAGGCAAATGCTCTCAGGTTATGAAAGGTACATGATAGACCTTAATACATAAAGGGTATATGGTCAAGATATACCTAATCATATCATTAATGACATAATATATGCATTATAGATAATGAAAGAAGAATGGGCACCTATTAAAGGAGAAAATTAGAAAAACATTTTAAGTGAGATGATGGATGTAAGTGGTTACATTAAAAGCATTGAGGATAAGCTAAAAATCTTTGAAGAATAATAGGTTTAACTCCATAAACCTTATGTGTCTTCATAGACACCACCTTAACCTGCATATATACCACACATTCTTCCCCAAGAGGCCATTCCAAGTGTCCCAAGTCGTCCATGTGTTCCTCAAACCTTCCATTTTTGGAGTTTAATCCAATATAGCCTTCAAAGAAAGAAGGAGACTATTATAGAGTAGGCTATTTTTAAAACCAAAGATTCCAGTTATCTTCCTCAATAATACTCTTGTAGCTCATACCATCCCTCTTGTGTTCCTTATGAATCCCCTAATCACCTTCAAGAGAAGCTATTCCAAGAGAATATAGATAAGAAAATCAAAAAGTTAGAGATAAAGATGAGGAAAGAGGAAGAGTCAAAACAAAGAAAAGGTAGCTATTTCTTACAAATTCCCCTCATGGAAGCCCATTCAGAAAGGTTTATAGAAGGAAGAGGTGCTAGTTAAAGTAGGCTAAACACCAGTTCAAGATCCACCAAAGAGACCATTCAAAGTCACTAGTTGGAAGGATAATCTCATGATATGCAAGTAGGGTGAACTTATTCACCCTCCCACCATCTCCCTCTTGGATAAAGAGCCTATTTTACAAAGGATAGAGGATGATATTGTAGTCATAGGTGAACCTAAAGAGGATAAATAAAGTGTATATGATGAATAAATCATGATAGGTAACCCACTTCATTCAAAAGGGGAAGAATCAGGTTTAGACTAAACTTCTTGGCATGGCTTTGACACTAATGAACTAGATCCTGATAAGGATAATCCTCAAGCTAAACATAGAGTAGACCTTAAATGGACTACCGAAGGTCCACTCTACATGGATGAAGAAGAAGATCAAGGCTAGAGACTAGAGAATGGTTCACTTTAGGATGAGTTACCAAATGAGGGTAACCCTAATGGTTTGGATCTAGAGGAAGGTAAATCAGACCTTAAGCAAGATAAGTGTGTCTTTTGAGACCTTGGATGGTCAAATCAACCCTTATTTGTAGCTAAAAAACAAGATGAAATCTTGAGTGGGGTTGATGAAGAAGACATCTTGAGTGCTCAGGTAATATAGCTTGATGAGCTACCACTTTGTGTGATGAAAAAGGACCTTGAGGGTGAAAAAATATTTTAATATGAGCATGTGCTTTAAGAAGAAAATCCTAATAAACTCAATATTATATTATAGACACCAAAAAGTGAAGGGGATTTGGAGGACTTATTTTAGATATTGGGAGTAGGCTATGTTCCTCTCTAAGGAAACTATGATTTGATTATGCTTGAGGAACTTAATGATGGAGTAACAAAGTGTATAAGTGAGGTAAAATCTGATTTATCAATGTTTATATTAAAAATAGGATGTCTTATCAAGTACTTAGTTGATTTAGAAGATGACAAGGAAGATTCATCACTTATTATGCTTAATTCAAAGCATAAAGTTGAATATCAAAAGGAGTCAGACCAGCTTGCCTATCCACTCAAAGATGCTTGTATGTCTAATCAATTAGATTGGGTAGGTGAGTTTGTTTATATACTTATTATTAGAGAAGTATATCACCAATATGTTAAATATCCACTCCTCCATCTTTAGCTGGCTTCCCTCAAACATGTAAAACATATTAGATTAGTGAGAAAGGACATCTATTTTGTATAATCAGTCAATGGTTTTGTATAAGTTCCATTTTATTTGGCTAATTTAGGGTAGGTAGATTTTATACTTTCCTCTAAGTGCCTTGTGCACATTTCCTTTCAGTTGTATGTTTCCCTTTCAATAAGTGCCTTGGGCACATTTGTTTTATTTTGATCTTTTATCTCCTTGTTGGTTCAAGAAGAGGTTTTCTAAAAAAAGGGAAGCCTTGTATCATTTTCATGATCAGGTGAGTGAAAAGACTATGAATCTCGATACCCAATGGATATATTTAAGGCCACTAGTATTTGCATAACAAGCATGCAACCCAAAGGTTTCACCAAAAATGTTGGACAATTTTGGCCTACATATGGAAAATTTCCTAGATGGATCAATCTCTAGAGGTCTTGGTATGGAGTGATCATTTGCGTATAGTTCCTGATTGAGTAAGTGATCAAAAGTCTTGGAAAAAAGTATAGGATTGAAAGGTGAAATGGATTGGTAGGTTCTCATGGTGATCATGACCTTCATGGACATAAATTAGGTTTCACAAGTCTTAGAGACACATTTTCAGCCTTGAAATCTCAAGCACAAGCCGATAAAGACCAAACCATCACATACACAACATGCAAAAATGGATAGATCAATTTGGTTGCACATTTAATAAATGAACCTAGGGATCCTCTTAAGCCAAAAGATTGTATAGACATGAATTTATTCATTCTAAGATCATCCTTTGAAATTTTTATGTATTGATGAGCTTGCTACCTCAAGATATAAAGCTTCAAAGTTAGACTTGTAGAGTGAAACATGCACAAGGACGTCAAGTTAAAGCTACAACAATTAACCATTTTGATTTAAAAATCCTTAAACATGTGTGTAGACATTAAATTTAGGCATCATATAATAGTCATTTGAATTTAAATTCTCCAAGATAAATGGTCAACATTCAATCATATTGAAGATCCAACAATGAGTGGTAACTTGACAGTGTTAGTGGGTCCCAAAGATCTAATAGAGCACATTTGATCATCGCCCAAGATCAATAGTGAGAATAAAATTAAAAGGTTAGCATAAGTGTAAAGTGGATAAGTGACAAGATCTCAAGTATTTGAATAGAGATCTAATGATGTACAATGAGTGATAAAGCTTGTGGGCCCAAGTATATTTATGATGCATGATCCATCATACAAAATAGATCTAATGGCGAGCATCAAGTCAAAAAGTCAATAAATCTCAAAGGAAAATGCATAGATGACAAGTGTCTCAACCAAATTAAACTAGTAGAAGATATAAAAATTTCATTCATTCATATAAAGGAAGATAAATGATGCATGGCACTCAAGATACAATGGTGCTTGTCCAATGTGGATCATGGATTGATGAGAAATAATTAATGTTGAAGATGTCATAATCTCCAAGCCTAGATTAAGATTGATGGTCAGTATTAAAATTTAAAGATATGAAACTTTCATTGGAGGTTGAAGCACAATCTAAGTTGAACCAGAGTAGATATTTCAAGATAAAACATCACTATTAAAGCTTAGTAGAGGCAAAATAGGTATTTTAGGGCCTAGTACAGAGATAAAAGATGGACTAATAGTCATCTAGAATGAAGCCATGAAATCTATGGATCTTCATATATATAATGAATTTTATCACTTGGATTTTCACCCTTTGAGGAGATGGTAAATCTCTCCTCATCCAAGTGGCACAATGGAAACACCTCTAGGCTTATGGGTAGCCTAAGGATGAGGTGAATCTATAGATAGGGATATCTCCCTTGATGTACCACTATAGATTGAAAATACACTTAAAATTTGAGGGGGAAATGGAGAGAGATAATGGAAAGAAAAATATTCTAAGGGAGGTGATACACCAAATGATATGATGATTTCCAACTAGTTTCATGTTACACATGAAATCAAGGGATAAACTGAACATATACTTCTCCAATCTGTATCTTCTCACATCAATGTTACATTATGAGGTTATGGATGAATGTGAAAAGATAGGAGGACTAGAAAATAGGCCTTGAATGGAACTAATGAAAATAATAACTCACTCAATCCTTGATATTTCCTATAACACTTCACATGCCCTACAAGAAGAATCTTTCCAACTATAAAGAGAATGTAAGAATGAGACAACATGCTAAAGAATCCATAGTCTTCACTAAGCAAGATCCAACATTAAATTAAAACACACTAATAAAAATCATGAAGAGGTAAAAATTGGTAGTATTATTAATAAAATGGTATGCAAATGAGAATGGCTTTGCCATACTCAGGTGGAGCATCCATTACAATGGCTAAAATGGCTAGTTCTTATAGAACTCAAGAGAGAAAAGAAGAGATAATCCTAAGGGTCATAAAAACACTTTAAAATTTGAGATAATAATTTAATTTTCATGAGGAGAGGATATGGGATGAACCATGAAAGGTTATAATATATAAGTGTCCATCCAAGTCATCAAACTCTTGCAAAGTGGCATGAAACTCCTCATTCTAGCTCAAAAAACTAACTTCATGATTTGGAGCTTTTTGAACATACCATAAATAATAATGGAAATGTATTATTAATATATATAATTGGAAGGCTATCATACATGCATTTCCAAAAATTGGTTTCAGGCTTAGACATCTGGAGCCTTCTCAAAACGAGTTATCATCATTTATAGTCCAAAAAAACTCCTCCTTCATGCACCCTGCACATTTTTCCTCAAATTTGGCTTTAATTTATTATTAAAATCCATGGAATGGAGTGTATGAAATGTGTAAAGACCCTCCATGACCTTATAATCATCAAACATGCCTTAAAATTACCTCACTTGAAGTTTTCCACCCTTCTCACTAGCTTGTCCAATATCCCAATTTTGACTAGCTGAGATAAGAGCTCCTATTGAGGAACTTAAGAGTTTTTATAAGGAATTAAATTAACATGGGAAGTTATAAAAATATCAATATTTCATCCAAATTTGGTTTCATCCTTAGAATCATCTTGTAGCCTACACAATGCATAAAAATATCAAGAAAATCCTATTTTGTACCCTATCCTTACAATTTTGTATATAAAAAAACCATGTGGAGTATATTTAGTGAGTCTTATATAACTTAAATTAGGTTCCATGGTCAAAATATTCCATTATATCAGATTTCCAACTCCATTTCTCCAAACTAGTCTTGACTGAGGGCTTGTAAGGGTTTTAGGCCTGTTTGACCTCTTAAGGTTTGTTCATAAAGTTATGACATTGGAGTTGTATAAAAATTCCAATAGTATGATTTTGAGGACCCCTAATAATTTTTCCAAACTCCTCTTACCTCCATTGAAATCCTCCTAAAAGATATGAGCATCTGAACATGACTAATCAAGTTCCCTCTTCCATTCCAATGAGCCTGAATTGTCTTAAGTTCCAAAAATGGCTTCCTCTATGTTTTATTTTGATCCCAATGGTCAATAAAATTATTTAGTGACCATAATAAAATTCACAAATTCATTTTAATGCTCTACCAAAGTTGAAAAAGAACCTTGTTTAGATTTCGGCCTAAATCTTGCCTAGTAGGCTTGAGTTATCCTTGAAGCCCAAAATGGATCCTCATAGCTTACCCTAAAAAATATATGATTTAACACATTTTATATGGTCCCAAAAACATGTTATAATATATTGTGAAGCATAATTAAGGCTAAAAATGAAGTTGGACCCTCAATTGAACACTAGGCTTAATCATCCCTCATGGACCTGACTGTAACCTTTGTGGTTCAAAGCATTATATTGTATTCCCTCATTATGTGAGGTGTTATTAAGGTTTTTTTAGGTATTTTAAAAATCCACATATATCTCCTAAAACTTCAAACAAATTTTGGTTTACCCCTTTTATCCATTCCTCAAGATTTACAGGTTTAAACACAAAGGGGAAGTATCCTCGATCAAAGACAAAACAAAGGGTACTTCCCCTATTTCATCACTCAAATAGAAAGTTTTATGGGATAATAATATGTAAAATATATTTTATACCAAAATTTGGCTCTTTATAAGGTCATTTGACCTCTCAAACTCTCAAACACCCAAAGTAGACCAATCAGGCAAGGACTGCACAAGATTTATACTTAGAAATGTGTTTTGCTTGGTTAGAACCCTTTTATATATTTATTTATATTATAAAAGATTATAAATACTCTCATGGTCCTTATTTATGTGTCCCATCATCTATTACTTACTTCAACCTTCCATTTTACTTTCCCCTATAACTATCTCGTCAGGACTGAGTGTCCTTTTTGATTATGTTATGCCTTTCTACTCAAAATTGACCCCTGGAGGTGATCTTGCTTGGTTGGACCTTTAAAATGATGCTATAATAAATAATTTTTAGGTTTTAAGAGTAATTATTTTCTCATTTTCATGTTATTACACCCCATGAGTACTACCTTCCTATTCTAATCCACAACAGTCATCTAATTGTGTTTCTTGCTTTTTTAGACCATGCTTATAGGTATCTATATATGTTTAGGCATTGGGAATAGTGAATGGGTTTACTTAAAACCTTAAAAGATCATTTGGAAAGGACTTGGATCAGTTTATCCAATGTTCATGCCATGTTTTCACCAAAAACATTGCCTTTGTTCATTGTTTTCACAATCATCCTTAGTGACTGTAAGTGTGCATTGTCACTTGAATGAAAACCTATAGGTGTGAATTACACACTTAAATATATACCATGATATTTTAGATATACCATAAGATATGAGGAATTAATTTTACATATTCCAATTTATATTCTCATTCTTAATCCTCCATATGGACTGTGTAGGAGTTTGACCCCTGTTAGAGGTACACATTGTGAGAGGAAAAAGACACTTGTAGGTTACTTTAGGACCCTAAACAATATGTGTCAACCTTTGATTAATTATTTTTTAGATCATAAGTTCAATATTTTGAACTATTTATATTTTTTATCATTGTCTAGTGCCAACTTTGGAAACAAAGGTTGTTTAAAACTCAAAATTCCTATAGGTTCACTATTTAAAATCAGTGCATGAAAGTGCACTTTTAGGCTACTAAAAAACCACCTTCCATTTGTCATCTACCCTTACAAATTTATAAGGTTATTATCCATGCTTGATATTAAAAAAAAATCCATTATAATTCCCCAAAATATCATGTATCCATGTCATATGTTAATCCCAAAACACTCTAGGATCTCTATTTTACATTCTTAGCGAAAGTGTCCTTGTATTAGTCTTCACAACTTTGCAAGTGATTTATAATGCCAATTGCCATATTGACACTATAAACATGGTATATAATGTTAAAATTTTCATAATATTACTTAAAAATATCTCCAACACTATTTTAAATTCCTTCACAAAAGCCTTCAGTTTTCTTCCAACAAATCTTATAGGTGGACATTGTCAAATTTGCAGATAATATATGCAAATGTGAACAATATGCATTGTCATTTGACTTTAGTGGTCCAAAGTCTCTCTTAATAATTTAAAATTTAATACTTATGATTCAAAAATATTTAAACACTACTAAATATATCATCATATCTTGACATCATCATGGAAACCCTTGTAAGTGCACCTTGAAAGGTATGTAGGTAGAAAATGCTACATTATGAGTAGTGAGTGAATTCACATTTTTAAATTCCTTCACAAAAGCCTTCAGTTTTCTTCCAACAAATCTTATAGGTGGACATTGTCAAATTTGCAGATAATATATGCAAATGTGAACAATATGCATTGTAATTTGACTTTAGTGGTCCAAAGTCTCTCTTAATAATTTAAAATTTAATACTTATAATTCAAAAATATTTAAAACACTACTAAATATATCATCATATCTTGACATCATCATGAAAACCCTTGTAAGTGCACCTTGAAAGGTATGTAGGTAGAAAATGCTACATTATGAGCAGTGAGTGAATTCACGTGCTTATGGTCAATTATAGGATTTTAAAAAGGTATAAAATGGATTAATTTAAAACTAAAATACCTAAAATAATTAATAAAACTCATTATCACATGCAATTCCTCATGAGGACACCTGTAAATGCACATTAATGGGTGTCTGACTATATTTTCTTCTATATGACTGTGATTCCATGGAGAGCTACCTTGGGAAAGGAGATTTGGAGGTGAAAGTTACCAATAAAACATGGAATAAATATAAAAATTTTAAATACCATATCATAACCCCATGAAACCATGAATAATCATGAAGCTTCTTGAAATAGTGAAAAATTGCCTGTAACTTAGAAAGGTGTATCTTCTTGCAACATTGAAGTACTTGACCTATCAAAATATCATGAAAATTAAAAAAAAGAATGTATATAATTTTAATATGAATCCAAAATAATATGGAACCAATATGACCAATTGGTTCATACATACTTACCCAAAATGGGGCAAAACCCATAGGGTGCATGAAACAGTAGGTAGAAAAGTATAGTCAACTTCATAAGGATGGTTCATGAATAACAAGCCAACATTATTAAAAATAATTATATGTAAATTAATTTATATGAGTGTAATACAACCTCCCATAAACATTTGACGTGAAACCTTTTCAGCTATTTGTACTGAGTAAAAATCTAAAGGTCACTTTTGCATGTCTAGGAAAACAAAGATGGAGTAGAATGGTTTTGGGCCAAAAATCAAACTTATAAATAAAATAAAATGTTGGTATGAGTGTGTATAATATTAAATGACATTATATTATCTTTTACCATGTGTCACACTTCCCCATGGGCCATACAAGTGCTACAATCTTTTTCTTTCTCAAGAAAACTACCCTTTCTATTGAATAACCTACCAATTTATAGTTATGTAAGTTTATTAAGACATATAAGGACACATGTAATGTGAAATAACATTTTTTAACCTTCACACTTCTCAATAAATCTGTACAAGTCATTGAATGCACCTTTTTGACCTCAAAATGACCCAAAATAACTAAAATGACTAAGGACTAAGGCTAGTATAACATTAAATGGCATTAATTAACCTATTAAAAAAAATTTACATATGTGTTGGACCCATAAAACACCTAAAATTCAAGTTTATACCTAGGAGTGCCCTAATTTGACCTACAGGGTCAAATTTGGTCAACATGGACTATATAAAGATGATTGAATTAAATTGGTTTTCAATATATAGTAAGGCTATGATTAAGTTTAGAATAGGGGAATGTACAAATAAGATATGGAAGAGTGTCTTATCTTCCATGTCAGTCATGGATTTGACAAGCCACCACTCAAATAAGACATGGATATGGCTCTATCAAGATCAAAGACATGAGGACTTTGTCCTTAAAGTAAAGACAAGTGGGAGGTGGCATAAAAGTTCAAGGAATATATTTGGGGATTAGAGAAGGAGTTACAACATTTAATATATTTTTAGGGTGTCTAAGGGTTTTACTTCATAATAGGATCATGACTCATCATTCTAAGACAAATTCTTATCTTTTAGTGAATTTTGCCAACTAATGAGAAGAATTTGAAGACTAATTAGAGAATATGTAGGCTCACTTATTGATGAAGGGATAGACCTAATTGGATCAAAATACAATGTAGCATTCATTAAAAGGTGGTAGCTCATTTATGATATTGGTTAACGTGCTCCCTCTTCTCTCTTCCCCCTTTCTCTATATTACTCATTCTTTCTCATTTGTAAGAGGAAGGGAATCTTTAAGATATTTCAAGATATTCTCCTCTTGATTGGGATAAACCCTATCAATAATTTTTAAGAACTACCTCTTGAAAAATAAAGACTTTATTTGCCTATTTCTTGCCTTAGATCTATGTTGAGTGAGTTGTGCATGATGGCATAGTGAAGGAGAATCTTCCTTATCCATTGTCCTCCTTTCAGGTGTTTTCAAGCTATCTGTAGGTCTATATTAGTGTTCTTTATGCCATTGATGTAAGCTCCCATTGAGTCTTAGAACTCCTTGTTTGCATTCATTGCTCCCTGAACCTAGTCTATGAAATACTTATGTAATTAAATTATTTTGGAGTTTGTGTGATCTAGTATTGTCTTGTGATGATATAGTGTGGGTTCAAGCTTATGGGAGTTACAAATTTTTATTTGGTGCATTACCTTTTAGCATTCTTAGGAGCCCTTTTTCCCTTTTCTAACCCTTTTCCCTATGATAACATTAGTCTAGGTGATCCATCAAGAGGAATCTAGCCTTTTTCGAAGGTTCAACCCCATCATAGGCTACCCATAGCTTGGGGTTATCCAAATATTATGGCTTAGTCAGAGGGAGATTTAAGAACTTCCTCTAAGGGTGCAAATTAATGCCATAATATGACCATTTATAAATGAATGAAAATTGATAGTTTTGACAACACCACTTACCACAAACATATTATTAATACAGGGTGAGGAACTCAAAGTTCCATGTCACTATATAAACTCGTGAGAGAAGAGGGAGCCTAAAAACCCTAATTTTCATGTGAATTTACTTTTTATATTAACAACTTAAAATTTTCTCAAGAGCAAGTATATATAAAAAATTTGATAGTACGATGCAACCTTACTAGTTTTAGGATTTAGGATGTTACACTTAGGTGTTTATGTCATTTATCCTTTTTACTTACATAGATCTTGAGTGGAAAATATTTATTTAGAATACCACATCCAAAATGAGTTTTGTTTACACATCACTCCTTTGTTTTAAGAGGCATTAGTCCATCCATTTGACATCACACCTTTGCCTTAGTTATTTATCAAACCTTTGTGTGTGTATGTCACTTACTTGTAAAGGGCATTGTTAGGTTACCTAATTCATTCCAAGTCTTGTGCCTTAGAGTCTTGAAATAAAACATTTATCATATATTTATAGCATGATAAATTTTTTTGATGATAAAATTATTTCAAAGAGTTGTTTCCTTGTGTTCAAAATTGCAAAATCAAAACCATGTGTGCCTTTTGGATTTATGTCTAGTACCATCATGCCATTGTTCTTATCTAGCTTGTTATTTATTTTGAGAATCCTAGTATTTTAAATCAAGTTTAAAATTATCCTTGAAAATTTTAAATTCAAATATTATTGGTTTATACCTATGCCTTGTGAATTTTTGGTCTAGACATTCACCTTTCAATTTTAGGTTGCGTAACTTGGGTTAATTCCTTACTCGATTTGGAGACTATTTTTGTGCCTAAATTTGGGAAAGTGGTCTATATTCCATGTGCATAATGTTCCATTTATTTTTATAAAAGATCAAGTATGTGTTTAAATCTAAATGCCTAGTTTGTGTCAAAGTGTTTCAAATTTATTAGATTAAATTTCTTGCCTTTTAGACCTCATTTTGTTAAATTTTTAGCTTTTGTGCCTTATTCCCGAAAGACCTAACAATGCCTATTTTGAGCGTAGATTTTATGCCTTATTTTATAAAAGACCTAGTAACCTTTTTTTTTAGACCTAGTTTAGACCTGTTTGAAACATTTTATAGCTAAATTTGGCATTTCAATTTTTATTCATCCACTTGACCATTTGTATTACACATTTGACGTTAGACTATTTTATACCAATTTTTAACATTGATCATTTTGGAGATACAAATCCATTTCCTAAACCAAGTTAGACCAAGTTCACACCATTTGTCCCTTTGGACATTATTTCTAAGAGTTTTTATATTTCTAGGAGTTTTTTTCAAAATGTTCATCATTGATTTTGATGTCTTTCTACTGTCATAATGGATATATGCACAATCTAGGTTATTATAATGTGGTCACACAAGATGAATTTATTTAAAACCCCTATGGTGATGATGTTGTTTTTGAGATAGATCCTTACCCTCCTTATACTGATCAATATAGGGTACAAATTCAAAATATGTTAGCCCACTATTTGGTTAACATGCCTCCATACTCAGAGCAAGACCAAGAAAAAACAACATAGTACCTTGATAACATACCATCAATTTTAGAAATAATTAAACAAATACCATATTAAGTTACTACTCCATCGATATATGATCCTTATTTTTTTGATTGTCAGTTGATTAAAAAGAAGGATGAGGTCTTAGTCATAGCCATATAAGGAGGGGCTAAGTTTCTAACAGACTTCCCCCATGAAAATTTACCAAGTCTAGTTAGAGTGCCTTTCAACATACCATATAATAAAACATTTAATAGGCCTCTAATAGTAATCTTCAAGTGCTCATGATGATGTTGTATCAAGGTCCTCAAAAGAAAGGGCCTCATGGAGGACCACTTTATACAAATACAACAAACACACCAAACCTATTTAAACCTATCCCACAATTTTAATACCATGTCTATATAAAATGCTCCACTCATCAAGTTAGCTCCTTTAACATGGGTCTAATTGAGTTAACATGTCAAGATAATCTAGGTATAGACCTATTTATACAAATCACTTCAATCAATGACATATTCAATGTCCCATCTATTGAAGAAGTGATTATGGATTCTATGCCATACAATGTGCCAAACAAAGTAGATAACACATAAATGTATTTTAATCCTGACCAAAGTGGTTTAAATTCACTAACAAATATTTTTCAACAACTAGTGTCTTTAGTTAACACCACAAGTGGTTTACAACAACAAGGGGTATGAACTCCTACATACCAACCACAACAAGTTACCTCTAATCCTCAAATTATTGCTTCATTAAGTATACAACCATATGGATTAAGTAATCAAATGACAAATAATGCCTAGCCTCAACAAAACATGATGAATACTACTCAAACCCAATAAGTGATGACTAACATTACACAACAACATGCATAATCTAATATACCACCATTGTAGAGTCTAGAAATTTCGCCTCCCCAATACGTGATGACTAACATTCCACAATAAAAGGCACATTCTAATATACCATTTCAATAATGGGAAACAAACATTCCACCTCAGAAGGTAGTGACAAGTGCACCTCAACAGTCTTAAACCAACATGCCTTTGCAATCAAAAATGTTGTCTAATCAACAACATATGTCCATTGGTCAAAGACAAATGCTAAAATCTAATAAGCACCTACCTCACAACACATATTCATGAAACCAAGAGGTACCATTGTCTAACAAGTACCAATCATGAAACAATTTCCTTTCATTTAAAACATGACATAGATTTCATGATAGGACCTTCGTCCATAAAAAATTCCCCTTATTCAGCTAGGTTTGACTAGTTGATAGAAAATCCCTACTCAACCTTAGCATGCATAGTACTTTACATCAATCTATATCCTTCCCTAGTAGCCAAAATTCCCTCAAAACTAAGCCTATATACCAAATCCAAATTAGAGTATTGCACCATAATACATGCAATTTAAACAACCACATCCCAATCTATAGGTGCATATTCTAGGTTGGTTTACTCATACCAACATTCCATAAAAAATAATTTATCCATTATACCCTGATCAAGGTAATCCACCTTTGACTGCCCCACCTCCACCTCAGGCCAATGTTCCATCTAGTTTCTTGGCACAAGAATTGTAGCAAATGAAATATGTAATTAATACCATCCAAACAGTGAAATAGACCAAGAAGTTCAAGTTAGATGATGTGTTTCTTACCCATTCAACATGGATTATCTATAGATACCATTTCCTCCAGGGTACAAGCCACTAAATTTTGATAAATACAAGTATAAAAGAGACCTTAAGGCCTATTTAATATAATTCTTTATTGCTTTTCATCTAGTGGGTTATAATGATATTTATTTACTCCTTTTGTCTCCTTAAAGTCTAACAAGGCAAGCTTTGTCATGGTTCCTAAAATTTCCAAAGAATTGCCTATCTAATTTTGATGACCTTTTAGATAAATTTGTTCAACATTTCCCCTATAATATCCAATATGAGATTTAATTTGTAGATTTGAATTAGACCAAGCATAAAGTTGGTGAAAGTTTTTCAAGGTATCTACAAAGATGGAGATCATTTACTAGTCATTTCACCCATAACATACTAGATAAATAATTGGCCATTATGTTTACAAAAAATTTGCACAATGAGATGTCCTATCATTTAGAGCTTCAATGTGCACATACTTTCAAATAGGTCATTGAATAAGGTTTATTAACAAAGGGTTTATTAATTTAACCCCATCAAACTAAAATTAGAACCAAAACCAAGTCCAAATGTAAGCATCAACACCAACCTAGGCTAGTAATTATGAAAAATCCAAGAAATTCAATTGAAACAAGAATGTTGTTGAAAATAGAGTAACTAAGTCGCATCATGTCCAAATGGTACAAACATTGTCTGCTCAGCCTACACTATAAATATGACTTACTCCTCATTAGAAACCTATTCAAAAAATGTAGCCTTCATAAAAACTTAGACTAGCTCAATAAACACAATAACCATTACCTTTGGAAACCCCTCCTATAAGGAGAAATGATCCTACTCATTGAGTCTTAAGATATCTTGGAGAACCTACTAAATCCTTGTTTTACAAACTAGTTATTGCTAACATGATTAGTTGTCCAATACTGAATCACTATCATGAGGGTATTCCATATTTGAAATGGTATAGAAAGACTGAAATATGTGAATACCATTGTGTTCATGGATATAATCTACATTTTTGTGTGAAAATCAAACACCTCATTGGAAATACATTGGAAAATGGAGAGATTACATTGGATAATAGAGCATTTACATCCAATCACAACTTGGGTATCTACCAAAACCCTTTTCTAAAACATAATAATAATAACCAACAACAATAATAACAAAGTCTAGAATAATAGTAATAATAGTATCAATAGTCATGATAACAATAATAATACTAGTAACAACAATAAAAATGTCAATCAAATAGAAGAAACCAAGGCCAAAATGATTCCAATACCCAACAAACTTACCATGTAATTGCACATAACTACACTAAAGTTGTAGGTCATATTGTGGGAGGTTGTGTTTCCACCATGACCATTAATCCATGACCAAGTGATAAGATAATAGGACTATTGATAAATAATTCCAATCAACCCATCTATGCTAGCAATCCTTCTTTGACTTGGGACTATAAATGAGTGCACCAACAACTACGGATTACTACTTTTGGACCTTATATTGATAACTCATCATTAGCTTGTGACCACAAGCAAGTGCACTGGTAATTGAGACTTATCCTATTTGGCCCACATTAATCATCATTTTATAGAAATAATGGTCCTATATCTAATCCTGATTATGCAATCATAACTCAATGGTCAAAGATTACTATTGGCCAAATTTGGCCTACATACTATAATTTGCCTAATCTAGAATAAATAGCTGAGTAGGGTCCAATTTTGAAGAGTGATCCAATGTCATAAGGATCACATGAGATTAAAGAGGAGATCATATAGAATTTTTAAGATTTTAAAACACTTTAAGAAAGCTTAAAGTGTGAATTTGGTGATCTTAGACAACTAGATCATCACAACACATCATGTAAGAACAAATGGGTCAATATGGTTACACATTTGACAAATTGACTTAGAATACCTCTCAGAGTTAAAATATTTCATGTACATGATGTTACTAATTCCTTGAACATTCTCTTCAAATTTCATGACTTGATGAATTATCTATCTCAAGTTATAAGCATTCAAAGTTGAACTAGCAGGGTAAGACGTGCATGTAAACATCAAGTTTGAGCTTCATGAAATAACCATTTGAATTCAAAGGTTCCAAGGTTGAACATAGATCTAAAAAGTGTCAAGATCTTAAGATCTTAGGTAGAATATCTATGGCATGTGTAGGGTTAAAGAGTCAAAAGGTGCTTACAAGTAGATCAATAGTTTGTGTTCAATTGGATCAAGGATCCAATGGTGAGTGGTAATATGACATAATTAGTGGGTCTAGTTAGATAAATGGTGTGAATTAAATCATAATTTAAATATATAATGGTTCAAATTAGGGTCAACTAGTAAACAAATCCCAATAAAAAATGAGAAACTATCAAGTGGCATGATCACAGTGGCTAATCAGATCAATAGTGCACGTTTGATCAAACAAAGATAGATTAAAAACGTGCATTTAATTAGACCAAAGAGATTTATGGTGTGCATAGGGTAAAAAATTAAATAATCTCAGGATGAATGTGAGGCCACCACATGGATTACGTGTAGGGGTAGATGAAGCTGAAAATAGGGTCCTATAGACCAATTTGGGGTTGCCAAGTGGCATGATCTTGAAGGTAGATCATAGATCAATGGCTGATGTTAGAGGTCAAAATATAGGGACTTCATAAAGAATAATTACAATTGAGGTCAATCCAAATCAAATATTTCAAAGGGAGTCCATAGAGGGAGACAACCAATTTTGATACATTCATCATCAAAGCTATCAACATGATTATGACCCTTTTCTCCACTTTTGCATGCTAAGGATGAACCAGTAGGGAACAATACACATCAAAACAAGATCTTAATAGATTGATCCAACTATTTTAACTACTTCAACACCATAATTCATCTTTAAAATGACTTTATGCTACCATTGTAATTGTAAAGAGCATCATGTAGGATAGAAATAGATTGATATGGTTGTTATGGCAATTTTATAGAAGTAGTCTTAGACATTATGATCTTTCCTAATGGCATCAATGCTAGATGATTGAAAATATTGGTCATTATACTCCCTTCTCCATCCTTCTATGCATTAATCTTCATCTCTTTCATCCCTTCTACTATAAATATAGGATTCTAAGCCTTAAAATGGATCCCTCTCTTTGACATGACTAGACTCTACCAATATTTATACTATAATACCTATTTAATGCAATAAAAGACTAAATTCATCCTTTTTCAAGATGAGTTGAAGTGTGTCTTATGAATTCATTGCTGTGGTCAAGTGAATGTATGTTTTCCTTGCCTCAGTTTAAGTTTTCTCACCTTCATGTGGTGTCTTGGTAGTTCCCATAGGTCATTCTAAGTGCATATATAGTCTATTGGTTAGTTTAGAAGTGGACAACTACACTCCTATACTAGGTTGATATCTAGTCAATGCCTTAGTATGAAATAATTATGCAGAAACTAATCAAAGAGTGAATGAAGTGATCTTATATAGTCTTGAAAGCATCCTATCATGTGTCTTATGTAAGTATAAGGATCAAAACATTTGGTGTATCATCTCAAGTTCACATGCTTTTTTGAATTATTATCAATCTCTCTCCCTTTTCCCAAGCAAGATCTAGTTTAGGTCTAGTATAGGTGATAGATCTAAAAAGAAGTCAGCCTTCTCTAGAGGTTAGACCTAAGTTTAGGTGATCCATAACCTAGGGTCAGTCCCATGTTGGACTAGGTTTGAGCAAGAGGACCTGAACAATCCCCTTCTCAACTAGGGTTCAATATAGACAACCAACAATTATGACATACTCAATGAGACCAATTCTCTTTGGGATAGCTAAAATTTGGAGTTAAGGAGGAACATTTGTAGTGGAAAAGTAGATCCATCATCCTTAGAAGCTAAAGATTCTTCAATTTTCTAGACAACATTCTCATGCCAAAGGTTACTACAAAGTCAGCTACCAAAGGTATTCCCACTGAATTCATTGAGCTACCTACTATTTCATATAAGAGAGTAAGATTTAATAGGACAATACCTTATCCTTAGAAGTAATATTCATCCTTTGGTCATCCTATTACCTTAATCAATGTAATCCCCACTACCTAAATGGCTATCAAAAATTAAGTGTTCATCCCATTCAATAGGGGTAGTCCATTGAACTTAGCCTAGTATGATGATATTCTTGTGTCTTCTCTTAAAAGTAGCCGACATTTTTTTGGAGAACATTAAACAACTACTATTGAGCACATCCAAGATGTTACAAACCTTTTATTTGTTCATAATGTTGTTCAATATAATGTGGCTATCAGATTGCTTGCTACTTCCTTTAAAGGAAAATCTTTGAAGTGGTATTATAATCTTCCTTTGAATTCCATTACTACCTGGGATGAGTTAGGTGTAGCCTTAGTTAGGTAGTTTAAAAATAAATTTTAACCTTAGATTCCAAAAGACATGGAATAGGATACTTGCAGTGATTAGACCATCCTTAGAATATGCCTTCTTGTACTATTTGAAAGCCCTTAATTCTGATATTAGTGTGATGATACAATCCATGGGTGGTAATACCTTGACATATGCTTATGAAGTTGCCATAAGAGTATAAAATAGATTGATACAAGCTGGTAAGATCTTTCTTATGCCTCTAATGACTATATTCTTAGAGTTTTAATCTTTTACATCCCTTCAAGCCCCTTAGTCTCCATCATTAGCCCTTATTCCATCTCTTAAGGTCCAAGTTGTAGTCCCTTATAGTTAAGTTAGTGAGATTTGAGAATTGAAAATTATGTTACAATATTTTGGGAATGAAATAGTTCAACTCAAAAGACAAAAATCCTAGGGTAGGTCTTATAAATAATATAACTAGACCTCCTATCAGCCTTTCAGGGATCAAAGGCCTCCTTATCAAGGTTTCAGAGAAAATAGACCACCTTACAAATCATAAAGATCCATTACCCAAGATAAAAAATATACAAAAATTGACCCTAATGTACCAATAAGTTTAAAATCTATTGTTCCCACACCACCTCAAAATAATTTGATGCATGACTCAAATTGGTAGCCCTCCAACCTCAATGATGTTTAGAACCAAGCCTTGGTATCACAGAACATTACTATGCCAAAAATGACACAAGAAGAGTTTTCTCTTCAAGGAGGTCAATATCAAGAGACAAATTTGGTACCTAAAGGAGATGATCAACAATTTTAAGGGAAGCCTAATGCCATTAATGTAAATTGGTAGATGGATGATCATGTTGTATTCAATCATGCTGGTGATACTAGTAGTTTAAGTGGTTAGGTTGCATCTATAACTAGAGATAAAAGAAGATCCATTGATGAGGATCAAGATGTGACTAATAATTCAAGTACTCCTAATTTTTTTTCAAAAAGTATCAAAGATCAACCTACTACCCCTACAACACAAAAATTTTAGAATATAGAGGCTGAGAGGGTCCCTCAAATACCTCTAGTCTATGAATAACCATTGGTTCAAGAGGTAAATCCAAAGGTTAGTGGAGATTCATTTAGTATAGTTTATTATATGAATAAATCAAATGTTATAATTATCATTTGAGATTCCCTTTCTATTCTAAGATAAAAATATATGCTCATCCAAGAGCTTTCAGCTCTCAAGGTGTATCTAGAACTAGTTGAGAAACAAAGAGTTGTGCTAACTAATTTAGACTAGATAATAAAAAATCAAGTAAAAAAGGTACACACAATAGAAAAAAGGGAAAAATATGAGGTAAAGTCAAGTAAAAATCCTCCCTTCTACTTCTCTTTGATAGTTGGTGACTATTTAGTTCATAACTATATGGTGGATAATGGAGCTAGTAACATTGTCATGCCTAAGCAAACTGTAGATAAGCTTGGTCTTATATATGAACCAAATACTAAAGGAGTATTAAAAATATATGTGTCACCAATAAAGATAGTAGGCATCATTAAAGATATGAAGTTGACACTACATTCTTGTCTTAATGTTACCATTCAATAGGATGCAGTTGTGGTAGACTTGCCTCTCTATTTTGCCATGTGTCTATCAATGAACTTTAACTTAAATATTAGAGGATACTTATCAACTGATTAGACATATTTTATGTTCAATACCAATTATGGTACCAATATAACCATACATTCTGAACCTATTGCATAGTTCTATTTGGAACCATATATGCCAAGTGTTGTGAACACCAATTTCCTCATCTTAGATGAGGTGATAAAAGATAGTGTAGAGGAAACTGAATCACCTTTATATGGGATTATATATTTGTTACTTGATGAGTGGGCCTCTATATCACATTAATATGATCCTTATAAACTAATTGAAGAAGAAGAACTTGGTGTTTATTACTTGTATGAGAAAGATGCACCAATTTTAACCTTGATGAAAGATGATCTAGTGATGACCTTTGGAAATTATACTTTGATGGGTCAAGGAATAAACATGGTACTAGTTCTGGAATGATGTTTATTTATATATCAAAACAAATTTACTTCTCATCTATTAAGTTTCAATTTGGTTGTTCAAATAATGTTGTAGAATATGAGGCATTAGTTCATGGTTTTCAATGGGCTAGGAAGATGAAAGTCAACACCTTACAAGTCTTTGATGATAGTGAATTGGTAGTTACCCAAGAGAGAGGTCTTAATGTATGAAAAAAATATTGATTATATCTTATAATAATAGGTTATGGGACTTACTTAAAGAGTTTTAGGATTTCAACATTCAGGCAATACCAAGAGATGAGACCAAACATGCAAATATGTTGGTTGTCATTGGGGTATAATTTAGTATCCTAGTTGATGTAAGAAGTGAAAAGGTCAAGTCACACATTAAGGTGGTTGTAAGGATTTATGTTCTAGATAACAATGATAATTGACAAATTTTTGAATATGACAATCAAATTATCAAATTTTTGCAAGAGGAAGCTGAGTATTCCTCAAGAAATCAGTCAAAATATTTGTAGTAGTATGGTGATCAGATTGTGTAACTAAAAACAAATAAGTTACCCAAGAGATTGGTCACACTTGAAAACATATTCAATAGTGATGATGATCTGAGGAGAGAAAATTCATCTTTGGCAACAAAGAAAGGACACTATGCCAATGTGTAAGTTGCACCTAGTAAGAACTTGAAGTTGGGTAAGGTATGCACTTATTTAGAGAATGAAGCTTTCATTGAATTATGTGCAAGTTTTGTTGACATATTTTTGTGAAAATATAGTGATCTCAAGGGATTTGACCCAAGTCTAGCTCAACACACCATTGAGATAGAAAATGAAACTAAGCTAGTAAGACAGACAAATACCTATTAATACTAGGCTTGAGCCTTTGATGAGAGCTAAGCTTCATAAGATCATTGAGTTAGCTATTATATTTCTAATGAAACACTTAAATTGGGTGGAAAAACTTATCCCAGTATGAAAAAAATGGTGAAATTAGACTGTGTGTTGACTTTCATGACTTGAATAAGGCTTCTCTTAAAAACCACTACTATCTATGGAACATATTTTATAGTTGGTTGTGGGTTAAAAATGGTTCTCCTTGTTGGATGGATATAGTGGTTACAACTATATTTTGGCAAAGGAAGAATATTAGTTCAAGATAGCCTTCACCACAAAGTGGAAGACATTTTCATATAGAAAGATGCCCTTTGGTCTATCCAATACTAGAGCAAATTTTTAGAGAGACATGGATATGGCATTCCAGGGCCTTCTTAACAAATTTGTGCTGGTATATTTGGATGATGTAACCATGTTCTCAAAGGATGCAAGTGAACACATAGCTCACCTTGATCAAGTGTTTGAAAGGTGTAGGCAATTTGGGATATCCTTAAATCCCAAAAAGTGTGTCTTCTCAATTCATTAAGGTAAGCTCCTTTGATACATATTTTCAAATCATGGTTAAAGAATAGATCTTGAAAGAATATCTTCAATTCTTGCAATTTTCTTGCCCAAACACAAAAGAGATTTTCAATGTCTCTTATGGGAGATAATTTTTTTAAGAAGATACATCTCATATTTTACCAATTTAGCTAAGCCACTTATAGCCATACTAAAGAGGAATTAGGGTTTCAACTGGTCCAAGGAGGGAGTAAGGAGTTTTGTGGAAATTAAGAAATCCATGGCTATTGATCCTACACTTATAAAACCAAATTTCTCAAAGGACTTCATTTTTTACACCTATGATAACATTGAAACCATTTCAAGCATTCTTATGCAACAAAACCATGAGGCCTTAGAGAAACCAATAACCTTCTTTAGTCAAAACTTGGATGAGTATGAAACAAGGTACTCTTTTGTTAAAAAACATGTACTTTTTATTATAAGATCTCTCAAGAAGTTCAAATAATTATTGTCTAACAATAAGATACACCTAATGGTTGCACATCCAAGTGTCAAGTAGTTTCTCTTGAATAAGGATATAAATGACAAAAGATTTGGTTGGATAACAAAGGTAATGGAGTATGATGCAAAGACCAAGGTTAAAAAGCTGATTAGAGGTAAAGGACTTTGTGAGCATCTAGCCCAAGACTTGCAAGAGGCCAATGAGGTGGTTATGGTGTCAAATGATGAATAAGTTATAACTGATCATACCTCACCTTCTAGTTGGTATCATGATTTGGTAAAGTATCTTCAAGATGGTATTTATCCCTCTCATCTAACTCCAAGAAGAATACATTTCATATTGCAATCCATTCCATTGCTTCTTGTTGATGGTGTTTTGTTCAATAAATATATCAATGGCATGTTGTTAAGATGCATTAAACAACATAAAATATAAATACTACTTGAAGAATTCCATGATGGACATGGTAGAGGACATTACTCAACAAGGAATACAATCCACAAGATCATGAGAGGTGGGTATTATTGGCCAATATTATTTGGTGATTGTCATACATAGATTAGGAAATGAAGACATTGTGTTATGTTTATAGGAAAGGTGAAACTTGAAACCTTATGTCTCTAACCAATTGCAATGGATAAAACCTTTGTCCAATGGGTATTAGAATTTATTGGTCTCATTAACCCCCCTTCAAGCTCAAGTCATAAATAGATGATGACTTCTATAGATTACTTCACTAGATGGATAGAAGCAATGGTATTAAATGAGGAAAATGAATTCAATGTTCTAGATTTCTATGAAGGTTTGCTTACTAGATTTGGATTCCCTTCAACCATTATTTTTGATAATACTATGGCCTTTATGGGGTATTAAATCAACCAATGGGTAATTCAACATAGTGTCTTTATCAATACTTCATCAAAATACTATCCCCAAGGTAGTGACCTTGATGAGTCCAGTAATAAGAACCTATTGAATATCTTAAGAAGGATTATTGAAGATAATCGGAGGTCATGACATCTCAAATTGAAGTTAGCTCTGTGGGATGATATGATAACCTACAATAAGCTAGTAGACAACTCCCCCCATAAGTTGGTATATGGTAAGAAATCAAGAATGACTATCTCTCTTGAATTTCCTACTCTAGAATTGATTCATCAACTTGATTTTTTGGAGAATGAACCTATGGAGATCAGATATGCTGAGATTATGGAGTTAGAAGAGACAAAACATTAGTCCATGCTAGCCATGGAAAGCCATCAAAAAAATTAAAGAGAGCCTTTAAAAAATGAGCTTCTTCACAAAGTTTCAAAGAAGGATATTTGGCCCTCAAGTGGGATGAGGATAGATCTAATATAAGAAAGCATATAAAGTTTGACTCTCTTTGGTGTGGTCCATACACAGTCTCTAACTATAAATCCCACACTACCTTCCAACTTGCAAGGATGGATGGTGAAGAGCTTCCTATCCTAGTTAATGGGATACATCTAAAACATTTATATTAAGGAATCTAAGTTCCCTATACATAGTTTGTTTTGGTTTTCCTCCAAGTGTTTTTATAGCACATTAATTTGTTTGGTTTTAATTTATTTAGTTAGTTTCCTCATTTTGTTAATTTCCTTCCTTGTTTTGGTGGAATTCATTATCTTTATAAGTCAAAAGGTTTATTGTAGTCATACATCATATTCATGACTATTGGTGAGTCTAATATTCATGTAAATGGTCTAAGTTATCAAGCATAATAGGCATGCTACCCAGCTGAGTCATCAAAGATGTTGGAAAAATTTGGCCTACATACTAGCATTTACCTAATCTAGAATAAGGAGCTGAGTAGGGTCCTAATTGAAGAGTGATCCAATGTCACAAGGAGCACATGGGCTTTAAGAGTATATCACATAGCATTTAAAATCTTTTAAAACACTTTAATCAAGCTTAAAGTGTGAATTTGGTGATATAAGACAATCAGACTATCATAACACATCATGCAAGAATGAATGGGTCAATCTGGTTGCACATTTGATAAATGAACTTAGGAGGCATCTCAAAGCCAAAATATTTCATAAAAATTATTTTATTCATGCCTTAAACATTTTATAATTTTTTTTGACTTGATGAATTATCTATCTCAAGTTATAAGTATTCAAAATTGAACTAGCAGAGTAAGATATGCATGTAGACATCAAGTTTGATCTTCATGAAATAACCATTTGAATTCAAAAGTTCCAAGGTTAAACACAGATCTAACAAGTGTCAATATCTCAAGAGTTTAGGTAGAATATATATGGTGCACATAGGGTCAAAGAGTTAAAAGTTGCTTACAAATAAACTAATGATCTACATTCCATTGGATCAAGGATCTAATGACAAGTGGAAATATGAAATAATTAGTGGGTCCAATTAGATAAATAGTGCACATTAAATATTACTATAAAGATATAATGGCATGATTGAGGGTCAACTAGTCAATGGATCTTAGAAACAAATGATAAGTTGCTCAGTGGCATGATCATAGTGTCTAAGTAGATCAATGGTGTGTGTTTAATCAAGGAAAGATAGATGGATGGCATGAATTCAATTAGTCCAAAGAGATAAATAATGTACATAGGGTCAAAAAGTCAATAATATTAGGATGAATGTGAGGCCACCACATAGTGCAAGTACAGGGGTAGATGAAGCTGACAATAGGATATTATAAACTAATGTGGGGATATCAAGTATCATGAGCTCAAAGGTAGATCATAGATCGATGATTGATGTTAGAGGTCAAAATCTAGGGACTTTATAAAGAAAAATTATGATCAAGGTCAAACTAAAGCAAATATTTTGAAGAGAGTCCATAGAGGTAGACATGTTAGTTTTGATGGGTTTATTGCCAAAGCCAGTAACATGATTATGACCTTTTTATCCACTTTTTCATGTTAAGGATGAACCAGTAGGGAGTAATACACACTAGAATAAGATCACAATAGATTTATCTAGCTATTATAACTACTTTTATGTTTGGAATTCAAATTTTAAATGACCTGATCCCATCATTGTAACCATAAGGAGCATCATGCATGTTAGATATAGATTGAAAGGGACTGATAGGTTATTATGGCCATTTTATAGAAGTAGTCTTAGACATTATGATCTTTCCTAATGGAATCAATGCTAAATGATCAAAAATCTTGGTTATTATGCTCCCTTATCCATCCTTCTATGCATTGATCCCCATTTGTTTCATCCCTTATACTATAAATATAGACTTCTAAGCCTTGAAACGGATCCCTCTCTTTGGCATGACTAGACTCTACCAAGATTTATATTGTAACACCTATTTGATGTAATAAAAGACTGAATTCCTCCATTTACAAGCTAAGTTGAAGTGTTTATTATGAATTCATTGATGTGGTCAAGTGAATGTATGTTTTCCTTACATCTATCTAAGTTTTATCACCTTCATGTAGTGTCTTGGTAGTTACCATAGGCCATTCTAAGTGCATATATAGTCTGTTGGTTAGTTTGCAAGTTGAAAATTGCCCTCCCATATTAGGTTGATAGCTATTCAATTCTTTATTATGAAATAATTATGTGTAAATTGATCAAAGAGTGAATGAAGTGATCTTTTGTAGTCTTGAAAGTGTCTTGTAGTGTGTCTTGTGCAAGTATAAGGATAAAAACATTTGGTGCATCACCTCAAGTTCACATGCTTTTATGAATTATTTTCTAACTCTCTCCCTTTTCCCAAGTAAGAGATAGCTTAGGTCTAGTATAGGTGATATATATAAATGGAATTCAGCCTTCCTTGGAGGTCTAACCCAATTTTAGGTGACCCACAACCTATGGTTAGTCCCATGTTGGACTAGGTTTGTGTAGGAGGACCTAAACAATCCCCTTCTTAGCTAGGGTGCAATCTAGACAACTAACAATTACCATTCCCAACCCATAACTCCCTGTCAATGAACCAATCCAACCCACCATTCTAGTTAAGAACAATCCATATACCACTACTAAGGAGGACATTCGACATTGTGGAACAACTTCAAAAACTACCTGTACACATTTCTATTTTGGATTTTTTGCATGCATCTACTATCCATAAAAAACATCTTAATAAAATTCCTAGGCCAATCCCAAGTTCTAAATGACATAAATCTAGACAAATTCCAAAGTTGGTTAGACATATATCCCAAGGACAATAATTGACCTTTAACCAAAGTGATATGTCATCCCTTGGCCCTATACATCAAAGTGATCATAGCATAGCAAAAATTAAAATGTGTCCTCATAGACAATGGATCGGGCCTAAATATTATGTCTCTAAAGCTCATTAAGCATATCAGATACACAACTAATTTATAGATTTTAATAATCACTATCAAGGATTATGATAATAAAGATCAAGAATCACAAGGCACTATAAACTTACTAATTATCATTAGGCCTTTGACTCACAATACACTTTTCCATGTGTAAAACTTTGATCTATGATATAATTTTCTCTTGGGTAGACCTTAGATACATGAAATTCATGAAATCCATTTAATAATTCACCAGTGTCTCAAGTTCTCTCACTTAGGCATGGAGAACACCATCAATGGAGATTTAAAACCTTACTAACATTTCAAACATTTAAATTCCAAGTATGAATGTTAAAATTACCGATTTGGCCTAGATGTGGTTCCTAAAAAGGACAAAGGCAAATACATACTTGTTGAGCTTATAGAGGCCAATTACATAGACCCAGATAGACCTGATTCATCTTCCCATATGCCACCTCTCGAAATGTTTAATCATTTTACCATCTCAACCAATGGCTGAGAAGAATATTTTACTCATGACACATTTCAAATTTCCAAGCTTCCACAAAACCCCAAGTCTTATGGAAGACCTAAATCCAAGACACCTTGCATAGAATGGAAATGAAAAGGAAAGGGAAAGCTTCATATTCTACCTCTTTTTAGTTTCACACTGGCCACTAGCCAAAAAAAAAGACCCACTTATAAATGATTAATCATGGTTATATAATAATAAGTTGGATGATTGATATAAAAATGCCAAATACCCCATTCTAAATAGGATCATGGAGAACCAAGCCTATGAAGGAGGAGGCCTCAAGCCAAAATAATAGGGTAATATTTTAGCTAATTTATATAATTTAGTACAAAGGCAACTATGGTATTATATTTAAACCACCTGGTGGTTACCCCACATATCTTACTCATGTTCCAAATATAATGATTAGTGATGAAGATGTTGGTAATGAAGTAGAGTATGATCAAAGTATTTATGAAGACCTTACCAATACCAATTTATTTAACACCAATGCTATTTATACCATTAACCCAATAAGGTGACATAATCCACTTCCTTTATATCATCCTTAACTTATATCCTAGGACCAACAAGAATCCATAGTTCCTATAGATGAATTTGAGAATGATGAGACCTTTTGCAATTTTCTAGGCCTAAGAGATAATGTTTTGTTGGGAGACCACAAACAAGGGTTGTCTATCAAACTAGATCTTGTATCCTATTTTAAAAAATGGGTTAACACCCTTAGCCACAAGTAAATAAATAAAACATTGAGGTCCCAAAGTGAAAACCTCTTTGAGACACTTTTGGACTAGGGTAAAAGTAAAGAGAAAGGCCAATCTTGTGGTGAAAACCTATTTCAAGTGTCATTAGACATGGGTGTTCACCTTTCCTCACATGAAGCTTAGGAGACCACCAATGATAAACTTGATTTTGGGTCCAAGTTTAGTTATAAATAATGACATGCCTTTGATCGAATCATCCAAGAGTTTCCAATAGTGTTTGTAACACGACCATCCCAACTATTGGGAGATTTCGATTCATGTTATTTAGGAGAGCTTAAAGAACCAGTCCTAATAGAGGACTTTGTATTTTTAGGCCAATTCAAGTCATTTATAACCATTTTTGAGGATGGTTTGACTCTTCTCATAAAAGACACTATGAAAGTCAACATCAAAACTCTAGATGACTCAAAATAGATCAAATTAGGTCTGTCCCTCACTGAGGAGGAATGTGAAATCTTTACTACCCTTTTGAGGGAATTTATTAACGTCTTTTCTTGGTCCTATCTTGATATGTTAGGTTTGGAACTTACCTTGGTTATACACCACCTTCTTATACATCCTAATGGCTAACCTGTGAAACATAAATTGTGCAAGATGCATCCTCCTATTGATGTATTAGTAAATAAAGAGTTATAAAAAATCTTAGAAGTGAGATGCATTTGAATGATTGACTATTTAGAGTGGATATCAAATATTTTTCTAATTAATAAGAAGCTAAAAGGAATCAAAATATACATTGATTTTATAGATATAAACAAGGCCTTCCTTAAGGATGAATTTCCTCTGCCAAACATTGACATGATAGTTGACTCCACAGTGGGATATGAAATGCTTTCACTTGTGGATGGATTTTTAGGATACAACCAGATCCAAATTTTGCCAGAATACCAACATAAAACAATTTTCACCACTCCCTAAGGAATATTTTGTTATTAAGATATACCATTTGGTCTTAAGAATTTTGGGGCCATATAAGAAAGAGATATGACCATCATATTTATTGATATGATTCATGACATTGTTGAAGACTACATCAATGACATATTGGGAAAATAAAAGAACTGTGTCGATCATCTAGCTGCACTATGATGAATATTTGAGAGGCTTCATGAATACAAGGTCAAACTCAATCCTAATAAGTGCATTTTTGGTGCTACTTCATGTAATTTTATAGGCTTCATCATCTCTCACCAAGGCATCAAAATTGATCATACCAAAGTGCAAGCCATTACTGAGATGTTGCCATCTTCTAATTTGAAATAACTCTATAGTTTACAAGTTAAGATCCAATCTATTAGGTGCTTCATTTATTAGTTGGCTGATAAATGTTATCCATTTACATACTGAGTAAGGGTGTTACATGTCATTGGGATGAATAATGACATAAATATTTTCATCACTTCAAAGATTATCTTTCCAATCCACCTATTTTGTTACCACCTATGCTAGGAAAGCCATTCCTACTATACCTATCATACATAGACAAAGCCCTAAAGGCAATTATAGCTCAACATGATGACAATGGAAAAGAACATACCGTGTAATATTTGTCATACACTGGTTGCATATGAACAAAACTATCTACCCATTAAAAAAGCTTGTTTGTCTATGGTCTTTATAGCCTAGAAACTATGACATTACATGCTTAACAAGACCATAATTATTTTCAAATTAGATTTGATCAAGTATCTACTATCCAAGAAAACTTTACAAGGTTGCATGGCTAAATTTATCATGCTTTTAAATAAGTTCAAGATAGAATATGTCAACTAGAAGGCCATTAAGGGATAAGTACTTACAAATCAACTTGTTGAAGCTGCCCTTGTAGATAATGAACATCTAAATTTTAAATTCCATTATTATTCCATCATGAATTTTCATTGAAACACCCATGAGGAGAATCACTGGAAGCTATATTTTGATGAATCATTGACATCACATGGATTGACCACGAGCCTATTGTTTATTACACCATAAGGGGGATCTTATCCCTAAATCATTATATATCAACTTTCCTTGTACTAAAGACATGGTTGAATATGAAGCACTCATTATAGGGCTTTGACAAGTAGTACAAATCAATATTCGACATCAAATGGTTTATGGTGATTCTTAGTTAATAATCAATCATGTTAGAGACCACTTTTAGACCAAAGATGATAAGCTAGTGCCATACAAGGGCATGATTGACACTCTCAAATAAAAAATTATTGACATATAGTTTAAACACATACCAAGGGCCAGTAACAAAATAATAGATGCCATGGACACCATTGGCTCTTTGATCTACCATATTGAGAAGGTAAAATAATATCAATTTATTGTTGAAAATATGCTAGTGCCTACTCATGAACCTTCAAATGTCACAATGATCTATGATATTATTGGTCCCAAATCTATTTGGTACTCAAAATTCTTTACATACCTTCATGACCATATCATGCCACCAGACCTATCATGCAAATAATAAAAGGCCTTTATGCACCAATCATCACATTATACCTTACTTGGCATAACCATTTACTACCTCAACTTTGATGTAACTTTGCTTTATTATTTTACTTTAATAAAAGTAAAATTAGCATTACATGAAGTTTATAAAGCAGTATGTGGATCCTAAACCAATGAGTTTGTCTTAACCAAAAAGCTCTTATGTACTAGATATTATTGGCCAAATATGAAAGTGGATGTAATTATCTATGCTAAAAGGTGCAATAAATGTCAAAGCTATGTCAATTTGATTCATTCCCTAGACAATACACTTTAACCAATGCTTACTCCATGGTTGTTTGCTACATGGGGACTCAATCGTATTGGGAAAATAAACCCAACCTTATTTGATTAGCATAAACACATCCTTACTGCTATGAAATAATTCACTAAGTGGGTTAAAACTATACCCCTCACTTATGTGACTAGAAAACAAATTTCCAAGTTCATATTTAGCCATATTATATGCTACTATGGTATCCCATTTGACATTATATCTAATAATGGTGGATCATTTAATAACAAGGATGTCAAAATACTGTGCCAAGTAAAACATTACTTAACATTTTTTTTACTATGTATTACCCATAAGGTAATAGCTAAGCAAAAGTATCCAATCAATATATTATCAATATCCTTAAAAATATTGTCAATGATGATGGATGCAATTGGCACCTCCAAATATTCCATGTCCTTTGGGCATACCACACTAATTATCATACCCTAACAATATCCATTTCATATTCACTAGTTTATGTCACTGATGCCATTCTTCTTATTGAGGTTGAGCTACCTTCTCTATGAATCTCATTAAAAAATGTCCTATATGATGAAAATTATAGAATAACTCACCTACATGAGCTAGAGTTACTACATGAAAAATGCTTGGACATTGTCAATAGCCTTCAAGCTTACTAGAATTGAATCCATGGCCACTATAATTGGTGATTCAAATATAGAGATTTTAAACTTGGGGATCTTATTATCAAAGAAAACCAAAAAAACACCATGTCTAAAATAATACTAAGGTTAAATTCAAACTAAATTGGATGGGCCCCTATGTCATTATTTCAAATTATCGCTGTAGAGCATATAGGCTCACTACACTAGATGAAGATGAACTTGATGGACCAATGAACATGATACACCTCAAGTGTTACTTTTCTTGAGAGACCTAAAATATTGTCTATGAGGCCCCTGTTTGTTATACCATATTATGATCTTATTTGTACCATACCATGTACCATTCTACCATACCTTCCCTACTGACCAAAGATTATTTTTACCCTCCCTCCCAACCCTTTATCCTTGATTCTATTTCATGGGTTCTTTGACACCTTTAGTGAGAGGATTTAGATCAATTTTTAGAAACTGATTCAACATTATACATAAAGGCCATATTTTGGACTAGTAAGATAGTGGTTTGGTAGTTGCATCCTTCATTCCTTGTTTCATTTCATTTTGAGTGTTCCTGATTATAACCACCTCTGGGCTAATCAGTGTTCAACTCTATGCTACTAATTATAACCATCTTTAGGAAAATTAGTATCATTTACCTATGTCATTATTTCCTAATTATAAACACCTATGGGAAAATTAGGAACAACACCTTTATCATGCCTTAAAGTCCCACCTTTCCATTCCTATGCCATATTGTGCCATTAGCCTAATTTGAGAACTTGATCTTACCTAGTCAGATACTTTTGATGTTAGGTAGAACTATAGTGACTTGAGGTCCCATCTTAGGAATATGTAAGAAAAACTTGATTCATGTTGAGGTCATCTCAGTCACCATTTTACCATGCTCTCATCATTTATTGAGCAATTTTATTTTGAATGCTCTCACTATTTTGCAAGTTGGACCATTTAGTATCTCATAATTATCAATCAAGTTGAGATGAATATACAAATATAAAAACATTGATAAAATATCTTAGAAATCCTAAAAATCACTAACTTGACCACTTATTTGCCTTAAGGATTTTGGGACCCCTAACTAATTCATAATAAACCACTTGTCATTTAGTTTCCCATCCTTATTTGGCCCTTTTCTCATGCTCTCACCATTTTATGAGATAATTCCCATATTTATATACAACATCAATCATATTTTATTATCATTCATTTTATTTTATCTCATATCCTAGGAGAACTACATTTGGCCTAAATTTTATGTTGGAACTTGCATCTATGGAACTATGTAGGCAACATCCACTTTCTTAATACATTTGGATTGAGATCAGCTACCCCTTCTTTTTCTTTTATTCCTCCCTTTTATTTGTTTCATTATATTCTATACCCTAGGGGAAATGCATGTCATCTTGTTTACATTGTTGCTTCCCCATATTTTAAGGGAAACCTTGTGTCATTTGTTTTTATCTTCAATTTGTGATAACATTGTGATTAACCATTGTTTGTGTTTGTTTAATGATATTTTGATTGTTTTATTCACTTTTTGTTTATTAGTGTTTTTGTCTTTCTATTTTTTTCTTATTTGCCTATTTTTTTCTTTCATTATTGTGCCTTGACTTAGTATATCTATGTTCATTGGGTGATTCATTGCACCTTATACTTAAGTCCATCCATATTCATGCACCAACATTGTCATCATGGTCTTTATCATTGGTGCATTGTTTTTTATTGTTTATTAGATTATGTGTCAATCCTTATGCATATTTTAGCTTATTTATCATGGTGTTTTATAGCATGATGAATATCACCACTTGTTAAATAAAAAATCAGCCCAGGAGCTCTTACAAATAATATAGCTATGGTACTTTTCCTTGGCACCTAAAAAAATCTTGATTTACCCAATTCATTCCCCACATATAGAGTAATTAAATCATGATAAAATATTAATCCTTGTTAGTTAAGACGTGCATATCCATACTAGTAAGTTTCCCAAATTCATATTTATCCTTTGTACCAGCTTACTCTTACTCTATGAGTATGGATTCGGTACATAAGACCCTTATTCCAATTTTCCATATTAATCCCATCATTCTGCTAATGATTCTAACTACCTTTGGATAAATTATTATGTATCATCCCACGTATAAAGCAAATGATTATAACCACCTATGGGAAAATAATTATGTTTCAACATATCTAGATGTTAAGGATTATAACTGACTTTGGTTAAATCCTTTTCATTCTTTTGCCTAACAGGGGCATGTTTTCATCATGCTAATGATTCTAATCACCTTTGGGCAAATCATTATCTCTATCCATCCAATTGGGGGATGTTTTTATTTTTCCAATGATTATAATCACCTTTAGGTTAATAATTGTTTTCATTTTAATGATTATAATTGCCTTTGGGTAAATCATTCTCTTATTACTCTTATCCTTTAGCTAATGATTATAACTACCTATGAGCAAATCATTATCTTTTTACCCTACCTATGCTAATGATTATAACCAACTTTGGGTAAATCATCCTTTTTATCTACCCAATTGGTGTAACTCATTATGCCATTAATTATAATTGCCTTTGGGAAAATCAATCTTTTCCACCCCCTTTTACCTTTTGGTCCCATCATTTCCTTTTTTTAGGGATCGATCCTTGACCTTATTTGCTGAGTATTCCCTCGAGGGGGTATCCTAAGCTCATCCATCACCATTAAGGAATTCGGCATACATGAAATTTTCATTCTTTGAGAAGATGTTACTATGCCTATAGCTTGAAATTCCTTCCCAAATAGGGTCAAATTATAGATCCAATTCTGTCCATAACTAGCTTTCAACTAAACTTCAAACTAATTCCTACCAAACATTGTAAATTAAGCCTAAGAATCATTAAATGTCTCAATTTTGGCTATGTATAATTCATCAATTCTTAGAATCATGTTGAATCATCCTTATGTGGGATACTATCCTGTATGCAAGAATAACCTCTCACAGATTCATCCCCAATCACCTTGTGACCTAACAGTTAGTAGTTTGGCCATGGAGCCATTAAGTGGGGCACTTGATCAATTATTAAAAGAGATAAAATGATAATAAAAATGAATTATATATTTAAACAAGATTAAATTCTTAGTTTAATTATCCATTTGAAATTAATGAAAATCTAAAAATGAAAATTACAAAAATCAAAATATTAAGCCTTTTCATCATTACCTTTATCAGTTGTCAAGCTCTTCCAAAATATCTCTCAAAATATCCAATTTAAGAGCCATACCTAGTAATTAAAAATTACAATTACATGACAAATTTTAACTCAAATGGAGTTAGTATCAACTCGCCTAGGGTTGGTTTGAACTCATTCAATGTTTAAACTCAACCTTAACTCACCTTGGGTGAGAGTTCACTTTTGAGGCTATAAATACAAGGCCTTGCCTAATAATTTCTAATCTCTCTTGGTGTAAATTTATTAATCCTAAATATCTTCAAATATTTGATAGTGTAGTGTTATAATGATAATTTAAAGAGAGACAAGCCTTTCAAGTAGTATTACCATGCCAAATTATTAAGCCAAGGTGCCAAGGAGAGAAGGAACAAAGCAAGCTTCATTGTCAAAGAGTCATTGATGTACAAGCTAATGAAGTCACTTAAAAAATCCATATGGAGTTCTAAGGAAGTTAAAAGAAGGTTTTATTTTATGTTTTAATTGTGTTTTCATATGTATTCTTGTTACCTATGCTCTCCTTAGTGTCTAAGATAGATGTGTTAGGATTTTAGTATGTCATCTTAATTTGTTTTATTGGACTAACACAAGACTAGCCTCCCCTCTACATATTCCTTGTTCATAATGTGTACAATGGTAGAAGCCACACTAAATAATAAATCTCATGTGAGACTCATCATCACTATGGCATATGTTGAAGAGTGTAATAGTGACCATACATGTGGTGTTAAAGGGTGGCTATGAGTACATGATTTGGTATGTTGTATAATCTAAACTTGAAGCTACCTAAGTAGTGGCACTATGATGTTGTGGCATTGATTATGATTCCCTATGAACTATAGGGGTCTTGAGGACCCATATGGTAGATGTAAAACTTATAGGTGATGGAGGTGACCTGTGTTGAGAACCCCTAGACCCAAATGTAAATAATCTTGGTGGGAACTACATAGAGGGAGGTCCTCTAGAATATGTAACATACATCTTATACAATGGTCTCTCTAATAATGGTTTTTGAGGGATAGTATGTGTGCATGTAGACACTATAAAATTAGACTTATCCTAATCTAAATATTTTACTAAGCACTATGATGTATATAGAGGATTTGTAATCTTCACTAAAATAGATAATTATGCAATATCTAGAAGTGGAACTAGAAATGTAACTGGTGTCGATGCTAGAAGTGTGACTAGAATCTATGCTGAAACTACTTATGGGATGGGAAGAGGATACTCATATGATACACCCTCAATCTTAACGACCTGGTTAGCATGTATATACTTGAGGCATCAGTGTATTATAGATAGGATAGATCTAAGTTATTATAACCATGGCTTGCCCTATAATATGTCAAATACACCCACACTAGGTACTATTATAAAATGAGTGGCTATGTGTGTTGGTCCCAAATGTAATGGAAATACTATCTCCTTGATGGAGATTAGAATGTGGCCACTAAAACCACTAATAACTATATCTATATGGAATATATCCTGATCTATGTATCCCAAGTGTTGTAATAATGTCATGGTGTACATGATAATGTTTGACCCATTGTCAAACATGACACTATGAATAGGATGGTGGTATATATATGCTCATATGAAGAGCACATGTAAATCTATGTCATCATCCACAATATACTTCTTTAAAAATGTAATAAGTGGTCTAGGTGGCACTGTAGTGTGATACATGGAAATAATATTATATAGGGGATATGTATCCTCTATAAATGTGTGATAAGAAGATGGTGGTGGATGAGCCTAGTATGTACAATAGACACTTGATGTGCCCCCTACCTCATTAGCTATATTATTAGGAAAAGGATCTAAAAATATCTTAAGTGTATTTGCCTCTATATGTTGTTTCGATACATTAATGGGTGTATGTTATGCCCTTAACCTTTACCCTATCTTGGGATATGTGTGGTCAACTTGTGGCTTACATACCTCTCTTATATTCTTATTACATTTCTCTATGTTCTTAGTTAGATCAACCTATAGAATAACCATGGATAAGTAGACTATATATAGGAGGTAGTGGTTAGTCTTTGATCATATTGTTAAGTATTCTGCTATTAGTGCATTTTTGTGGAGGTTGCCTCCTCAAAGTGGCTTGCTATATTATCTAATATTCTAATGTACTATTAATTATTACTATGTGATCTCTCATATTTACTTATTCTATGTGATATGAAATCATTTTGTGTGAACATCTAAGTAATTTCATTACAAGTGGTATTAGAGCTTCAATTTGGGAAAGCTTTCTATGGCATTATTTTTTTGGATTGGGTGAGGCATGACTTATGTGAGGGGAAGGAGTGAAAAAACATAAATTTCAATCTAGGAAGAATTAATTTTTCTATCAAAGTAGTATTTTTCAAAACACTTTTTTTTAAAATAATTAAAAAAAAGTCTAGAATTTTTTTTTCCTTACACATTTACAGTCATTGGATTCATCTTGACAAAATGATCACAATGGTATAGTCCACTATTAAAAATTTTTATGCCAAATTTTTTTACCCTAGTATGCAAAGGTAGTCATTAGATTCATCTTGGCGAGGCAATCACAATGGTACCATCCTTTGGTACACTTTTTTTTGGAGAAAAAACCCTCTTAGGGTTTGTATATGGTTAGTCCTTCTACATGGGGATGAACATGGGAGAAATAAACTCCTAAGACTC
Organism: Torreya grandis; assembly: GCA_037957365.1. Classification (NCBI taxonomy): domain Eukaryota; kingdom Viridiplantae; phylum Streptophyta; class Pinopsida; order Cupressales; family Taxaceae; genus Torreya; species Torreya grandis. The sequence continues at coordinate 1,692,353 of JARHVA010003008.1, forward strand.
CTACCAGTGACATGGAATCTAGAACTTTAGATCTATTGATTTTTGAACTTTAGGTTGACATAAAAGGCTTGGTGTGGCATGATGACTTTATTTCAATCAAAACTAATGTTGCAGAGATGCACAAAGGGATTAATGGGGTTCATAATCAATTGAATCACATCAATACTTCATTGCTACTCTTTCATCTTAGTTACAGTCAAACACCCCTCCATTTCAATATTCAGGTCCTCCTTCTCTCAACACTAACAACTCCAATTCTAGTGTAAAACCAATTTTACCCAAAGAGGACATCCATAATTTTGATGGTAAGGATCTTCTCACTTAGATTACCCAACTTGAGAATTTATTTGATCTACATCAAACACCTGGTTCTCAGAAGGTGATCATATCTCTATATTTGGAACCTAAGCAATTCATTTGGTATCACTGGTTATGTGATCAAAAGAAAAAGAATGGTGCTCTTGTTACATGGTATATTTTTAATAATGACTTATTGGCTCATTATCAAAATAATTTATTTGAGAACTACTTCAACTAGTTACCCAAACTATAGCAAATGGGAACTGTGAAGGATTTTATTCATCAATTTAAAAATCTATCCTTACAAGTGGAAGACATCATTGAGGTAAATTTGATTGATTTGTTTTTGGGTGGTCTTAAAGATATCATCCAATTGGAGTTTCAAATGTTTAACCTAGCATCTATATCAGAAGTGATCCCATGGGCATGCATGGTAGAGGAAAAAGAGATGGTCAAATGATAAACCTTCACTACTAGTTGTGATCACACCTTCCTAGCACCATCATATCCTTAACCCACTAGACTAACTCCTTGACAAACTAAGGAGAAGCAAGCCAAAGGGTTGTTTTATGGTTGTGATAGAAAATGGATTAAAGACCATCATTATGATGAAAATAAGCTATTTTACATTGAATATGCCAATGAGGATGACTTTGATGAGGATTCACTTAACGAGGATGAAGAAGGTCCTGAGGAGGAATTTGAAGACTCTTAGACTACTATTTCCTATCATGCCCTTTCAGATATTAGTACTCTTGAAACTCTTAAGGTGGTGAGTTTCATAAAAAAATAGAAGGTCACTATTCTAATTTATTCTAGGAGCACACACAACTTCATCAATAATAAGCTGGCTATTCACTTAAACTATTTTATTTATCCCACTTCATAATTTTAGGTATAGATTGTAGATGGTGGTACTGTCAGTTGCTCAAGAAAATGCCATAGTATTAAGCTGGCCATGGGAGACTAATTTTTGGTTTATATTATGTTTTTTATTCCTATGGGGGGAGCTAATATTATTTTAGGATTATAGTGGCTCACCACTTTAAGCATTGTTGAGATGAATTTCTATGAATTATTCATGCATTTTTATTCTATGAGAAGGATATTTGAGCAAGGGGATTATGGGCTAAATCTTCAAAACTTATTATCTCCCATCAAATGACAAATATTATCTGAAAGGGTGCTAAAGGATTTATAGATCACTTATTTTCCATGGAAGTTATTCCAACTTAGCCATCTACACCTCTTTATGTACAAGTGATTGATACCCATTCAATTTTTTTTGGTGACATGTTGAAAGGACTTCCACCTAACCACACACATGATCATGTTTTCAAACTTAATCCTTATAGTACACCACCCAACATCTAGCCATATAGGTATCTATATGCTCAAAAAAAGTGAAATTGAAAAGATGGTATATGAAATTTTGGATGAAAGAATCATTCACCATAACCAAAGGAAATACTCTTCACCAATTGTCATGGTGTGAAAGAAAGATGACACTTGGAGGATGTGCCTTGACACAGGGAACTAAATAACTACACTATCAAAGATAAGTTTCCTATTCCTATCATTGATGATTTTATAGATGAATTAAATGGTGATCATTATGTAACCAAGTTAGATCTGTGTTTTAGGTATCATCAAATCTAGATCTATGATGAAGATATACCCAAAACTACTTTCAAGACTCATGAGGGCCATTATGAGTTTTTGGTTATGCCTTTTGGGCTAAAAAATGCACCATCTAACTTTTAGAGTTTGATGAATACTATTTTTAGGCCATTTTTAAAGAAATTTGTTCTAGTATTTTTTGATGATATCCTTATTTATAGTAAAAATTGGGAAGACTATTTGCACCACGTGAAACATGTACTCTTAATTTTGAAACAACATTAGTTGTATGCCAAACCTTCCAAATGTACTTTTAGAGCTTTTGAGGTTTAGTATTTGGGTCATCTAGTTTCACATATAGGAGTAAAAGTGGATCCTTAAAAAATCCAAGTAATGATGGATTGGTCGATTCCTAAGACACTTAAGCAACTAAGGGGATTTCTAAGGCTCACTGGTTACTATCACAAGTTTATCAAATATTATGGTAGCATTATATCCCAACTCACATTTTTGTTTAATAAATATTCCTTTCAATGGATTGATACATCTACCAAGGCATTTGAATAATTGCAATTGGAAATGTGCACCATCTAGTGTTGGTTACTCCTAATTTTTATAAAACTTTTATAGTTGAATGTGATGCATCTGGGTATGGTATGGGTGTTGTACTCATGCAAGAAGGTAGACCAATTGCATTTGAAAGTCATAAATTAAAGGGTTAAAATGAGCACAATCCAATTAATGAGAAGGAATTGATGGCCATTTTGCATGTAATCAAATAATGGAGGCCTTATTTAATGGGTCATCACTTTTAGGTAAAGATCGATCATGATAGTCTTAAATTTTTTTTGGAATAAAGGTTATCATCTAAAGAATAACAAAAATAGGTAACTAAGATGTTAGGATATGATTTTTAAATATTTTACAAGAAAGGCAATTATAATGTATTGGTAGATGCACTATCTAGGAAGGATGAATCAATTGAGGCCTTGCTATATGCTATGACCATTATGTAGGAAAATTGGCTAGAGGAAGCATGATCAGAATGGGACAAGGATAGTGCTACCCATGATTTGATTTAGAATGTTTATCAAGGTTTGGGTGGATTTGAAAAATTCACATGGGAGGGTGATGCATTATGGTATAAATACTAGTTATACCTCTGTAAGAATTCTCTTTTTAAATAAAAAATCCTTCAAGAACTTCATGTAACTCTAATTGGGGGTCATTCAGGATTTTTGAAAAACTATCATAGAATCAAGCAAGATTTTTTTTGGGAAGGAATCAAGGGGGATGTCCAAAAATATGTGGATAAATTTATGATTTTTCAACAAAATAAAAGAGAAACCCTCAAAACCCTAGGTCTTTTGTAACCTTTATCCATCCTGAGCCAATGTTGGGAAGAGCTGTCTATGGATTTCATTATAGGATTACTAAGATCTAATGGTCAAAATGTTATCATGGTTTTGGTATATCATCTTAGTAAGTATGCTCATTTATGTTATTTATCACAACCATTTGTGTCTAGTATAGTAGTTTTTGTTCTTTTTAATATAGTTTAGAAATTGCACAGTACCCCTAAAATCATTATTAGTGATCGAGATCCCATCTTTACTAGTAAATTTTGGACTAAGTTATTTTCATGTTTGGGCATCCAATTGGCTCATAGTTCATCATATCATACTCATTAAAATGAAAAAACTAATGTAGTCAATAAATTTCTAGAAGGATATCTCCATTGTTTTGTTTTTGATAAATAGGATAAATGAGTTCATTGGTTGCCACTTGCTGAATGGTGGTATAATACTTCTATTCATAGTTATTCTAAAATGTCTCATTTTTGGCACTATATGGATACCACCCACCATCCATAACTTCAAATTTGAAGGTCCATCCTAAGGTTCATTCAATTAAAGAACATATTCACCATCGACAAGATGTCCTTACCAGTTTGCATGAAAATTTAGCCATGGCCCAAAATTGCATGAAGCAACAAGTAGATCAACACATGAGTGAGAGGAACTTTGACATTAGTGATTGGGTTTTTTTTTCACTTACAACCATTTAAGTAGATGTCCTTAAAGTAACATAAAAATGATAACAATTTGTTCCCTAAGTATTATGGGCCTTATTAGATCATGCAAAAAATTGGTAGTGTGGCCTATAAGTTAGAGTTTCCTTCCTCCAATCACATACATCCAATATTTCATGTATCATGCCTAAAAAAAGTCATTGGACACAAAGTGGATACCCAAAATTAGTTACCATAATTAGATGAGGAAGGAAGAGTTGTTCTTGATCATGAGGTGATCTTTCAAATGTGCACTAAGTAGTTGTGGTCTTGAGTGATTAAGGAGTACCTGATCAAATGGAATAATCTTCCCTATGAAGATGCTACTTGGGAGGATGAATATTTTGTGTAGCAACATAAAAAGTTGAATCAATATTGAGGAAAACATTATTTTAAGGGGAAGGGAATGTTACACCCTTAACCTTTGGTGTGTCTTGGGATATGTGTGGCCAACTTGTGGCTTACATACCTCTTTTATATTCTTGTTAAATTTATCTATGTTATTAGTTAGGTCAACCTATGGAATAACCATGGATAAGTAGATTATATATAGTAGGTAGTGGTTAGTCTTTGATCATCATGTTATGTATTTTGTTATTAGTGCATTATTATGGAGGTTGGCCCCTCAAAGTGGATTTCCTATATTATCTAGTATTATACTCTGCTATCAATTATTATTGTGTGATCTCTCGTATTTGCTTATTTTTTGTGATATAAAATAATTCTATGTGAACATCTATGTAATTTCATTATAGTGTGACCACATCAATAATGTTTGCCTTAATAAGGTCTTGTATCTTGTGCTTCAAGATAATGTATTTATTTGTGGTGTGTCATAGTGCCCTATGATACTCATAGAATACATTTGAATCCTAACTCTTTGGAAGATGCCATGTCATATCAACCTATTTAATAGGAGGGAGAGATTAAATTTCATTTCAATAGTAGTTATAGAACTTGTGATGGTGACTCTAGTAAATTAGTAAATACTATATGCTATGGAGTGGATAAAACCAATCTTGGTGAAGGCTCTGAAGCTACATTAATTATTATATTTTGATCTATTTTATTTTCTGAGGTCTTGAACTTATATGGAGGTTTGATTCAACTCTTAATAGTTGAATCTAATCTATCTACATATTTGATTTTACCCATTTCTAAGAGCTTAACCTCTCTTTCCTTAACTATGTGGCACATATCTGTAACTGTGGGAAAATTCTTGAATAAGATTGCCTCATGAAGTATTGGTAATAAAATTTATTTGAATATATCTTTACTTTATCTATTTTCCATGGGGCTAATCAATTTTGAAAAGATTATCTTGTACTATAAGACATAATTTTCCATTGGCTCATTTGACTTTTTCTATAGTTATGCCACTTGTGCATATGATATCTTGTCACTTATGTTGATAGAGAAGTGTGTTAATAACATATTTTCTAAAGTATTAAATGATGTGATAGATTTTTTAGGAAAATAAGAGAACCACTGTAAGGCATAATCCTTGAGACTACATAGAAAGATATTTGTAAGAAGCCATTGGATACAGAGTCCAAGTATGTTGCATGAAAGGATAGAATGTGATGCTCTAGGTCACCCTTTCCATCATATAATGTGATCTTGGGTGTTATAAAACTAGATGGAAAATGAGTTGCTATAATATGATTTTCAATGTTGTATGCAATAGAATGTTGGAATCCAATAAATGAGAAGGCTTAGCTTCTCCTTGCTCAAGATGTAACACCTTAGTTTGTAGAAAAAGAACCTACTAAAAAAGGGATTGTACATCAAGAAGAGAAAAACTAGACATAAGTGGAGTAGTTATCACTGATGTTTGAATAACAAGTTTTGGTTGTGTTATCTGAGTTGGTTGAGTAAGCCCCACTAAAGGTGTAACAACATCATTAACTAGAAAGTTAGAATATTGACAATTGTTATTCTTTTGGAGTTCCTCTTGAAGAAATTTTATGAAATCATCTTGTATATCCTTATGTTTGGACAGAAATTCTTGCAATTGATGCTTATCGATTTCATCAAATCTATTGTTAAATTCTACCATTATAGGTTAAAGGTAGGAAAAAATATTTTATATATTTTGGACCTTTTAAGAATAGTAATCTATGAGAGTATTAAATTTTTTAAATATTTGTAGCAAATTAGAATAATTTAGGAGTTAAATTCTGAGTATATTAAAAAAATGATACAAACCCTAAGATCATCTAGGGTTAGGGTTATTGAAAACTAGAGTTTATTTGTAACAATTTAATTTAAATATAAAATAAATTGAAACCTAAGGTTAAATTGATTTTATTTAGCTAGATTTTCTAAATAAAATTATAGAATTAGAATTATGAAGCCCTAATTTAATGCACAAAAATAAGAATTAATGTAGGTTAGGGTTTTATATAATGATCAAAGTAAGATGAGTTTACCAAATGATTTAACCTTTTAGGGTTTTACATGAGTAATTACCTATGTTTGGTTAAGGGGATGAGATATCTAAATCAATTAAAATAATTAACCTATTAATTTGTAAATGAATTTAACCTTGATTGACTTCCTAATTATAGCAATAAATAAGGAAAAATATAGACTTACCTAAAAATAGACTGTCACAAATGATTTGGGTTCTAAAATTGGAGATCTAAGCTACTCTAAGAGTCACAAGTAGGTTTTTGATATTCATTGATTCATTAGACAATAACACCTAATTTGGATAATAATTCCATCTATGTTTAGTGTCCAAGATGTGGTGTTAATTTCCTCTTTATGGGATTGTTCCTATTTTCATGGAGCACCTGTGCCTATGTCTATGTATTCTATTCCTCTAAGATTGAAGCATTTAGATTTATATTGTACTTTTAAATCTTTATTTTGTATGAAAACCCTAGTTCTCTTTCAAGTGTGATATGAGAAAGATTTTAGTGTGTTATTTATGGAATGGACATCCTCAACACTCCACTCTATAAAGAGTTGCCTACATACCAATACTTTAAAGAGGGATCAAGTCAGATGTAATTCTCCCACCTATGGCCTTGAATGCCTTGAATGTTCTTGAGCCTTTGAATGCTTAAAAACTAGACTTAGGGTTGTTGTAGATGATAATATACATAAAATAGGAAAAACTAGGGATAATGTATCTTGATTTTGCACAAATTTATCTTAGGTTTGAATACCTTTTGCATCTATTTTCCATATAGTGAAAAGAGGTGGATTATATTTGTATATATAGGGTTTTATTACTTGTGTAGATAATAAAATGAACTTAGGCTAACCTTAAGAGGGGCATGCATTTGAAAAATTATTTATTGGGAAGATTTAGGGCTAAAGACATTAGTGCCTAGTTGGGGACATTATTGCCATGTAGCTCTACTGTCCCAAATGTGGCAGTACTGTCCTTTTGGTAGATTTTTGGAAAGGTTTGATTTGAGTCTGAGATGATAGTTACAGGACTATATTTTAACTGGTGGTAAATGAGCAAGGAATATTAAATGGGTGAAAATTCAAGTCCAAGGCTCTAAAATAGGTATATGTTAATCTTTTAACAACTATTTAGGCATCATTCTAGAGCCTTGGACTTGCATCTCACCATCCTTAGTCTTAAATTCATTTTTCAAAACTGCTCCTCTTTCATTAGGCTTACTAAGTGATGAATTTAGCTTAGAGAGCTTAGTTTGGAGTAGGTCTCTTTGTCCAAGAATGGAAAATGTTTCCCACATTAAGATTATTACATGAACCCTATTAATTTTCTCAATAATGTTCATAGGAGAATTGAGAACATTTTCATGTCCTCTAAAAGTCATAACAATACCACTACCTTATGTCATTTGATACATAATGGAAGGTACATAAAGAACTTTAACATTTTGAAGTTTCTATTTTAATTGAGCCATAGGGACTATATTTGAGACATCTACTTATTGAGGTGTTTGAGAGTTCATGTTTGTACCACCACCTATCCCTTTTACCTCTTCAACTGCTCTATTCTTTGACCTTGTGTTTGCAGCTATAGAGTTTGATCCAATATTCAATTTTCCTTGGTATTTGACTACACATGAGTCCTCTTGATATTATATCATCAAGGTATCATTTGATTTATCATCCCATATATTATTTTACATTCCACTAGGCATGTATTCTTGAGTCATAGAAGGCATTATTACCCATTTAGCCATATAGGCTTGATGAAATGCTTCATTTGCATAAGTGGAAGAGTCAATAGGTTGGTCCCATGAAGTTTGATCTCCATTTTATTGTAAAAGATTTTTTTTAATAGTTAAAAGTGATTTTGAGGTAGAAGGAGAATTCTAATTTTGTCCATTGTGTTGCTTCACTTGAGTTAGCCGCCCTTGTCCTTGATAGTGGCATTGAAAAGGCCATCTAGGAGCTTGGTAAGATTGATATGGTTAGTAAGGACCTTGATAATACCTAAATTTTTGCTGTTATTATTTCTTATTGAGGTTTTGGTTCTATTTTTTATCTTCTTTAATATCCTTGATCAGATCTTCCTCTCTTGACTTGCTTGCTTGATTAGAGGTAGCTTGCTTATGTTTGGGTGTGGGGATGGGAGCAATGGTGGGTGTAGGAGTTTGCACTTTAAAAAACAAAGGCATGGAATGTCTATGAGATATATTTATATATTGAATAATTTAATTATAAACTCTTATAGTATTCTCATAGGCATTAGGTAAAGTATCCCCTCCCATGGATTGAATCATCATAGATATGTCACTATTAAAAGATTTAATAAAAACTTCATGTAAAGTAGGCCTCAATAATATTGGGATCCTATAATTTTTTTTTTGTAATATTGTGTTGAAGTCTTTGATTGCCTCTTGAGGTGTTCTCTTTATTGTATTCAGATGCTTGATAAAAAATAAGTGATCAGATTTATCTTCAAATCTCCTTCTCAAAGAGTCACCTAATTTATCCAATGTAGTGATAAAGTTGGAATTCAAAGTACCATACCAATCAAGGGATTTTAAATTTAAATATATATCCAACAACTTAATGGAAACATTATCCTAAGTGATGTTATGTATGTTTCAAAAGTTGGCAATGCTTATTATGTGTTCAATAGGAGTAGTGGCAACTTCTCTCGTGTATGAAGGCACACTTTTGAGGGATGATATAGGAGTGTAATCATAGTGAGAAAGTGACAAATGAATATAAAAATTGAATAAAAAAAGGGTAGGTTAATTTTGGATACCATTTTGCAAATTATACCCAAGAAAAGTCTCCTTATAGGTATGTCAGTAACAAATGATTTCTTTGAATATGGATGGGTATTAACAAACCTCTTTGTTCTAACTGAATAGTAAGGAAACTTAAAAAATTAAAATTAAATGCCTTTTGTAGATGATATTTTCATTACCTTAGGAATTAAAATAAATCATTAGTCTACAACCAAGAGCCAATGAGTGCTAGATTCACCAGATACTACATGAATGAAGCTTTACAACTTTAAATTTGTCAAGATCAACATCCACCTTTGACAACTTATTGGACCATGAGGTACCATTGGGCATGAAAAAGCTATTATCAACCAAATTTTAACCCTAATGAAGGATAATCCATCCTCCTTAAATTTTTAATAACATTAAAACACGTCATATGTTTTGGGTGACAATTCTTAGAGGCGAGTCTCTATATTAAAGGGCTAACTCCCTTGCAAAACACCTATAACTAACAACTAACCTAATTGTCTTGAAGGAAAAGGGATAGAATGAGATTAAAAACTAATATAATAGAGGTTATGGACAAATATTAATTCCACAATCCTAATTGAACCTACACTATGAAAGATAAGTTGAAAAATTATTCTCAAAACCCAAGATTCTCTTATCAAAAATGTTTCAATATGAAGTTAGAATGCAATGTATTTCTCAATGTGGATGAATAATAGGTATTATAATAGACACTAGTATTCTTATTCACAATAAAATACATATAAAATAACCATTTTAACATCATGATATCTATTATAAGGTAGATTACTTACATAAAGCATCAAAGAGTGAGATGGATACACAGAGAGATAACTATCACTTGCCATCCAAAATAGACCACTTGACACAATTATGTAGAAATTTGAGAAAATAAACTAGTTTGAAATGTTTATTCAAAGGCAAAATAAATATTCAATTTATAAGGGCTTCACCATACCAAATTTGGATGCATTACAATGCCAAAAGAGGTAGCTTGTATAGAGAGATAATGAAGAAAGAGAGGGACATAGAAGAGGGAGATTACCAAGTGTCCACATGAGTTAAAAACAAGAAGGGGGTTTATGAAACTATATCAATAGGTAATTAAATACATATGTCTCTCCTCTAAAGATGCTTCATCATTTAAATGACATAGGAGTTTCAAACTCAGCTTGACACCTTACACTACTCCTCAAAACTACCCTTCTTTGTATAAGAAGAGTGAAAAATTAGATTTTTAATCATCATATCACCATGAATGCCTTCAAATATTCTCATTTAACACCTTTCCTACATTTATAAACTCCCTTTCTCTAACATTTTAGTGGCAATCATCATCCATCTCCTTAAGTGTCTTGAAACCCCTTCATCTACCATGCCTATCCTTGTCCAAGTGGCTCAAAAGTTGACTTATACTTCATAAAACCACTATATTTTTATGAAAGTCACTCATACACCTCATCATACCTAAATAAATAAATTTTTGTTCATGAAACAAATCCCAAGACTCCATCTCGTACCTTTTACTCTCATTAGGCCTCTTTTCCTTATAGCCCTAAAATCATGTAAATCTACTTGTAGAGGACAATTTGTGAACTATCCATGGAAAATTAAAACATATTTTAGGACCTAATATGTATTTATAACTTCAGGACAAGTTTAAAATCTTGAGAGTGAGTGGAAGTGTCCTTTTTTCTACTATTCTCTCTCATCAATTAGGCCTCCTTGCCTAAAAGGTTGAGTTTATACTGCATATCTCTCTCAACATATGAAACCAAAAAAAGTGTGTGATTAAAATTAAATATACTATCAAAAAAATCCATGATAAATTTATGTCCTGAGACCTTGTGAAAGTGTGAGAACCATGAAATGGTCTCAAAACCTAGTCTCTTTTTAAGCCTCTTTAAGACTGCCTTAAAAAACAAGGTTTGTTTGATCATCTACATGGTGTATTGTATGGATATTTTGGATTTTAATTTTTTTTCACATCCTAAATTACCTCTTATAATAGTTTTAAAGTGATACATTTCTCAAAACCAAGTAAAACACCTAAAATCCTTGAAAAATAGGGCTTTAAATGTAGTCTATATAATTGCAAGTATAGATAAGTACATGGTGAGAGTATAATGAGATTTTATAATGTTTTTTAGGTGTTTATAGAATAAAACCAGGTCATATAATTCACTTTTGAGGTCATTTTCTCACATCGGGTCTTTACTAGGTTTTTAGGAGGGTTTAAACTGATATTAGTTCTTAATAATTATTCATAAACCCTAGGCCCTTAATACATTTAAATAATGCCAAAATTTTAAAGTGTATTAGCCCCATAATATTTAAATAGGATAAAATTATCCCATGCATCCTTTCCATATAGATACAAGTGTAAGAAGTTGGTCTTCAGGTTATAAATAAGCCATTGGAGAGGGGTTTGAGTTCTTAGGCTTTGTTCATGCATGTTAAGGCCTAATCTAAGAATTTATGATATGAGTTTGTAATATGGGGACATAATTAACATATTTTAAATTTATTTAATCCCATTCATAACATAAATATCATAATAGGTGAGATAATACTGGTCTTACGTTATAGTCTTACATGAAAAGAGATCGAAGAGGGTTTAAAGGATAAATTGGCACTTTTCTTACCTTTACATACCTATAGATGGTATTATATGGTATATTATACATTAATTAAATTATAAAATTCCTTATAATTCCATTTTACCATTAAAAATCCACCCTTTCCATGATTTTTCATATGGTTTGCCTGTGTAGTGTTAGGGTTTTAGGCTTAACAGGCCCAGATAGGGCTTATCATCATTTCCATCCATTTTTATTGGGTATGAGGATAAAAAAGAGATCCTAATCTCACTATGAAACCATTTTAAAAATATTTACCTTTCCTAATATCTCATCTCTTCACTCTAATAAGCAACTTTCACCTAACAAGGTAGGCATGCCTATAGCTTTCACTGACTATGTATAGAGGGTTGAAGTGATTCCTATAGATTATCAAATTTTTATCTAAATTTATTTATAATTTTTTTTAATTAAAATAACCTATTAAATTTTATATCTACCTGATCTAAAATCAAATAATCTTTAGATACACTCTGCCTATTATTCAAAACTTGAAACCAACATACATTGCCTAGACCAACTTGTAGGTCGTCATGAAGGTTGACTGTGTTCTTTGGGTTCTAATATAAATCATTAGAAATTAAAGAACCTTTTTCAATAAACTAATAATTTTATACCTTATTTAGTATCTCAATAACCTTTTCAATGACCTTGTATGTTTAAATTGACCATTCATGTGTTTCATGCTCATCTAAGAGATGGTTGTAGGTAACTATTAGGAAAGAGTTTGAAATTTGAGTCTTGGGCTTGGATTTCTTAACTCCATCATTGACACCTTGAAAGTAATCATACTTAATGTAATTTACCTCTCACTAATCTACAATATTCATTAACCTTTTCATAGCAATTACAACTTATGCCTTCTTACCTTTATACACAGGCATATGTATGAGTAATTAATCCTGTAGAATTAATAAATGATTATAACATTAGCTAGTTAAGTCCTACTTTAGATATAAAATAGATGAGGTATATTAATGGGTATGTTAATTTTCTTATACCTAATTTGAGTCATGTTTCCATACAAATCTTCTCTATATGAGTATTGGCTTATATCCAAAATGAGGACTTACAAGTTTAGACATGTAGGTCTATCTTTTACTTTGGTGACTATTGGAGATAGAATTTTGAGTCTTAGAAATTTTAAATTAGATTAAATATTATCCAATTCTTTTCATATACTTCAAGAAATTTTATATCTCCTTCTTATCACCATATAACCTTAAATTTTCCCATTTTATACATACATGCCTGTATAAAGTTAGTTTGTATACAAGGCTTATACAAAGAAGTTGGAGTTTCTAAATACATTAATGATTTTGATGATGCAATGGATTATATTAAGGTCAAATGAATGTTTTGTGATTATACACCACATATCTCCATTTCTAAAGCATATTAAACATGAAACCTAGGCCATGAATATTCACCTACAGGTCTGCAGACATATGGGTGGATGAAACTTGTCTAAGTCCTTATTAGAGAGTGTATTTGAGCCTCATGATCATTACCTTGAGCTTATAACATGTTAAAAAATTATTTATCATTATTTATCATTTATTTTCATTGAAACTTGGGCCAAACATGCCATTCAAACTTGTAGAAGACCGTTTATAGACTATAACATGCTTCCAAAAGTGCAACACATGATATCTCTTGAAAGATAATGTAAAAGGAACTACTTATCAAGGAGAATGGAAATTAATCAAGGAATATTAAGGATTTTATATGAATAATGAGGCAATTTAGACTTATTAAAGTGACAACATTTCAAACTAGCCAAAACACTTGTAGCAGGGATGATATGTTTCACATACTTGATATACCTTTCTCCTTATTGAAGAAACAAAAAAATATTGTTTTTATTGGTGAAACTAAAATAAAAATGAATATTTTGATCTCTAAAAATATCTCCCAAAATATATTCTCATTCATCAAAATTTTAGGTGAATAAACATGAGTAAAACTAGACCCTACTTGAATGAACAAGACCTAGTCACCTCCTGTCACTCTTAATGATTGTTCATAAAGGAGAGGGGATAAATATACTATATAATTAAAAAAATATAATTTTAATAAGGCCCATATAATTTACCAAAGTTTTAGCCTCCAACTTTCTCTCTCCTAACCATACCTCCCCTTTTTTTTATATCTTTTTGAGCTTGTGAAGGTAGTGATGGAGGAGAGAGAGAGTGTCATTTGCATCTCAGAGACCTAAAACTTGATCCCAAGATTTAATATAAAATTTTAAAGGTTAAGATACTATCTTAAACCATTTTCAGCTACAATTGGATCTTTTAAGGTCGTACAAATTCCCATAAGTGCTTACAAAGGAGTATTTTCCTATATTTAGGCATTGAACTATAATTTTTTAAGGATATGACCATTCTATGACCATTATTTGACCTAAATTACACTATAACACTTATTTAAACATTTTTTCTTGAGAGTGGTACATACAATTAATCTAAATTAGTCCACAAGGTGACTTAAATGACTTTGTGGTGCATGGGAACATAATAAGAGGTTAATACATGATAATATGACTTTTAAGACATAAATATAACCTAATTAATGAATTAAATCAATTTTAAACCTTTGAACACACTTGAAAAAACCATTACTTATAAATGACCTTTAGGACTATACAAGTACATATGAGACCAAACCTTAAAAAAGCTAGTCAATGACTAGTATGACCACCTAGAGACCATTATAATACCATTAAAAAAATATAAAAACTTTAATTACCGCATGGAATAGTTTCAACCTATAGGGGTTGATAATTTTGACTTGGGGGTCAAAATTGGTCAACATAACCTATAACAACCTATGAAAGAACTTGTAGCAATGGAAGACACATTTCATAGCTCAAATTACAAGATATAATATATAAGGTGTATCTTATAACATTGAATATGGATCATGTAACATATAATTGGCATCATTTAGCACAAAATTGGCATCTTATAACACAAAATTTACTTCCTATAGTAATAGAAAAAGCTACCTAGGGAGGATAAAGATAGGTGTTTGCATTTATAGAAAAGGATGATGATATAAAAAGAGCTAAAAATTACACATTTATTGATTTGATGATATTTATTTCCTTCTCTCTCTTCTTTTACTTTTCCCCTTAGATGGTTAGCAAGCCAATTTTCCATTTAGGGGTTGGTTTTATACAAATATCAATCAACTAGAGATTGGTTTTCTAACCAACACCTATCAACAATGCCCAAAGGTTTTCATTTTTTATTTTTTTTACTTTTAACATTTTCTAACTATACCTGATAAACTAGACAACTAATTAACTAGAGTTTCTACTCAGCAAGTAGCCAACCAAAATACATGACTAGATTGGCTATTGTAAAGTGGTTATTCTTTAAAAACGGAGAGTAAGGGTATATTGATCTACCCTACTGATGTAGAATAAATATATGCAACATGCTAAGAGGAAGATGAGATGTGTTCATTCATAAGATTTTAGTGAAATTTTCCTTGAAAAGGGGATTTTTGTATAACTTGAGCCTGTGGTCATTGAATAATAGGAAAAAGTGTACATGATCAATGGTATTCAATTTAATAGCTCCATTTTAAAAGACATCCTCTATTTCATATCATCCAAGCCATCTAGTTTTTAGCTTGCCCTTATGGTATTTATATTTAGAATAAAAAAGTTGGGCTCAATATCCTAGATGAAACTCTCTTGTCTTTATATACTTATCATGCCATCTAATCCTTTACTAATATAAATCTTGAATATGCTGCAATGTTTCCTTTTAGAGTTCATCCAAGGCATTCAATTGTGTGAATCTATCCTTTTGTGCTTGTGACAAATATATGACAAGTTCTAATATTGGTCTTGTGTTTAAATTTAATGGGCAGTACATGCTTCTTTCCATAAAGTAATTCATAGGAGTGAGGCCAATTATGGTCTTCCATGTTATTCATTATGCCCAAACTACTTCATGAAGATGAGATTTCCAATCTTTGTGATGTACATTGACTATTTTGGTGAGGATATTATCTATTTCCCTATTTGTGAACTCTACATATCCATTAAATTGAGGATGGTAGGGGGTGGATTTTTAATCCTTGATTTCATATTCCTTGACAAGGGGAGATGTGAGATTAGATGTGAGTTGAGGCCCTTGGTAAGTAAATTTTTTTTGGGTACCTTATAGTAGGTAAAAATTTCCTTATATAAAAATTCTACCACTTTCTCATCTATTTCATGGGTTAAGGCCTTCACCTCATCCCATTTAATGACATAACTTATTGAAACCAATATGTACCCCTTATTATTGTATTTAGTATCTATGAAACCAAAAAAATCAAGTCCCCATTTATCAAATGGTTTTAAAACCAACTGAGGTTGTAGTAGAATTTCATTTGAACATGTGGGTTTATTCATATGTTGGCATTGATCATATTGAAATGTGTATTCAAAGGAGTCATTTTGTAGACTATGCTAATAATATCTAGTAGTTAAAATATTGATGATAGTCATTTTTGTAGTAAAATTACCATCTGAGGTAAATCATGACATGTTTAAAGTATACCCATAACCTCATCTTATTAGATACATTGACGTATAACTAAATTAAGTCCTGTGATAAATAAATACCTAGATATCCCTGAGTATGGACCACTTTTTATGATTATATTCTACTTTTTTTTTGGATAAAAATGTTTTGGTAGTAATCTTGTAGCTAAATAATTAGTAATATCTACATACCAAGGAGTGTTAGTGGTTAATGAAAAAAGGTGTTCATCAAGAAAAGAGTCATCTACTACAAAAATTTACTCATTAGACTGAAATCAAGATAATAAATATATAAATACATCATCCTTTCCTAGTCTATCAACAATGATTATATCAAATTCTTAAATTAAAAACATCAATCTAATTATCCTACCAGTTTTTGTAGGCTTATTCATTAAATACCTAATTATTATATGATTAGTATGGATGAAGACTTGATACCCTATAATGTAGTGTCTAAATTTTTTAATAACATATTATAAAACCATAAATTAATTTTCTATGACCATATAGTTGAGTTCAACTCTTTGGAGGTTTTTGCTGATGAAATAAATTGCATAGCCTAAGGATTTCTCTTTCTAGCCAAGGATAACTCCTAGTGTACAATCAAAAGTGTTTGTATGGATATGAAAGGGTTGTGTCTAGTCAGGATATCTTAACATAATAATTAATTTCAATAACTTATTAAGTTCTTGGAATGCCTCTTGACATGTAGCAATCTAAACAAAATCAACATCTTTAGAAAGCAAAACAAATAAAGGTGTTGAAAATTTACTGAAGTCCTTGATGAATATATGGTAGTAACCAACATGTCCTAGGAAACCTATAACATCCTTTTCTTCATTATAATTTTTAAATATTTTATTATACTTATATTGGCATAATCTACCTTAATACTTGCCAATGAGATGGTGTGTCCCAACACAATACCTTTGGTCATTAGCATGTAGCATTTTTCATGACTTTGAGACAATTTATGGTATTGACAACGTTGAAGGAATTTATCAAGGATTTGAAGGGTTTCCTCATAGGTTTATCCATAAACAATGAATTCATCCATATATATTTGCACACATTCATGGGATAGATCAAAAAATATGCTCAAAATAGATAATTGGAAAGTGGTTGGAGTATTGTATAAACCAAATGGTAGTACTGTATATGTATAGTTACCCCAAGGACATGTTAAGGTAATCTTGTCTTAGTATTTAGGTGTTATTCTGATCTAATTATAACCACTAAATCCATCAATAAATGATAAATAATTTTTTCTTGCCAATGTATCAAGGACTTAATCAATAAAAGGAAGGGGAAAATGATCCTTCCTTGTAGATACATCTAATTCCATATAGTCTACACATATACACCATTTACCCCCTTTTTATGTAAAATAATAAGGGGTAAAACCCATTGAGTATTAAAAATAGGATAGATGAACCTTTAATATAATAGTTTTTGCATCTTGGTTTTGACTATATCTTTAATAGAAGGGTTCATCTTTCATTGTGGTTAGTGAATGGGTTTACATTACTCTTTGATGTAAATGTGATGGGTGCATAAATATAGAGGGATACCTTTCATATCATGATAATATCAAGAAAAAACTATCTTTTGATTTTGGAGCATAGTGATTAACTTGGTTTCTTGTTGGAGTGTCAAATTCTTTTTGATATTGAGGGGTTTTACCAAAAGGATTTCCACTTGCTTGGATAGGGATAACATGGATTCAATGCTACCTATTAGTGGGGCATAGCCAAAATGGTGTGATAATATCTGATGGAAGGTTTTAATATCATTTACAAGTTTAGATGGACCATTCTCAAGAAAAGTATTTTCCTTTGGGCATGTTGTATATTGCAAGAGATTATCTTTTTCATGGTTCTCTTAATAATTATTTTGTAAAATATGAGAAAGGAATGTGTCATCCTATTAATATTTAATGGATGTGTTAGGTCAAGTGTGCATAAAGTGTGTATAGAAATGCATTTCTCATATACTTCTTTTACCTAAAGAGGTTGGTCTTATTCATAGATAAGTTTGGCCAGTGGAAATAGTACTAATTTCTTAGTTTCATTTCCATTTGAAATCAACATTTTTCTTGACTTGAAACCAATGAAAGCATCAACTGTGTCCAACCATGGACTTCCTATTATGATTGGGTAATATCCTAGGTTAGTTTTTGGTTGTATAATGATAAAATCTACTATATATTCCCATCAATCCATAATGATGACTAGATATTCAATCTTCCCATCAAGTTTGACATTTGATCTATCCACCATTTACAAGATAATAAATGTTGGGTGAATTTGTTTTAATACAAGCTGATGTCTGGTTTCCATAGTCATAACATTAATGATTTCATTTAAATCAATCAATGTTTTTGGTATAAGTTGTCCATTAATGTTGACATTGACTAAAAAACTACCTAGATCAAAATAACTAGGTGGAACTATATTACCTAACATGATCTCTATAAGTTGGCCAACTACTTGGACAGTTTTGGGATCCTTCTTTTTATGGATGGTTTCTTTAATTAAAATTCATAGACAAATTATATATATGGGTACATATTTGATAGATTGAGATAGTGTAATCTTAACACACACAATTTTTAATTATCCTAGGATATCAAACTTAAGTTCTTCATCAGGATGTTGGATATCTAACCTCTCAAGAAAAGGAGGGTTGGTAGGCCCTTCTTGTGTTTTAGTGGAATTTGGTTTAAGAGTAGAAACATGTTCATGGTTTTGTGGATTAGTAAAACTAGATGAAATCTCCTTAGGGGGTTCTATGATTAGGGGTGAGGTGGGTTGTGGTAAAATACATCCTAAATGAATATGTAATTCATTGATATCCAAGGTGTAACTTGGATATTGCATTATTTCAATGGTCTATGTTGGCTAGACGAACTTATCTTCAAGATTTGGCACTGGTTGACATTAAATTTTGTTGTGGTATTTGCTATGGGAAACCAACATTATGATTTAACTAAAGTTGGATATTTCTCCATGATTGTTGCCATGGGTTAGAAGGATAAGACTATTGCTAGTTTTGGTTTTGGGGTTGCTGAGATTGGTTTTGAGGCTACCAAATAATTGAGACTGGGTTATTTTACTATGACTAATTTTTATTTTACATGGGTGCCCATGAATTAGGTCCATTCTAATTAGCTAAAAATTGAGAACTTGGAAATACATAATTAGATGGCATACCTTGATTGGATGTATTAGGTGGCCATTATCTATGTCGAGCCACATAAAAAATATTATCTCCATCTCCACCAATTACATGTAATTAAACTATTTAAATATTATCCTCTATTATTTTGTCCACTTTTAATCTAATATACTAATATTTTCAATCTAATTTCTTTTTTTAATAGTCTAGACAATAAACTTTCAAGGCTTGTTCTATTTCTTCATGATTCTTCCTTTAGTGAAACTTATCCAACTGAGTATCCATATGGCTAATTATGTCTTGCTTCATATCCTAAAAAAATTACTTGCCTCAATTTTTGAGACTCCATTTGAAGTTGATGAAGTATCTTACTACTATGATTTTTGTTCATTATTGATCTTGAATAATTCCTACATAGAAGTGCTAAACATAAAAGGACAATGTCAAAACATATCCTCTAGTCATTGGGTCTAATGCTTCCAAACAATCTTATCTATCCCCTTTCAAAAATATCAATTTAATGTATTAACTATCCATTGTATTTTGCTTAGATTTTTGTAGGCTGAACATGAACCTTTCGATGTA